>VXBL01005880.1:242803-277384 GCA_013400195.1 Aramus guarauna
AAAAAAAAACACCAAGAAGAGAGAGAAAAAGGCTTGTGTAACAATAAAGAGAAGAAACATCCCAAGACCACAAAAATGCAGTAATTGCATACATAAAACATATTCAAATATAAAGGCATTTGTAACAAGGTACTTGTTGTCTAGTTTACATTATTTTAATTGTTTACATTAAACTAGTTCTTTACAGTCTAAGTAGATACCAGAAGCTTTTGGGGAGAGATCTTTCTAGACAAACTCATAACAGCCTCAACTCCCAAGAATCAAGATAAACAAAGTAAGCAGACCAAGAAAGAGAAAAGAAACATGGGCATCAAAAGGTGAATGGAGTAGTTCAATATGAGATAATAAACTAAACTGGACAAAGAAACTAGGCAGCCTTAACCCACAGGCCCACTAGCTACATTGCCTTGAGAATGACCCCAAGGTGTTTATAGAATTAAGACTGTAAAGGAAATGCATTCAAGCCTACCACAGGCCACAAAAGAGGCAAGTTTCTAACACGCATTTAAAACATTAGTCAAGCACCAGAAAGAGTTCAGTTTGTAAAATCAAGTTTCAAGGGTCCTTATGCACATAATAGGTGTGCTCCAGCTCCCTATAGGTCAATGGGATTATTTCCACTGATATCAAAAGCCTGTGGATTATGCCCATTATGGAAAAGTAGGCTTTCCAGTAGAGGAGCTGAAGGTCAGCTCTGTTTATTCTGTTAGCTATCAAACTACCATCAGCGATTACAATGTAGGAACTGCCCACATCAATCTCTAACTTTCAGCTTAGAAATAGACAGGCTCATATCAACACAATACTGAGAGCAGAATACTATGGTATTTTTGCTCGCACTACAGAACATGGCAGAAAATAATTTGACAATAGACTGCATAGTTTATTTGTCATTGATAGTCTTATGTCAAGTATGTTCTAGACTAGTATTGGTGATCAGTGGCAAAAAAAATAATTTTCCTGAACATCTTCAGTGTTACGTAATGTGATAAAAAGATCATCTGTACACCCACAGAGGAGCACAAAGAGACAATGACAGGTGAGGGAACCCGAATAACACCTTGCCCCAGCTCTTTCCACACCCTTCATAGGAGCTATCAATTCATCAGTGGTCCATCTCCACAAGCCCAGATATGCACAGAGGAACAAATGTAGTCAAAAATCCAAATTAAATTCACATCCTTCTCAGGGTATCAACCCTGCCCTGCGGCTCTCCCAGGAAAGCCACCAGCCCCAGCATCAAGCATGAAACCCAAGAGCAACAAGGGGAGGCAGCTCTCTGGATTGCCTTTTGGACTGAGGGGGATCACTGCCTAGGGATGCAGGACACATGAGGTACAGGGGAAGAGCATTATATCAATGTACATGCTGAATACATACGTTTGCATATGTGCGATACATTCTCAGCCTTGCTACTGGTTGGACCTGAGGACATCAAGCTACCTCATCTTTATCAGGCTGGTGGAGAGGTGCCATGCTAGACGTTGCTCTCACCAACAAGGAGGGCCTGGTGGGGAATGTGAAGCTCAAGGGCAGCCTTGACTGCAGTGACCATGAAATGGTGGAGTTCAAGATCCTCAGGGCAGCAAGGAGGGCGCACAGCAAGCTCACTACCCTGGATTTCAAGAGAGCAGACTTTGGCCTCTTCAGCAGTCTGCATGGTAGAGTACCATGGGACAAAGCCTTTGAGGGAAGAGGGGCCCAAGAAAGCTGGTTGGTATTCAACGATAACCTCATCCAAGCTCAGGAGCAATGCATCCCAACAAAGAGGAAGTCAGGCAAAACCTCCAGGAGGCCTGCATGGATGAACAAGGAGCTCCTGGACAAACACAGAAAGGAAGCCTACAGAGGCTGGAAGCAAGTGCAGGTAGCTTTGGAGGAATACAGAGAAACTGTCTGAGCAGCCAGGGATCAGGTTAGGAAAGCTGAAGCCCTGATAGAATTAAATCTGGCCAAAGAGTCCAAGGGGAACAAGGAAATCTTCTATAGATACATCATCAATAAAAGGTGTAGAAAAAAATTTATATGATCAGGAACTGATGGCAAATCATTCAATGTAATTATGTTTTTAAGTTATTGAGTTATTCTCAGAATTTTCCCCCCCAAAAAAATTTTTTTTTTATCATTCACTTTTCTATATTCATTAATAATTATCATTTTCCAGGGCAGGGAGAACAATTTGGGTGTTGAATACATAGTGCAGATTGTCTCTGTTGTTTTAAACCACAGTCATTTTATATTACAAAAACCTTTTCCAAGGGATTGATAATGTTGCACAGAACAGCATGATTTTTCCCACTGATTCCAATGAATAAAAGTACGGTCCATAAATGATCTAATGATCATAGAAACTATATTTTAAGGACTCTCTCTCAACTGTTAATTAGTCAACAAGCCATAAAGAAATCTCTTTTATAAGGTTAGAACGTCATGAAACTGATGAAAGAATTCTCAGCAGACTACATGCAAACATCTTCAGTGATTTTCACGACATTAAACCCCAACCGGCAGCCTCAGTTATTTCAAAGGGCTACACAATTTTAACTCTGAGAGTGAACAAACCAGACACAAGCTCTTTTCATATAAAAGTTCTGCCCAATAGAAATTTTTATTTATTTATTTATTTTTTAAGGAAGCCCACAAAGTGCAAGAGGTGCTTCACAACAATTACAAAAGCACAAATCTGGCATAATTCCTCTTCTAGCATGAGTTTCTTCTTTACTCTCTCTCTCATCTTTATGGCTGTTCTCATTCCCTCCACAGCACATTAACAGGCATGACTTATAACCTGTCTTCATCACTTTCATGACAACACATTTTCAGTTATTCTTATCCTCATACTACTTACTAGCCACAAAGAGAGTTGTAAAACTGAAAATTCTACTTTTTAGTGTGATTGACTTTGTATAGTGTCTTAAAATGGAATGTGGATCACACTAGCTCCACAGTGGCCTAGGTATCATTATTAATTTTCAGAGGAAGGGAACTTAACAAATCACATAAAAAATCTCCCAGTCCATTATAACATTGCTGTAGCCATCAGCATTTGTTGCCTTCCCAGTGAATTATTTAACCTATCAAAAATCTCCATTTTCTATGTGTTTACTTGGTCAGGTAAAAGTGATACTCCAAAGTATAAAGAACTGAAACGACCCCACGGCTAGCTCTGGAAATAGCACCTACGCAAGTTACAGGAAAGAAAACATAAGATTCCATTTCTTTATCATCATCAGGCACAGCATAGCTGAGATATAAAGGCACATTTTTTATTTCACTAGAGACATCATGAAATGGTGATGTTGCTATGAAAGAGAAACTATAGAAGCTTGCCCCACTTTTTAGAAAATTGAGTGTTCTACTACTAACAGATAGCAAAACCAATAATTGTCAGTACTAAGCCACTGTTTTACATTTTCAGAACCGTTCATAAATCAACATTTCTGAACAGAGAACTAGTACATTCTCAAGAGTTAGTGATAATTTTTTACAAGTTCATAAATATTTTTATAGGTATCCACAGATAGATAGTCTTAGAACACCCCAATCATTTTTAAGCAGCAGTAGATTTACATTAAAAGTAACAGAGTAGTTCTTAAAGTGATGTACGCTTCACTTCACAATATAAGTGAAAAAAACACCAGTCTAGAATTCACTGAAGTAAGTGGTAGCATTCACTTCTTAAAACAAAAACAGTGACAGATCACTGGTTTTCCATACAACTATGAGGAAAGTACCCAAGACAGATGTTACTACTCAAAAAAATAGACAATAAAGCTTCACACCTACATCTGTTTCCTGGCAAGCTGCTTCTACTTTTTGGCCTTGGATGCTAGGCTTTCAGAGTTGATTGGGATGGGATGCAGAGCTCTTCAGAGCTTGGGAGCAAAGGACAGAATACTTCAATATCTAACTATTTCCTTACTTCAGGCAAGGAGGCTGCAGATGGACAAAAAAATGCAACCCTAAACCAAAAAAACTGTGTCTTTCACCTTAAGATATTCCTTTAGAATATCACACCTCCAGTGAAATGCTCAAAAAATATAAATTTATTAGGAGCCAATATATATTTTTCACATTGCACTCAAAAAGGCATTTACAATGGAAACCTATTCAGTTTAAGCACCAGAAACAGAAATATTGTTACTTATAAATAGCAAGCTGTGACTATTTTATTTTAGAAAATAAGTTTCTACAGCTAGAGAAAAGTTATACAAATTCTGTCATGCAGATCCATCTCAGTAAATACCTACTATGTAGGCAACTGCAAACAAAAATTCCCTCTTATTTTAGTGTTTAAAGTACAATTAGAATTTTCAGAAGAATGGCCAAGAGATGGAAGTTAAATAGGAAAAGGAGCAAAAGTGTGTAAGGGCCCTAAAACAAAAAATTGATCTAAACAAAGAATAGCAAAACTAGTTACACAATGATTTCCCTGTTTTGTTTCTCTCTGTCAACTATGGAATTAATAGCATACAATTTACAGGCTTATTTATATTACTATTTATAGGACACTATTGCTTGCCTAGCCACAGTATCTTCAGCAAAACATTTGTTCTCTTTAGGAGAAACACACACCTACACCCTTACACACATGTATTATTGCAAAGGTCATAAACAATATCAACTTGCTAAAAGCCACTGGTACTTTGACAACATTACTCATCTCTCTGCATCCCTTAAAGTTCCTATTTTATAAAATTACATCCCATTAATAACATTACATTTTACCAGATTTCATTCTTTCTCCTTGTCTCTAGGGCCCAGGATACAACAGTCTGGTTCAGTTCGCTGCAGAGACAAGGTGCTGACACAAAATTCAATTCAGAATCCAAAGATTTCTTCTAGCACATTAGTCTCTGTAAACCTTAGATATTCAAATAAACCCTCACTGGTCAGCTATATGGCATTTGAATTCAATAAATGTATGCACATACAAAACTGAAACAGATATGACTGAGATTTTCTAGCATAAATTCATGGGACTTCAAGCCTGGTCTTTAAAGACCTGTGATGTAGCCTCACCATCAAGTAGACAGGACTGAGTTTTGTGCTGTTAATGAATTTGGACAGTTGGTACATCAAAGCATTCCCTCCTCCCTAAGCATTCCTTCCACTAGCAGCTCCTGACAAAGTTATTTCAGAGATTAGAGCCATGCATTAATGAAGACATCATTACCTGATAACACAGCTATTAACATGTCTTAGTGCTAATTACTTTTGTCATTAGAAAAAAAATGGTCTATGGCTACAAGTTTTAACAGGAAGATATCAGCAAAAATGACTGTCATCTTATATTACGCCTACAAAAAAATGGAAAATTTCACAGAATTTTATAGGATTTAGATGCTGCAACAGGATTCTATTAGTGACTATTTTACAGACTGTAGAGATGAATAGCAAATAACCTACCTCCTTGCTATAGAATTTTAAGGACTGGTTCATAAACTTACCTAAAGGAACTAGATATATACTAAGTTTTCAAGGATTTTGTTCATAATGCTAACTTCCTATCATAGAATAAGGACTTCTAAAGAGAAGTTATTTTAACAAGGATTTATTCTGGTGGTGCTTAATTCAGTGACAGCTGTACTGAATGGGAGTCTTTTGGGTGACATCTATGGACTTTGGAATAGATCCTTAATTGTTCTGCCGTTATCATTGTGACTTTCATTCAACATGGCATTGCTACAGGCCAAGCACATGAAGAATGTATACATGAAACTATCCCACAATGCAAATGGACACATACAGTAATCACAGTTAAGTGTTCAACTCAAAACACGTCGAGCCAATAACAGAAATTCACCTTTTCAAGAAGCAATACTGACAAAATACAGTACTTAATAACTGGAGACTGAGAGGGAAAAACCCCTTCAATTTCTGTTTCTACAACATGATCAATAATATACAGCCAAAATCACACACTTTAAGCTGGACTATTACCAGCACGTCACTTAGTTGAATATCATCAAAAAAAGTAATTGAAAAAGACAAACTGGCTATACCATGTAACCTCAGTGTTTATAAATCCTTTTTGGGGAAAAACATTCAGAATGAAAATCCCTATAATCACTATCACATACTCTGAAACTAAGGGAACATTTATTTGAGAGCAAGAAAATCTGTAGTATGCTTTTAATAGATATCAATCATTTATTTATTTTTTCCACCTGATTTGTATGTTTAGCTCCCAGGATCTCCCTACTCTCTTTCTTTTTTTCTTCTCTCCCTCTCCCCTTTTTGATTTTATGGCGATTCTGGAGCTCCTGTTCTTTTCCATAAATTATCCATATATCAATCCATTCACTCCCCAAAGTGCCTTGGAAATATCCATCTTGCAGGAGAAGAGTAAAACTAGCATTTTAACAGTCTAGCATCAGTCCCTTAAGACAGATTTGGCATGGCTTTGCACCCAGAGCATTCATTTACTTCCAGGAATTATCAACATGAAACACACTGGCATGATCTATTTGCCTGTCCCAGCCCTTTTGAAAAGCTACAAATGACCATGAACAGATTAGAAGAGACCTAATCAGTCTCTAGGGCTTTATCACAGGTCACAAATCCTTAATATCTATATCTTTAATGTAAGAGACAGACCAAAATTAAGAATTTGATGGAGTAGACAGAATAGGTGACTCTGGCCAAAACCTTCCCTAAAAGTACAGTCTTGGGCAGACATACATCCTGGAAACAAAGTTTTTGTCTACATCAAGGCAAAAGCTGAAAGAGGGTAGTTTTAGATACATATTAGGAAAACATTCTTTACGATGAGGGTGGTGAGGTGGGTCAAACCTGGATCAGGTTGCCCAGAGAAGCTGTGGCTGCCCCCTCCTTGGAAGTGTTCAAGGCCAGGTTGGATGGGGCTTTGGGCAACCTGGTCTAGTGGAGGGTGTCCCTGCCCATGGCAGGGGGGGTGGAACTAGATGGTCTTTGAGGTCCCTTCCAACCCAAACCATTCTATGATTCTATGAATTCAACATGAAATATACATTTCTGTGCATTTTATATATATCAAGTATCAGAAAAAAACCTAAACCAAAAAACATTAATGGCACCAGGGTGCCATTTTTTTTCTTTAATGTCAAAACCATGTCAGTAACAAGTCCGCATACCTGTGAAAACAAGCATCATGCTACATTTCAGCTATGCAATCAAGCTGCCACTCTTTAATTGGGAAGAGTCATCCTCTCCTACTTTTACTATCTCAAGTTTTCCCTTGTTTTGTCAAAACCAAGCTAGCCACTAAGTTCATAAGAAATATTTTTTTTTTTTTAATTATTATTATTCTAAGAGTCTAAGTTTTGTTCATTACAGTGTCAATTTATGTCCCATTGACATTCAGGAAATCTTAGTCCCTTCAAAACTTTAAAGAGCAAGAGCTCTTTGTCATCTTTCAGGCTCTGCTTCACAAAAGACTGGAACAACCACCGTAAACAAAACTGTAGTGCCAGAGAGGGTAGTGGGGCTTTTTTCTGTGTCATCTGACAACATCTTACCTATCTTTCCTCTGAAAAGTCAAGTCCTCTATTGTCTTTCCAGTCTCTCAACATTTCAAGCTCTTAACCTTCCCTCGTATATTTTATTAGTCATCTCTGCAATCTCCAGGCAACTCTACAATTTCTGCAAGCAATCTGAAGCTGTTTCCCTGACTTCAGGACAGATGTAAGGACTTGGGAAAGTTTATTAAAAATCTCTAATCTAAGGTTGGGGTTGAACCTTGTCACAGATGGTTTTGATTAAACTTTAAACTTTTAGCTTATACACAGGGGCAAGACACAACAAAACAAGAATACTTGGAGTTTTTTATTCCAGTTATTTTACTCTTTCCTAATTGATGAAAACTGTTTCACTGACATTGAACAATCTCTTTGCCTCAATAAATAAAAATGGCTCATAGGCAGCAGTTAACAATTATCATCCAAATACTTGGTACTTTTAAAAGAAAAAAAAAAAATCTACCAAGATTGTAAGTACTACTGGCTCTCTTAGCATTCGTATTGTTTATTGTCCTAATGCTCATGTTACATACATATGACAGAACAAAACCTACTTTATTTGATGGTCTAATTTGGCACTGCAAAATATGACAAACTTTTCTTCCTAGATTTCATGGAGCTTTAAGTCTTTTCCTACTTCTCCTTCATTTGCAGCTATTCTGGCCTTTATCTTCTCTCTTAGTTACCACTTTGACTACACTTTTTCTATTTTTAGCTCATTATTTTCAAGCTAGGCCTTCCTTGGCACATAGCTAAGCCCAGTGGACAGTTTCCTTTTCTTCTAACAAATCTTTATTCCAGACACACAAATAGTCCTTCAACCCAGATAAATGTAGTACCATATGCTGCAAGGACATTTATGTAAGGAATTAAATGAAACATATCCTGAGAAGAATGCACTTTTTTGACAGCATAATTCAGTCAATGATCAATATCAACATACTATATAAAAGGCACTGCAAAATGAAACCTGATTGCTTCGAAATACATCCCTTGTCTGTTCTTAAAAATCCATTTGTCCTGGAAGAAATTGTTTTTGTTTATAGTATGACATGAAAATGGATTGACAGTACATTAAAGGAGCCAATGTTGCATCTTTCTGCACAATACCTACACTGTCGAGTCTATACCTGGGGTGTTCTGTTGGTCTGTCTTCATGAATACCAGTGATTTACTCACCTCCATTCTTCCAAGCACATTAACAGCTACTTTTCACCATTATTCTTCTGGAGAAGAATGGATAAAGTCAGTATGGAGAAAGGATTTCTTTCAGCTGCAGCATTTGTGCCTTTATATTTGAATGGAAAAAATGATGTCACTGGAAAACACACAAGGCAAAAATCACATTTCTTCCAGTAACACCCATTATGAAGACAGATTTCTTTTTATTTCCTCAGATTAGACAGTAATTAAAAAAAAAGGCCATGGAAGCATTCAGTGGACACCTGCAACACTCATAGGTGAAAAATCATCTGAAAATTCCCATGTTGTAACACAAATTGATTTCTCTCAGCATAACAACATTCCAACTCTTTCTATCCCCACAGAAAGAAATAATTAAGCAAATCACGAGAATGCCTAAACAGTAGCCATTCTATAGCATGGTTGCATTAGTTCTTCTCATGACAGAATTCAAATCCCTCTGTTAAACCTGAAGTAGTTCACACTGCTCGCTGGGACAGTGCTGATCCTGAAATTACTTCCTGCTGAGTGATGGACTATAATGCAAAGGGCCAATCCAGGCTTTGATGTCTGCTACACCTATAATATTTCACAGCAGAAAATCAGATCAGTTTCATAGGCAAAAACAGATCCCAGAAACATCCTTTTATCAGGAAGCAAGTCATAGCTTCATGTTTAATACACTGAACATTCATAATACAGCAGCCATTAAAAAGAAGCAAAAATATCTTTTTTTTATTATTTTTTCCTGAGTAAGATTTAAAATTTTATAAGACTAAATAAGGTGCCCCTGAACAGGAAAAATTTCCTTCCACTGAGATGGTTGAGCAACTAAAGGAAACAAACAACATTATTTTTTAACCATAAAACTGCTATCAGTTCTCATTATTTTGAAAACTGAAAGCATCCTGTTATAAAATTTTAAGCATCATCTTCTGTAAAATTTTACAGTTTGGATATTGTATTTAGAACTGGTCTTTTTAGTTTTTCCTTTGCGGTTTGTTTTTTCTTTACCACTAGTGCATCTGGCCTAGTAAAAGGTGAGTTTAGAGCTCCACCTACAGGTACAAATATAAAGCTCTCCTTCACCAACGTGACTAACGCCAACTAACCAAAGTTTCCCTTTAAGAAAAAAGGGAGGGGGAAAGTTTATTGATTGAGGGAAGACAGAGCAAAGGGAGAGAAAAATCACAGTAACTACAGAGTCGTCAACAGTTTAGCTCTGCCTCTACCACGCTGCCCTTGAGCTAATTACGCCCCCAGGGTTATTATTCTGGGTTTGGTGCTACACTAACCCAACTACAGAACTGTAGCGCGGGTGGCACGGCTTTGGGTAATAGAACACTTGATGAGATAGACCTACCTTGGGTATCTCTCTATGGAATCCCACTGCAGCCCAGCAACAGCTTCAGACGTTTCCAAAAAGGAGGAGCACAAATCAGACTTAATTTTTCCTCTACTCTGCAGTTGTCTTTTGAGCTTTTAGAACCCAGTAAGTCCAGAGAGTCACAATTCAATGGTGTAATTTTACCTTAAATATTGAGCCTAGATCTTTTCAGTGTAGAGTGAAACATGGCAACGCTTCTGCTCAGCTCACATGCTGCAAACTGCAACATTACAGTTTTGACCAAATACTTGCTCAAATTAAATCCATTTGTACTCATGTAATTTATATTCTTACTACTCGTGCAGCAAACATGCTTCAGTTATTTTGTTAATAAAGATGATAAAACAAAGAGCTAAGAAATAATTTGATACATAACACTAGCTCTGTTGAAAAGAAACAATGAAACCACACTTGGATAATTATACTATTGGACATTGTTGGTGCATGTTTCACAGTTGTGCTGCCCAAAAGCAGATCTAACATGTTCCATTATCCATTTTTTGAACTGTCTGATGCCGTGCTCATAGCAGGATAGTCTTCCAGATGCAAGACACTGCTCATTCATGCAGCTGATGACTGCACAGACTTGAGTAGCTGTTGCAGCTTCAGAGTTACGAGATTCAGTATTCGGCATGAGCAAGATCACTATTAGCAGAAGTATTAACTCCATTCATGGGTTTCCTAATTAAATGCAGTTAGTGAGAAAGGACATGTGGCAGCTAGATGCTGGCTTATTTTATGGCATTTAACAAAAAAAAAAAAAGGCATGACATTTTATTATTTTATGCTTTTATTATGCTACCAGTAGAGCAGACAAACAAATCTGGGCCTTGGCCAAGACTGGCTAGGCCTTATTGTCATTTGTAAGGTGCTAGAATCTGTGTGGAAAACCTCTTCACCCTCCCAACGTTCACTCTACTCTCTTGCACCATTTCAGAAAGCAAGTCCACACGTACATGAAATACCCAGGTGAAAACAGACACCTTGTTAGTTTCTCTCTCCCTGAACACATTTTATATACAATTCACAGCTGTTAAATTCAAAAGGGTCATCTAGTTCTTCATGTTATGCTCTTTCTTCTGCTAACACCTTATGCTTTAGAATAGGGAGTTTCTAAACTTACAAACTTCAAAAAGGACAAAAAAAAAAAAAAAAAAAAAAAAAAAAGAACAGATGCCAGGAAGACAAAAGGAAGGATGTGGTCAAACACCCAACAAAACAGTAACAAACCAGTAGAAGGCAGCTTCAACTAGCCACAGATCAAGGCTGGACAGAGGAGTTTTTAAAAGGTGTAATTTCATATTGCAGTGACAGGTGATGAGAGCAGAGCGAAGACTCCTCTTCACTGTGCTGAAAGTGATGACACCCAGAATCAATGCTGCCTTTTTCAATTCTATACACAGCTACTCAACCAGCAAAGGAAGGAGAAAAATTTAGGCACTCCTTATCATTCCCAAAGGAAATACACTTTTGAGTGAAAAATGTGAAACAGGCTGTGTCTTCTCAGCTAACTCATCTTACCTCTACAGAGATGCTTTAATTTACTTAAGACAATTAATCAATGAGATATTCAAAGATATGTCATTGAGCTGCAGCATCCTAGGGATAAACCTGTAGACTTTCAACATCAAGCAATTTTAACACCTGAGCATTGTTACTGACTAAATATCACAAAAGGAATGAACAATGGAGATGGAAGACAAGGACCATAAGACATGATGAAAGCTGCTGGAATCTGTACAGAAAGAGTAAAATTAGAGTCAGAGGAGTGCTCCAAATATCAAGTCAGAAAAGTGACCAGTACTTTGAACAGAAACATAGCCTAAAGTGAGGAAGCACCACGCCAGCTGAAACTATTTAAAGCAAAAATGCAAAACTGTACATTAGGAGACTAACAAAGAACAAAAGGAAATCAGACTGAAGTGGCAAGAGGATCAGTGAAAATTCTTATACTGACACAACCCAATGATCATTGAAGGAACAGAGAGCTGGGGTAGGGTGGCAAGATTGCAATGGAGAACAAGGCAACAGTGGAAATAGATGATTATGTAAGTAGGACTTAGAGCTGTAGTTATCTAATTTCTAAATAGTAGATTAAATATATTAATGATCTGGAGACAAAACTATCAGCTATGGAATAAAACTTCTGAAGAAGCTGGTCTGTTTTATCAAGTAACAGGAACTGTAAAACTAGAAGCAGAATGTTGCACATTGAGGTAATTCCTTCTTTCCAATATTTTCTTCTTTTTCACATGTAGCATACAGTATAGGTCCTCCTAATTAATTAAAAATTACTTCCTAATTTGCTGTGTGCATACCTTGCTGACAGATAACAGGTAAGTATTAAGATATTTAAGAGCAGAAAAAAACCCCATGTCACATATCCTGGAATCACAGTTCTTTCTTTCATATGCTAAAATACAAAATCTTTCCAATTTAGTGTTGAGTGCAGCAACAGATTCAGCGTTCTGAAAACAAGTTGAAAGACTTAGCTTCAGCTGAACTAGAATTGTAGATGATATTCAGTACCCAAGTCAGCAAATGTCTGAAATCATAATCAAACAGCTTTCCTTCTACAGCAACTACAAAACATCATTCAAATGCACCAAAGAGTCAACAAATAGATCATAACAATTCTGGAGCCAAACTGGGATACTGATACACAGATTTCTCTGTTGTTTCACCTTACAAGTTTCATTAAATATTATTATTTAGACCTCGTGGGGAATCAGACATGCATGCCTTCTTGCTATGTTTGGTCTTCTGCAAATCTACTTTTAATTGACAAGTATATGTTGTTCAACCTCTTTCAAAGTTGACTGACTTCCAAAATAGGCATTTAGCAGCTTTATTTATGAAGGTAATCACATTATAAAAAGCACCACTGCTTAAAAGTATGCTTTATTGTACAGTTGAACATTTTCTTTTGAAATCTGAACAGATTCTTCCTACCTGCTGTGCTTCATTACAGAATCCAAGATTATCATGGAAACAAACAAAAACCAAGTTGCATTTTCAACTGTGCAGAAGCTCTCATCAAAAATTGCAAAGACCTTTTCAGGAATATTGTTCACTCCTTTTTTTCTCCTCCTTTGCAAATTTCTAGTCAGTTTACATATTGATCCTGAATCAGCAGGGTGACACTGAAGGAATATGTAATGTTTGTAAGGTATGAAAACTCTGCAGCATACCAATATTAAGTAATGGGACTGTAACAAATCATTACAGGCCATACTGAATAAACACAGCAGACTGTGCCAAAGTATCAGCTACTCCATGTGGGCACAACATATCAATCCAGCTGGGTCTACCAGATGCTCTCTGCTGGATTCACTGGAAGCAGTATCACTGTTCTTTCACTAGTCAAAGCCAGTGCCTCCTTCCTATCTTACTCCTCTTCATTTCCAATACAAATACTGAAATCATCTGAGACCCTTCCACACAAAGCATCTATTCTATACAGGTAAAATGTTCTCCCAGACTAGCAGGTCTGTGAAAAACAAATTTATCTTGAGTGAGGACCAGATGCATAAAATGGGCAATCACCAAGTTACTGTTTCATACAGAGAAGGAACAATGAAGGACAGCAGGCATCAGACTTGATGCCAAAATGCCATTTGACAGGACCTTTGTTCATGGACTTGTCAATAATTTAAGACATCTCTCATTCCAACAGAGCTTTATGCCTCACTATGCTTCTGCACGTGCAGTTACTGAATGCATTACACAGCCACCAGCACAGCCACTTTCCCCTAGAAAGAGAAAACTGTCTCCCTGCAAGTCATGTCTGAAAGCTGGTGGTTGGAAATGCCTTCCAGCCAGCCTGCTGCAATGAGACCATTTGGTTTAGATATTTGAAGAAGCAGCTGATATGCCCTGAAAGCAACTGCCGGTGACAATACACATGGGAAGAAAAACAGTTTACAGCTTTCATTCATGTTTCAACAGGTCTATGTTTGAGTGGCATACCTCAGTTGTATAGCCTATTTGAATACAAAATCATTGGTGGCAGCAATCACTATCAGCCATGTTCACCTTTCCATAATCTGTTTATTCACATACCTTTACTAAGCAGCACAAAACCTATAGACCTATACGGCTAACAGCAGTGAAAACTCCTATCAGAAAACTAACTCCAAAACAGAAACATTGTGTGCACATAAGCAATGTATTGGGAGACTTGTGGAAGATGTATTTGACCAGTTAGCTACTTTGAGCAAGCTTTGTTATATTGGACCTTGTGCCTGAGATATCCATATGTTAGCATGAGTGACTGCTGTACAACCCCAAGGTATTTTAAAACATAACAGAACATACTGGAAAGTTCTGGGTACGTACTGATCCTAGATGCAGTTCCCAGATACCTGTAGCTATGTATGCTTTGGTGGGCTTTGACACAAAGAACATTCCTACCTGTCAAAACAAGCTGTATTATTTTGGTTTTTTGCACTAGATGTGAGGAGCCACAGCACTAGGACGAGAGTGAATCTCTCCATAGATGGGGGCTGAGCAGCATGCCGTGGCTGTACACCAGGGGTCTATCTGATGTTGCACAAAAGCAGGGTTCCCAGCATCTGAAGAGACGTAAGACTTACTATCTCTGTTTCTCTTCCTATTTCTATCTTACTATTAAAGCAATTGTATTATTATACTCTTTATACTACACTATTAACAGCTATACTAAAAGTGGTCTTGAACCATGCTACCAAATGTTGCTTTGTTTTGCCTTCTGTCTTTTGATACTCAAGTTTCCTCCCCCACCCTTTTTTTTTTTTTTCTCCTTTGGCTTCCTGTCTGTACAAACATTTTTCAAGACCTCATTTGAATCTTGCTCACTTCTTGGCTTTTGTAATAGCCCATGGCAACAAATTTGATTGTGCAAAATTACCTAAAGCCTTACAGCATAAGCAGCATTTCTTTTTAACATTTTAAACATCATCCTCCTTTGATGTTTCACTAAAAAAGCATCAACAAAGCAAATTTTTCTTGTTTACTATTAGATTCAGTCTCTCACTTTCTGGTCTGAGGGGGTCCAAAGGAGCTTTAAGAGTGATTAACTTCATTCTCTTGCCTATGCAGTATTCCTTTTATCCTTTTTAATTGATAACATGGGTCCTCTTTCCACTTTCAAGGGGTGGAAATTAAACCATATTTAAATCTGCAGGTGGTTTCTCACCAGACTTCCTCTGAAAAGCCTGAAACCCTCCCAATTTCTCTTGACCTTCACACACTGTGCTCTTCTAGCTATGGCTGGACAAGTAGCTCCTCTAATCAACAGAAAGTTATTCCAGCATGGGGTTTACCTTTTTCATTGCCTTGTATAATCCTTAATGCATTCCCTTTCATTAATCTCCCTTCTAAAATAGGTGAGTCTATTCTCATTCACATCCTTTAACAAGGATAATTATATCTTAAACAGTTTGCATCACTTTCTCCAAAACTCAATCAGTAGCATCAGGGGAGGTAGCTGCCAGTACAAATAGTTTTCCAAATGAAACTGTATTTATGCTTTTAGAAATTAATATTTTCTTTTTTGGCTTATTCACTGTGCTTATTGTCTTTTCTGCATTCCATCTCCTCCCGCAGACAAGTTGGGACTCCGCTTTTTTTGACTACATGTGAGCAACTAGAAGTCCTTTGCAAAATGCCCATGTTGACGTTCAGGTCTACCAGCTGACACTGTTCATTTACTACAGCACAGGAAGGTATATAGATCATTCCTGCTATTTTTTTCCTCCTTCCACAATATATTATTTTGCCTTTATCAGTATTTTGAGCTAACCTTCTGTGGCACCTCTACTTCAACACCTTCCACATACACATAATGACACAGTAGACAAAGTCACTACGTAACCACAGGGCAAAGAAACACCTTGGTAAATACACATTTGCTTTATAATTATGAGCTAACTACATGGAGATGCTGAGGTATTTCACATGCTAATTGTACTAAATTATCATATGATTATACAGGTAAATTGACATCTGCAAAGTTGTCTGAATGCCAGGCAAGCCCAGCAGCAACATATTGTATCAATCCACATTTTAGCAGCATGAAGCTTACTCCCACAGGTCTGCTATTCAGTTATTGCTCCCAATCAAGCTCTCAGTGTTATTTGGTGTTATTCAGGTGCTTATATGTATCAACATTGCTATATTGTCTCATTCTGAAAGCCAAAAAGATTAGTATACTCCTAAACATGTAAAATATGAATATAAATTCAAGTAATTATACTCTAGTTATACATCTCTAATAATCTATTCAACTCAAATTTCCATCCTCATGTTCATCTCTATTCACTTTGACTTGTCCCTTCCACGTCCCATTACTTATCACTTGAAGCTATATTATTTTACAGATATCTTACATGTTATGAAAACTATGCATAACAGCTTTATCTGTGAGATATTTAATCCCAATATTTTGTACTTGGCATAACACTATTTGTGCCCAAGTCTCAGAGAACTTTAGAGACATCAATGATGATTTCTAGTCTTTTTCCCCTCACCAAACTGGGGAAATGCAAGAAAAAAAAAAAGGAGTTAAACATTATACTGTCAGGCATCAATCCTGTCCAAAGGTCCATCAGTTGGGACTCTGTTCAGATGTCCATGGAATTTAAAGGACTTTATGTGGGGGCAAGACGTAATGCCAGAAGATACTGAAGAAGTTAACAAGCTTCCAAGGAGTTAACAAGCTTAACCCCAAGGGGGTTAAGGAAGACAGTCACATCTCATGCAAGCATTGTCCCAAAGGGGCTTAAAACTCTTCATGCTCCGTTCTCAGCAACTCTTTCTTTTTATACAGCGAAGAGTACCAAAACCTTACTACCTACACCCAACATATTTAATTCTGAAACCAGTAATTTTAATTTCCCTGTAATTCCTGACAAGTACTTCTATTAAAACTTGTATGCAAACATACACACACAAAGGAAGTATGATCTTTTAAGTGAAAGTGGAATGAGAAGTTTTCCAATTTTCCCCAAAGGGGAATGCAAGCATTAAACATTTTAAAATTGGACCAAACACCATAGTTACCTCAGGATTGATTGTTTTTCAAAGCCAGATCTAACTCTTGCTGTAGCTTTGCAGCAGCTCTGTTGCAGAAGGGGATCTCTCCACCCGCCTACCAATGAGAAAGGTAAGAAAATTGAATCTGCTCCAGCCACTGAAATATACCACCACTGAGCCAAACCGCACTCACGGGGAGCCTCTGCGCATGTTGTCAGCACAATATCCTTGCTGCCACAGGAGAAATTCAGAGTGATGCTAATCTGCTTCCAGCACAGCAACCTGTAATCACTAACGATGTATTCCACAGTGCTTCCTAATTCACTGGAAAACTCTGACTGTTCTTAACCTAGTTTGCAATAGCTGAAAGTGTGCTACAACCTTAGGTTCAGACAAAACAGTAAAGTTACACCATATCTATGGGTAACAATCAACTATTTGTGGGATGCAAGACTACAAAATTAGGATAGTAGCAAAGAATTTGTTTTAGTTAGCTGTGGCCCCTCTGTAACATCCAACCGTATTGGCTCGAGTAAACCAACAAAAATAAAAGTTACATAGTCAGATTCCGTGCTCAGGGCTGTTGGGAAACCAGAAATACACCTTAGATGTTAACTCTTTGGAAGTAGGCATTATTAAGGAGGACATTTTCAGGCTAAATCCACCAGGAAGCAGCCCATTACTGGGACTTTGGTAACACCAATGGGTTTATACTCCCTGGCTGTGTAACAACAAACCCTAGTCCAGCACCTGACTGGACTAAATGACCTGAGAAGTTCTCCATCTGTAGTTCCTCTTCTGTGAGGATCCTGCAAATGAAAGCAGCTGAGGGAAGAAAAAATATATTTTCTGGTGGTAATCTTAACAGAATTCCCTATGTTCATACTTGACAAAAAAAAAGTTTCATTTGCAAACTGTTGAACAGGCATTTGTTGAGATGGTTCCATAGTTTAAAAGATCTCATGGATAACTGTCTTTGTGTGATTTTCTGTATCTCTTTGTTGGCCAGCATTTGCAATAAATAAAGTAACACATGCTATGGCATTCCTAGCTTGACTTTTTGTCTCATTCTTGATATACTTCTATATCCATTTTTGTCCTTCACCTTCAGCACCACTGAGACATGTTAATATTCAATTACTTAAATGGACAATTTACATTTACTGGTTTTAGTACAATATATTATTTTAACACACCAGCCTGCCACCTCAGTCTGAAGTATCATTCTCTTTAATACTACGTTGCTCTGAATTTATTCGACTGGAGCTAAGTCTGAATTTCTACATATTAGTGAGGATTATTCTGTTACTTCTTCCCTTTGGTAAATGGAGCTCATTAATATCATCTCCCATACAGATGTGCATATGGAACTAGATAAACACTTACAGCGTACACTGTACTGCTGTACTAAGCTAGCAGCATTCAACAGGAGCATAAAGACTGAATCTGACATTTTATGTGGCAAGCTTTAAATTAGAGGTCTTTATCTCCCTGAATATATATATTCTACTTATAAGACATGGTTGAAACTAATTTTCACTCATTCCAAACAAATGACTCAATTACTTTCACAGGAAAGGTGACATCTTAAAAAATAAACAAATTCCATTGGGGCAACTGTAAAATGACAACCCAATGTGTAGCAAAGTTATTTAGTGCAAAGATAATGGAAGATGTATGACTTATCTTGTGAAGGAAAAACTGAAACACATTCTTGGTATAATTCAAACAAAATTGATCTTCAACAGCAATTGTTAAACATTAAATATCCGGTACAGATTGTTAATACCACTCCCAGCTCCTGTCCAAATTCTAGTATGGGACATTGCTTAGTATGATATGGATGTTCATAGAACATGGAGCTATACACAATGGCTTTTTTCCATTTTCTTCTCCTCCTACTTCTTTTTTTTCCACCTTTTTTTTTTTTTTCTTTTTAGAGAGAGAAACAAAAAGCATCAAGAACTTGTTTCCATTTGCAGACTTCAGCGTCAGTGAACAAAGCCATCTACAGCTGCTTCATGACTCTGGAAAAAACTGTCCAGAGAGGTTTCTGGGACACTGCTGCTGCACCATCTGAGCGGACAACAGCAAAACAGCCAAAGGAAGGTGTTGTAATGGTTATTTCTGAATTTCTCTAGGGCCTCTGGTATCCTTACTTTTGCAGGAACCCAGCAAAACTGCCTTTCTTCTCCAGGTAACACTGTTCCCATGTGGTAAGTGGCCTTACCAGCAGGATACTACAAAATAGTCCTTTGTGCAGTGCTCTCTGACTGCAACATCTGTTCTTGTTAAGATGCAGCAGCAGGGAGGAAAGCAGTTTGTAAATATTAAGGAAGCATATTGTTATTACAGACACCAGGATGCAAAATAGTCCAGAGTCTTATCTCCTATTCACTGGACAGACAAGTCATAAACTTCTTGCTGTTTACTTCCTATACAAAAAAAACAATAAAATCTTAAGTCTCTTTTGGTGTCGGAGGCAAAACACTCATCAACCTCTGGATCCACGTATTTACCCAGCAGCAACGATCGCCACCAACCTGTTCAGCACACCCAGTAGAAATAATTGCGATTTAGATGTTTCATTGTGCTACCTGTGTTTTAGGATCCTTGTTGATCTACTGTTTTGTTTTTAGAATCACATCTTCAGGAAAGCTCACTGTTTTAAACAAATTGAATTTTATGATTCAACTCTTAAAATAGTTTTCGTGAATCAATCAATCATTACACATTTATTGCACACACTTTTTGTTTCACTCCCACATCTGTCTCAAAAAACAGTTGTTTGGTGTTAGATATGGACAATGTACAGAGGAAACATACAACACATGTACAGAAAAAACCAGCAAGGACAGAGATAGATGGCATCCAGTGTCCCCATTAGAAACACTTGCAATTCAAAACCAAACCAATCTGTTTCACTTAGAAAAGAGTACACACATCCTAGGCTTTGAAAAAACAAAGGGACAAGCATTGAGGGATACTGAAATAAGAAATGGTCAATATAGTCTTCTGTAGCAGTGACAGTAAGACACAAGCAAGATGTTACCTTTACTCTCAACAACTGGAAAAAGTCCTATGCCTCCAAATTGCCACAGTGTAGAAGACACGAACCCTTGAAGAAAGAGGCAGGTATTAATCTTTGTTGTGCACTGTTGTGCTAATAAGAAGAGAAGCCCCAACCACAAAATTTAAATTCAACTTTGTGAACAACGTGCAACTTAAAGGCTGCCAGGGAGCAAGAAGGGAGGAAGAGAAAGAAACATGGAAGAGAAGAGAGGAAAATGTGAATGAATCAATACTACACATTTCAGAGTTTGTGGGAAACTTTCAGTACAAACATTGTTAGAGTAGTCACAGGTTCATTTAAAAATTATAAATGAAAAGTCAAGAATAGGCAAACAGCTTTGAATTCAGCAGAAGAGCCATTCCCACACACAGGGGTGATATGATGCTCGACAGTGTTACTCATCAGAAGAACTGGCTTTAAACTGGAAGTTTAACCTGGTACTTTTCTTTAAGCCCAAACTATGCATTACAGCACCACACAGACATAAGCCAACCATACTTTTCTGAATAGTAGTAGCTTCATTTTTTTAGAATTGTTATTTAGAATTATGTAGAATCACAGTAAACAAGGAAGTAACCAAGTTAAAAAAAAATCAAAACACATTTTCATTTGCAATTAGTAAGAAGATTTCTACATCAGAGCAGCATGACTTGTCATCAGTAGAAACACACATCTGTTCAGGAGAGCATCTCCTTGGCGAGGATAGCATACAAGAATATTCTTAATTTTATGTTTAAAATTATAGTTAGGCATGTACATGTTACTGCCTCAAAAAAAGGCAGATATAATCTCCTATTGAAGCTGTTTCCTACATCAGTGTCTAAGGCCACAACATACCTTCCTTATTAAATACAGGAGAGGAATATGAAAATCTTGAGTTACTGATATGCGATCCTGTGCAACGTGCTATAGGTGATCCTGCTTTGGCAAGGGGGTTGGATTAGATGATCTCCAGAGGTCTCTTCCAACTCCTACCATTTTGTGATACCATGCAAACTGGTGGAATGCATCAAAAAATATACCGCTATTTATCAGCAACTTCACAAAATTACTCTGTTTTCTTTCTCCTTCAAATGGCTGGCAAAATGTGGGGTGCTTTATGATGTTGAGGCCCAGGGTGAGACGGTCACAGAGGGAAGAAGGTGGTAAGAAGGGGTACCATATTTCAGGAAGTCCATACATTCACCCCCAAAAAATTCAGAAGCCATGCTGGTACCTATAGTTTTGTTCTAGCGCTTGGATGCCCTTATGAGCAGGCTACAAGTAGCATTCCCTCCCCCTCTGCACAGAGTTCTTCTCTCAGAGGAAAAATGAAGTTCAGATATCTTTCTGCAGCATCTTTCTCTGACTTTGTACCTTATCCCTCTGCTTGCCTCTCTCTACATTCCCTTTTAATTAGTCTGTTGTAAATCCTAAATCTTCCCTGTTCCTTGAAGAGTGATTTAAATCTTGGACTCAGCTATGTAATGTAACCGAAATAAATAATTTATTTCTCCTAATGTTAATTATATTACTCACATATCAGACTTTTTAGTGCGTTAGCCTTACTTACATTGCTACCGAGGGAGAGCAGAATGGAAGACAGCTATGTGCCTATGGAATACTGAAATGGCTGGCTGGCTTCTGTGGTGTTACCTTGTTAACTCAAGGTTGTGTGCCTGTTCAGTCCCTGCTAAAATACTCAGTGACCCCAAAATATCTTTGTCCTTCATTCTTGCATAACTTGATGCTAACCATTGAGTGCTCTACAGTCTTTCAGCATTCTACATCCTCTTACAGTCAGTTATGGAAAACACTGCTCCATGCATGTGTATTTTGGTGCACTTCTACAAAGCTACATCAAGCCTGAGAGACAGTTTCACACCAACCCACGATACTGCATCCTACCTCTCTTCACAGGTTTTCTGAAAACAACTAGAAAAATCCCCTAGAAGGCATTTTCAGATTTAACATCGGGGTTTGCTTTTAGTCACTAATTTGAATCTTGTTGCAATTTTAAACTTTGAGATTCAGTTGTTTATCTTTAGTCTAGCACACTCTCTACAAGCAGATCAAGTCATGCATCCCACCTTCCCCCCTTTACATACCACATCATCTGTCCTCCTGGCAAATAGTCTATTCCTTTTCAAAAGAAGACACAAGAACAAACATCTTGTCTTGAAAGCTATCATGTCAAATCTGACTTTCACCTGTCGTAATTATTACAGTAAATTCCATGCTATTGAAATGTGGTAATGAGAAGTGGTTAACACAGTTACAAATGTCTGGATAAGCTGTCTCTGCCAGCAATAAAATAAAGCTGCAGATTTTCTATCCCTCCACCAGCTTGCAACTTAAATATTGTGCAAAATCAGGATCATCAATAAAATAGACACACAGCTGTTTTGTAGAAGTACTGCTGGCTGAAATGCTTTTCAGACACTGAAATGGGACAAGGAAATGAATATTGGGCATTTCAACAAGGCAAACAAAATGCTTTGGCAATAACAGGTTTTGCCAATTCAGAGACTGAGGCCTGCAAATAAAATTATTACAGAGGGGAGACTAATACTCTCTTGATCTTATTGCTTGACTCCCAGGGGCAAACAGTACAACTTATTTTATGTCACGTGGCACAAACAGCGTTCTCTATGCCTGTTGGACTGCTATAATAATACCACTGGTGTCTCACCGTTTTACTTGGTTTCATTTTGCTCTCCTTGAAGACTGCAGGACAAAGGCAAAGGTGTTTTAATCCAATGAATTCAACACTTCGTTCCCAATCAACAAATCATCTCAACAACTAACATGAGTTTCTAATGGCTAACTGACAAGTTTCTGAAGCTAGTCTACACAGCCTCAACATTCATAAAACCTAGTTTAATAAGTGAATATAATCTCCTTGGGTCCATTTGCATGCTGCTGACCCCCTTGGTAAGGATTAAGAGATGCTGCTCTATTATGGCTTCAACTAAGACACTAAACTATCTACGCTGCCCACATAGCACATAACAGGTACTTATCACTACTACAGGTAAGAACTGCAGAATAAATTCAGCAGCAACGTTAATTCAATCCATTCAAATACTAGTGGAGAAACAGAGGGCAAATTGAACTTCTGCATTTCAGCCTCCAGCTTGCAAGTTTTACACAGTATTAATTTAAAACTCTACTGACCCACTGACTTCAAATTTTTCTGTTATGTCAGAACTTTTTTCTTGACAAGGTAAAAATATTTTAAAGAAAAGCAACAAAACGAATGTTTTGTTTTAAAAATTTTTTTTTTTTTTTTACTTCTCCAAAATTATATCTTAATTTTATCACAATCACACAGAAAGATCAAACATGCAGCACATTGGGTGAGTAACAACATAAGCCATATCCTCACAATTCATTCAATTATTCTGATTAAAAATAAGGGTTTTTTTTAAAAAAAAAACAAACAAAACAATAACAAACCCTAGTTTCCAATATTAAGATGCATAGGCAATGCAAGAAAAGCCAGCATCATATCAGAGCAGAAGGAAGGAGCATTTTAGTCATGGGAGCCAATGCCACAGCCTCACAGATCCTAAAGCTTTTTCTGAGAACAGATTTGGAACTAGTTGCTGTTCAGAACAAAGGTATACTTTATTTCAGAAAACCAAGGAGTTTTTATGATCGTGGCTTGGGCTGTTCAAATATAAAAGCCTGAAATTCCAGAGATCTAATAATGGATACTACATTCACCATATGAACAGTTATTTTTGTACATACACACATGTGCACACAACAAAATGCATGTGGAATGGCTTCAAGATTTCGAAAAAAAAAGGCAAAAATGAAAACATCAACAAAGCTTTTTACAACTACGCAAACACTCTTTTGAAAGATTAAACATACAGAGAATAATCATGCCAAAATAGTTTTAAATTCACATACAAGACAAGACCTATATAATCATATATTCACCCATCAAGAGTAAGGCAGCCATTACATACTTTGATCAAAAAACCAATGCATACAACTATTAACACTAACTGATTTTAGCGTATTGTATATATGCAGCACAATAAGAAAAAAAAATTACCCTACTAATAACCTGATTGTAAATGCATTTTACCTTGGAAACTTCTGTGAAAACTTTGGGCAGATTATCTGCTAGTGAATTATTATTTCCCTGAGGCTTTGCTTTTCTCTCTACTTATGTTATTTGTTTTTCTTTGTTTTTTGTTTTTCCTCTGAGAAGGCATGAGCTCTGTGCACAATTTATTTTCATCATTTTGCGTAAACCATGCAAATACCAAGAAACTTATTTCCATTCAGAGAGAACAGTCAAACACAACAGTATAATAATGCATTTCATATAGCTGGAGAGAACGGACTTAATACTAAACTCTACTCAGTGATTGTCCTGTTGATCAAATTGCATGATATAAAGGTGTCTACATCGAAGCCTTCAGCTAAAATAACTTTCAAGAACTCTCCTATTCATTATAGCTGCAAGTTAAATTAGACCCTGGAATAAGTGCCATACATTTTAGCTATTAATACAACCAAATAAAACATTAGTATTAACTGCAGTATCAGTATTGAGGTATCGCATTCTTCATGTTCTTCTCACTGTGTACTTATTTTTTAGAAAAGACTCCTGTCCCCTCAGACATTCTTCCTCTCTCTTTAGCTACTTTTATTGCCCAATTAATTGGTATTTGGGTCGAAGTAATGCTGTTCATGACTCACATGCCTAAAACACAATGAACTAATACTAAAATACAACTGGAAAAGCTTTAATTGCAGTATGACCATTTTGATTAAGCTAAATCTTAGAAAACAGAGTGGATATTCAACCAATAGCTTCTTCTTGACCAATAGATTTCTTGGCAAATATTCGTTTCTTCTAGTCCTTTTGAAACAATACAGTATTTCTATGATTTATGTTTCTCCTCTAAAAACACTTGCTCTCAGTTCAGCATTAAAAACATCTGCCTCTTTGCAACGTAGCGCTTGGCTCTGAATAATCCACAGTGAAAGGTATTTTCTTGCTGCCCCACAGAATAGTCAGCTGCACAGAGCTGAGAAGGACTGCTAAAAATAAGGATATGGAAATGTAAAAGACTTTGTACTCAAAAAGGAAAAGTAAAATTTCCATCTCTGCCTAAGTTGCAGATCCAGTGGCTGTGAACTACCGATGCTCTTTTTAAAACTTAACCTACAGGTTTAGTACTTTGTCAGCTTCTCACGTACGTATTCCAAAGAGGCCATATCTGTCGATTCTGAATGCCACACATAGTAGGGGGCCAACACATCATAAAGAAACAAATAGGTTACTGATGACATCTTGCCTTCAAGGAGCTGATGGTTGTATCTTACTCGCACTATTTCATCTCTACCATGGGAATAAAGGAAGAGAAAATTAGCACACTATTCTGAAAGAACACCAACGCTAATGATTTAAGCATTATCTAAACTTTATATCGGCTGATGAAGGTAAGAAAGTTTCATGCATAATCCATGCCCTTGACCACAAACAGTTGTTCCCATAAGAATATTACAAAGCTTTTAATAAGACTGGCTTTTCATTCTTGGAAAAATCAAGCAGTTCCCAGCAACTCCTTGGAAAAATGTAATTTTTTTTAATATTATACATAATCACCATTTGAAAGTATGTCAGATTTTTCCTCATTAAATCCTACCTAAAACCTATCTAGCATTCACAGCCACTTATTTCACAAGTCCAGAAGCTCTGGAAAGTTTACATTCTTGATTGTTTTTTCAGTATTTTTACATTTATGAGAGTAGGTCAGTCCATCCTAAATCAAGGATATGAATTTATTAATTGTTTTTGGTGTTCATCTTACGTCTCAATAAACTTATGTGTTATTTCATGCCTCAAAATATGCTGTTTGCCTCAGAGGTGGCTAGATGTGAAAGTCTGCAGCAAACCTGCCTGTGTACATTCAGTGGTCAAGGGTTGAATTGGTTTAATTTTCTGTAGATGACACTACATCCAGTCATCCCTGCTATGCAACATCATTCTTTTTGCAGATGCAGTAAGAACCATGCTGTTACCTTCTCTCTTTCAACCAATCTGTGTTTTGACCTCAATACACTCATATTCTGTTTGTCCAAGATAAAATAATAAGTTTTTAGATATATAGCTACTCGATAAAAGTTTTGCCCATATAGCAGCATTGTGCATAGTGCTACCACACTGGTATTATGTGTCTTCACAAAGCACATTCTTTGGCCCTATATTATCATCAGTGAACATACTTCAATTCATTTTCAGTCCAGAAATATGACATCTTCTACACATACAGAGTCACTAAAAGCTCCTTTTTGGCTCTACAGTAGTTCAATACGCTTCTTCTCTGGTTATAATAAACACAGAAAGTAAGACAGCAAAGTCTACTGCAGCCTTCCTAGCTGCACTCATACAGTAACTTGGAAGACATCACTGCTGTGCCACGAAAAAGAATAGGTCTCCCTGTTTCAGAATCATTGTTAAGAAAAATGTCAGGCCACAAAATGATGACACAGGAAAGGGATTACAAGTCCAGTCTTGGACTAGTCTTGCTAATTTGCAATATTCCAAAACCATTAAAAAGAGTTAGATTCACACCACCAGGTAAAGAAGGGCTCTTGATGTCTTGCAGAAAAGGTTAGAATGGAAATCTAATCCACTCTCTACTATATGATCTTCCCAGGCAACTTTGACAGTTGCTCTGCAAGCATGCATCCAGATGCTCGTACAGAATGAGTTTATCTTCTAGCTCTTCCTCCTCAGACAAGGAGGAGGAAATCTGACAGGTATCATATGAAAGAAACCCAGCAGAAAGTGTATTTCTCACCTGAGGATACTTCTTTTGCTATAAGACTTTCCAGAATTATACTTACCCTACTTAAAAGTGCAAATGGAAATCTTAGTTTATTTATTAGTGTCTGTGCCTCCACAAATATACTTACCTTCATTGCAGAAGTACTTGTAATGGGTAGCCCTCAAAAATATATGTCCTGAAAAAAACTCATCAAGAATATGTCTATGTTGAACCACACAGTGATGTAACTCAGACTTCCCCATAATGCGATGGACATTCTTTTCCTGAATAATGAATATGAAAATTCCCATGTATTATACATTCCTGACCACTGAGAAATCGAGTGCTCCCTCTAGAATGAGAAAGATTGAAAAGTTCTTCGTAAATGAAGTAGTGGGTTCATATTGCAACATTTCATCCATGCCCCATAGGGACCTAGCACTTTTTAGTATTCAGTTTGCATTGACTTGATGGAGAGTGGAGGATACACGTTGGATCTTTGCATCCAAAAATTCTTAGAACCATTTAAATTAATTATTTACCTCTCTTATAGCAGAAATTTTCTCAAGCCTATGAAAATTAAGCCTTGTTCACGTTATGAAAAGTGACATATTTCTCTAAAACATATGTTCTCTTTTTCCGGATCTTCCCTAATCTCATGTAGCATTACCAAATAGATATAGTGTCTACTGAAAAAAACCAAAAAAAAACCCCAACCAAAATACCCACATTTTAGAGCTTCTACGTAATCTGTTTAACGAACTAACCTGTACTTAGAAAACAAAAAAAGAATCCATTAATTTTTGCATCTGCAGTAGCAGATTATATTTTCCTGCTTACAAGTAGAAACTCAAAACTAACTTAAATGAATGTTACGTTTTAATATTTATATTTATTTAATATTTAAAGATTCATCATTATTACATCATGTAGCCAGCATTCTCAAGTTGACAATATTTCAAAAGGATCATAAAGCGGAAAGAAAGCCTTAAGAGAACTGATATATTTGAACTGAAGTAATTAAAGGGTTGAAAACTAAAATGTTAGAAGCATAAAATTAGTCAATGAGAAAGTGTGCACATTTAGTATTTGTTACCTCATTAAGAGTAAAAAAAAAAAAATTATTGTTGATTTTCTTTAAATGAGTAATTTGAAAAGAAATGCCCTATGAAGCAGCTCTTTTTGCTAGAAATTAAGTCAAGTTTAACCTAAGTTCTCAGGCAATAGCTGTATACTTGTTCTACTGCCAACTGCAGTCAAAGTCATCTTAAACTAGTTAAGCAACTCTAGATTAAACCAAAGTCAGGGAAGATTTTGCCTCATCCCATTTCACTGCTGTAAAGCTGTTTTTAAACAGTATTATCTTCTTTTTGTCTTTCTGGTAGTGTCAGATACTTGAATTTAAGTAAGTGGATGATACTGAAAGAAAGAGAGAGAAAACACTTGCTCCTGAGTAGGTATATATAAAAATGCATAGCCATACTGAAAAATTAATGCTCTTTCCAAAATCTGAGGAAGTGGTGTATTCTCCATTAAGCTTGGCATTTCTACATCATGTTTTTTTGTGCAATCTACGTATACCCAGTATAAAACACACACACAAAAAGAAAAAAAAAAAAGGAAAACTGGATGTTCATAAGTACTTTCTATCATCTGGTATATAAAGCTTTTATGAAGCTAAATAAGGTCATTAAAAAGATCACGAGAACATGGTAAGTTTTACAAATAGACTACAAAATTTCTCTAAACAAGCGAGGAAGTACAAATCTCAATAATAATTACAGGGAGATTTAGAATGCCAAGCAATATCATACAATGCTATACAATTTAGATGAAGAGCATCCTCACATCTGTTGAAAGAAATTTGCTTACTTACCAAATGTCATGTAGATTTTTCATATTTTTAGAATAAATACATAATTATGTACTATTTTTAAACAAAATACTGATTTTTTGACTATTTACTCCAATTGTTTTCTCTCCATCCTCCCTCCTAAGCCTTCCCTTCACAACCAAAAAAGTATAAAAAAATCCATTATTTGCCCTGATAATAATTTTCTTTAATTGTGTTCTGCCCAGTCTAACTTTATGATAAAGGAAACAGAACAGTTTTAAGGCCTACATAGTATTTGGTTGAGAAATCATCTGGATTTCTCAACATATTAAATAATTCTTTCTCTGAAATTCAGACCTCAAACTAAAACTAAAATATTGATATTGGACACTATACTAAGCAATGTAATTCAGAGAATCTATTTCAGTGCTGTTATAGCTGACAAGCCAAAAGGGAGTAGGGAATAAGAAGAGTTTGGAAGCATTAAGACCAGCACTTTGTCAATAAAACAGGTACTACACCTGGTTACAATGATCCATCCAATGATCTGCAGTTGGTCTTCATTACTTTTGTAATCATTACATTCATTCACATCCAGTTAAATGCTTCATTTAAGAGTGACAGTCAGCCTGAAACAATAAACCTTATGCATGGACATGAAATAATTTAATACATAAAAAATTTGAAAGTAATGCACATGGTATTTACATGATACGTAATAGTACAGATCAGATAGTCTCACATGGGAGATGTTCCTCTAACTGCCTGGAATTAAGCCAAAGCCTTTAGTATCATACTAAAAGTGAGCACACCAAAAAAAAAAAGGGGGCGGGGGGGGAACCCCAACTTGTTAAGTTTGCAGGCAGATGACTAGTCCTAACTGAACAGTACTTGGGAAACTACTGGAGGTGACACAGGAAATTGCTGGACATAAATAGATAACACCAAGCAGCTAACACATATTACTGAGAGCACCATAAGGGATAGCTGGATTTCACAGATGATTAAAGGGGAGTTATGTGAGAAATGGCCAAAAATTCAGTTTGTAATTGGAGTGGGGAGCAGGGGATCTTTTGGGAGGCAGATCTTCCAAGACCAGCAGTACTCAGGTAATTCCATTAGTAATACCATGCTTATGAGATTAGTGGGAATATTTCTGTATTCCACAAGCATACATTAAACCAAATTAGGCAGAGAGAGCTATCAGATCAGGCCAGTAGTTTTGTTTATGTTTTATGTGTATGCTGTCTGTGTTTCTGTGGATGTCCCTAAAAGCGTTTTTCTACTGGTTTAATCTCTGTACAACTAGTGGTGTCTGTATTGTATGGGCACACCAGTTGGAAGCACATGCTAAGCCTCATAGGAAACTTCTAGCAGAGAAAATGGGGAGGAACACCTCTGCGTCTTGAAGCCAAGGTATTTGGCTACCTTAGTAATATATATGGAGATTTATGAATAACAGAAAGAAAATGGTTTTCTGTTTGAGAGAGGAAAGAAGAATGTCAATAATAACCAGATGACTGAAGTTCTTGGTTTATCCAATGGCCTTTCCAATCAGGTATTGCCTACTCTTACGATGCCGCTTTCACAAAAAAAGGTACTGCTCACTGGTGAGTGAATTATAGAAATATAAAGCCAAAGCTACCATCTTTTATGGCACACATTATATTAGTGTACGCACTTGATTAAAGTTTTGCTGTTTTACTTTAATATTTTTGTTAGCATATTCATCCCATCACATTACTCTGGAAGAACCTAATTTGCAGAAGGATCTGCTGTCATGTTTTGGCAAGTGCCTCCACGATGCCTTTCCCTTGAACAGCACAGATCATACTAGACAAAAGCAAAAGGCAAGGGTTTGGTGAAATCTGTCATCAAACCAAATAACTTTCTTCATATATAATAAGAAATGTTTACTACTACAGAGCCTATAACTGCACATTGCTGGAAACAAACATTCTGTTCTCTAAAAATAAATGCAGCACATTGGTAAAACTCGCTAATATTCAGTTTCTGTTATACAAAATGGGGGAGAAGGCCTTTCATTTCCAGAAGCATTGGTTTCTTAAATACTCGAGATTTGGAGGAATCACATCTTTTGAAAACTAGAACACTTGTCCTCAAAATAATCTCAGGGAGCCTAAATTGGACAGTCAGTCTTTCACAAGGATTACAGAATTAGCACAGAATGATAAGGAAGGGAAATGTCAACCTACTTTGCAACTTTGCTGTGTCTGGAGTCAACACAGCATAATGTAAACTGAATTCTTATGCTTTCGAGTTTTTAGTAAACTACCACATATAAATATGTAGTAAGATTTGATCAGCTACTGATGGAACAGTTATCTTTTCAGAGACCTTTTGCTCTGTGGCTCACATCAACCCCAGTGCTGTTCTGATCCTTAGGGAACAGTGGGCTTCGGTATATTTGCATATTAAATATCTACTCCTATGTTCTGTGCTCTTCTATCGCCATGCCTCTGCCCAGCTTCCAAAACAAATTCTTTAAAACAGACACCACATTTAAACAGATAATTGTATTCTATCACAAAAGAAAGAAAATATAAAAATCCTCTTTTAAGTGTCGTTGTCCCCTTACCAAGTAGAGAAAACTGACTCCATTCTTTTTAAGATGGAAAAGTACCATTAGATTTTTTTAAAAATTTTAGAGGTAAATTCTATAGAAATGCACACCTTAATGCCAACACCTATATGTTCTGTTGGTCTACACATGGAATACCTGTAATACAGAAAACCATTGCCCAAACAGTAGCTGCATAAACCAGTATGACATAGAACTTGCCCTCAGGAGAGCTACCTGGAAGAACTACTTCAACATTCTTCAGAATAATGTCTCAGGAGTAAAAAAAAAAAAAAAAGAAAAAAAAAAGTGGTCAAATACAGTGAGTTACAGCTATTTTCAAAGCTTCCTTAAGTATTCTTTAAAGGGGTTGCTGTGGCAATGGGTAAATTTTTAAACAAATTAAATTTTATACAAGTAGTTAGAGAGCTGTCAGGGCTAATAAGTTCAAAAATACATAAATTAATTTTAGCCAAGGACCAGTACAGTTCAGAATCATTTACTACCATCAAAACATTTTTAGTTATGAAGGAAGGAAAAATAAACCCAAACTCAAACCAAAACTGAACAAATTGCCACACCCAAATAAAAGCAAAGTGTATGCAGTGCTGTCTCTGAATTTTAGGAAACAAGTACACATTACTGCAAACTTCATAAAATTTGAAGGAAAAACTTCAGAGAAGCCTGCAGTGCCTGTGTTTGCTGGGCACCCATTGCACTTACTTTAAAGTTTGCTACTTAAAATGCACCTTTAAAAAGTGCTACTTCAATAGCTAAATTTAAAATGCTTTCAATGCAAGACACACACAAAAGAGAACAAGTCCTGTTCTCAGACTGTGTAGAATGAAAAATTCTCCCAGAATTACATGTTGCAGGAGAAGCTGCACCTTTCTTAGACAATCATGAATCATTGTAGTGTGAGAACGTCTTTCTGGACTGAGGTCACTGCTGCACTTGCTGGGGTAGCAACAATGCCTACGGCACGTCTAGCGCAGAGCACAGAGGCAGCCAGGGAGCCTCAGTTGGGCTGGAACAGCAAATTAAACTCTCTATGATTGCTCGGACATGAATTGGCTCCTTAGTTCCCCAAACCACCCTAATCTGGGCCCTGGTCTGCTATGGGGCTGAGGGTAATGCTTATATGTTTGGAACAATTATGTCATGTAGAAAAAAAGGAGAAATGTTTCCATTACCTAATTCTTTCGTGATGGTAACAGCTCACTGCCACCTACAGGGGATTCAATCTTGTCTGCTATGCCTGAGGCAGAGGTGGACAGAGCAGTGCCATACTTGCAGTTGATTATTACCTTGAAGAAAGCTTTTTTTACAAAGCTGTGCCAATAGCAATATTGCAGGATGACAGAGAACGGTGTTTCCTGCAAACAACCCTACAATATGCTCTCCCCAAAGAAAGTAAGAAATTCCTTTTCTCTCCACCATAATCCACATCCAAGGCAAGTATTACTCTCCCTAGCACGAACTCACTCCCTGTGTCCCCCAGCTCTGGAATACAAACAAAAGTAGTTAGGAGGAACTGCCCTACTCTTCCTATCTAGGAGCAGAGTTACCAGTTGGAGTGATTTTTGATGTTTTGGGAATAATGCTTAACAGGGTCAAGTGTATGATGTTCAAATGGAATCCAGAATCATTTGCATGGATTAAAATATGTAAGTTAAGTGAAGAGAATTTGCAAGGGAGAAAGAGGAAACTGTCAAAGCCTACAAGGTCCAACACACTCACAGTTTACATACTTCACAGTTATTCAGTGACTAGTAGGAAGATACAAAAGAAGTTCAAGTTGTAGGTTAAAATATGCTGTCTTACACAGGAGTGTGTAACTAATAAAATTGGCAGCACTGGCACAATACAAGCAGCTGCTGTTGTGAAAAAAAAATAAAAATAAAATAAAATCCACAGATACAGAGGAACAGAGAAGTAATGGTGAATGGAACAAATCATGGCCTGGATGCATTGCCAGGAATACGTTTTGTAAGTAAACAGCCACTTTCCCATAAGGTGTTTCAATGTCTTGTCCTTGCAGAAGACAGCTAAGACACAACTCTGCAAAAGAGTCGAAATGAGCCGTCCAACAAAGCTACAGACCTCGAAACAGAGTTCCAAGCCCCCAGATATTGCCTGGCACTTTTATTCTGTGATTCACGGAGCTGGTTTTTTGTTGTTATTTAGGACCATTGTAGTAACAAGTTGTGTATAAACAACATTTGCAAATCCCAAAAGTCTTAAAAATTTTTAGAATGAATGCTTATTCACTCTCATTAGTAGGGTAGTGTTGCATTCCTCTTTTCTGCAAGAGACAAAATGACATCATAACAACAAAATAGTAGAATCAGAAAAAAACAACCCAAACCAAATCAGATACTGATAGTGACTCACATAGACTATTTTGGACATCTCTACCAATAACTGCAATACTGAAATCAAGACTTAATTGTTAGAAAGACTATATGAATTGTGATATAGGATTATGTCACTGTGCAAAATAAATTAATTCACCCTAATTTGTCTTCACAAGACACAGAAACAAGTGGTAAGTTCTGTAACCAGTTATAAAATATAACAGAAGCAGCTCTTCAAAGTGCCTTCTCAGCTAAACTATATAGAAGATAAAAAGCATACCCTAATGACAACTTGAAAGTACACACAAAAGATAGTATTTAACTGACTTACGGGGGTACAACCTAGACAGCAAAAAACCCCAAAAATAATTTTTAAAAACCACTTTAAATTCAAATGTTACATATTTAATGAGGAGTAAAGTACAGTTCAAAGGACCAGCAACTCCACCAGTGGATTTCTTGTGCTTGACCATAATATGACAGATAATAGCACATACATTCTACTTGCATCATTCAGGAATGGCTCTGCCCAGGCATCTCCTCACATTTGGAAGTGATTTTTTCTTATCAAAATCTTCCCCACCAACCTGACATGTTTCACACACCAATCATCATTTCCACTTGGATTTCACGTTTGAAAAATTGATCTCTCAGCAAGACATAGAAGCACTAAAAACAGAAGAATAATGAGTTATTGATTCCATCCAACAGCATCAATAATTTGAGCAGTAACACTGAATTTGGGGAGTGAGGAGAAGAACTTAGAAATGGAGCGTGCACTGAAACAAGTTGAGGAAAAAAATAATGTCCAGTTAAGTGGTATTACATTTTTATTGCCTATCATTTTATTTACAAAAAAAAAAAAAAAAAAAAAA
>VXBL01005880.1:277449-290795 GCA_013400195.1 Aramus guarauna
TTTTTTTTTTTTTTACTTTTAGACACAAAATAGAACAAAGTAATAAGAGGATTTTTTTCCTTCACATAACAAGAAAAACTGTGCTCATTTTAAGTCTCCCAGTGAAAGTTTACTTCTTCCCTCACTTACAATTTAAGTGGCAAACAGATTACAGGACCAGCTAAACTTCACCATTAGTACATTTATGGTGAACCAATTTGTCCAAATCTCTTCCAGGAATATGGAAGAACAACTCCTATTATTGATTCCAGTTACGGTATTAAGAACTCCTGAAAAGTATTAAATGACATGGCTGTCATAATGGCATTGTACCCAGAGTTTATATAACCACTGAAGAAGTGCTAATGCTCTATCCAAAAACACAGTTAGAACTGGAGTCAAACATGGTTCAAAACCTTCCCAGTGCTTTTCCCTCTAGGAGGGCTGGCCAAAAGTGCAAGTGCTTTTGCCTTTTGAGTCAACCAGTAAGACCAATGGGATTATTATGTCACAGACACATGGCAAACACAACATAAGTGTTTATGAAGGAGAAAGCAAATGAACAAGAAATAACTATTTCACTCTTAAAATGCTACAAGAAGCCGCCTGTTATTTTCTTCTTCCTTTTAAGAAGGGGAGCAGCCTACACTACCACCTGTAATCTTTAGATCATGCCTGGTTACAGATTAGTTTAATTCCTTTGAAGAATTCACCATGCTCCAAATATATATACATATATATATATATATATATAAAAGAAATAGCGTTTATAGCTGGGATTTAATACTGGCAAGGGCATCTATGACATTCAGTTCTAATATAGAAAGACTTGCAGCAATTCAGGCTGCTGAGTCAGAAATTCATTTCTTTTTATCACATCTAATTCATAAACGTTCCTCACTTCATTTACTTGTACTATTTCTTTTCTTTACCTGGAAAAATGCTGAATTTTTAAGTAAAGGTGCTTTGCCATACCTCAGTAATTACCTCTGTCACCAAGCATAAATCCTTCTACTACACACCAGAGCTGGATATTCCAAAAACTAGGTTTCTCAAGCAGAAAAGTGACATTTCCAGGTTAAGCCTTCAAAAGTTTTATTACACAAGTTAGAAAGTTACAGAAGCAAGATTTCAGCCTTTGAGTTGTCTAAAGAAAAAAAACCTTATGCATAGGTGAAAGAAGACAGTCAGCGTATGTAAGCGTTAGGCAAACTAGTATCAAAATAATGCCCTGGGTTCTGCCCACCTCTATAGCCAGCCGCACTCCCAAAATGCTGCCAAACGGCTTCAAACCATACAGAGAGTAGCAACGTCACCATCTCATTCAGCCATACCTACGCATTTTGGGATACAGAGCACAACACTCACATTGTTCCTGAACTCAGGTCTATCTCTTGTGCCAGAATATTTGTAAGAAATGCCACCACAATCTTCCTACAGACTTGAGATCCACCTCTCAAGCAAATGTCACAACCAGATTTACAATTTTGCAGGTGGCAGCAATGAATTTGAAGAACATGCACATATGTGAATGCCATATTCATACACCTTATTTGTTCACATTCACAGTGGGTGAGATGCGTAAGCTTCCTCCCCTCCCCAGATACTACCAAACCTGTCAAGAGCTACTTCTGCACCTCGGAATGAATCCAGGTGTTTGCACACTTATTTAAAACTCGTGATTATAGCATGGGGGGGAGGGGGGGGTGTGTGGGATTATTTTTTTTCCCATACAGGTGAAATACTGTCAGGCTCCTAAAGTCTGAAAGCAAGGGTTGGTACAGGTAGGGACAGATGCAAGAAAAACAATCATCAGTGGGCCTTAATACAATGTCTGTGGCATGCTTTTAGTGCAGCTGTTTGGAAGACACTAAGATTAACAATCATAGATTAAGTCATTTTTAATAATAAATTCCAGGCTGACTATAGAATGTCTTCAAGAACGAACAGCAATAGCTGGAACACTTGATGTTTATCTTGCTGTTTATGGCTGGCTAGTTACAAAGTCAACTAATATTCAGGTAGACTGGGCCACTACCTTTTAACTGCAGATTCACATACCTCCTTTTTCAAATCATTAAGAATGAATCATTTTCACATAAGACCTCAAGAAAGTAAGGTTAGGTACTCAGCTCCTTTGGCATAAATGTGATTTAGCATCTCAGGCCTTTCATTGAAGGCCTGAGTCAAGACCAGATGACAAAAAGACCACCACTGCTTTCCTGATGGCATAAACACAAGTCCCTTTTAAAACATGAAATGATCTTTAAATCATTAGCTCTCTAGCCACTAAGGAATGTGTCCAGACTACAAAGTAAGCTACCCTGACATAAGTAATAGTACCACTTTCAGAAGGTAATACAATGTCATAACATAGTTCTCACAGTCATCCAATACAACTCTCCATAAAAATGTCAGCAGATGATATACAGCAAACTGTTCTGCCTAGGAAACTGATATGCAGGGCAGTAAAACCAGGCACATTATTGTATATATACTCTGGCATAGACACTGTTAGTCCACATCCAAAAGTCTTGCTCCATTTGCATGCATTGCTTGAGTAGGGATACTGCATCCACTGCATTAGAATAAAGGCTGAATTGAAACTAATAGTACTTGTGCTAGACCCTATCACCTGCTCACTTGAAAGAAACTTACACACAACAGGAAGGTGAAACCCTCAAGAATGCATTGGTTCATGGTGGGGTCCTGGTCTGCACTGCTAGACAGACATCCATGGAAGACAGTATTTAAAGCAGTGCCAGTGCAAACCAGTCAGATCCTGTTTATAAATTGGCCGCTGTCATGGTTTAACCATGGCCTGCAGCTGAGCACCACGCAGCCACTCACTCACTCCCACTGCAGTGGGATGGGGGAGAGAATGAGAAGGGTAAAAGTGTGAGAACTCGTAAGTTGAGATAAAGGCAGCTTAATAAGTAAACCAAAAGCTGCACACAGAAGCAAAGAAAAACATGGAACTCATTCACCACTTCCATCGGCAGGCAGGTGTTCAGCCATCTCCAGGAAAGCAGGGCTCCTGGGAAGACAAACACCATTGCTTCCAATGTCACACCCTCCTCCTAATGTTTGCCCCTCCTCCTTCCCCCAGCTTTATATGCTGAGCATGATGTCATATGGCAGGGAATATCCCTTGGGTCAGCTGTCCCAGCTGTGTCCCCTCCCAGCTTCTTGTGCACCCCCAACCTACTCACTGCTGGGGTGGGGTGAGAAGCAGAAAAGGCCTTGGCTCTGTGTGAGCACTGCTCAGCAATACCCAAAACATCTAAAACACAGTACCATACAAGCTACTATGAAGAAAATTAACTCTATCCTAGCCAAAATCAGTAGAGCCACATTTCCTAAATACTCTGAGACTACTATCAAAAAGATAGATAAGGAAAGTAAATTTTTATACGAGTGAAAGATCAGTCAAGCTTAGTCAAAACATAGATCTTCCTGTCAAAACCTTCAGAGCAGTGGCAAAGATACCACACGGTTCATCAGAGTTCACTCATTCTTTCAGAGGTGAGGGCAACACACATAGACAACTGCTCTTGAAAAAAAGTTCTGAAACAGAGACCTGTCCGTGAAAGCATCTCACTAGTCACTAATTTTGGCTTGGTCTGAATTTCACCTGGCATACCTAAGTACATGCTAATTGCACAAACTGAGTACAGTTAATTGAAGGAGATTTCCCAAGTCTCCTTCAAAGCTAAAGAGATTTTGATAAAAAAGGAAAATGTTTCCTGAGATACTACAGGTTTTATCACTCCCACAGCATTCACTGAGAGATAATCTTATTTGTGGCTATTGAACTGAAGGATCTGCTTCAGTCCTCATACGTCTGTCAGCAAACCACTAAGACCGCACTCTTCCACTATATGTTTAACAGAAAGAGAATTTCTTCTGTGGCATTATTTACATGTCCCTACAGAGCAACTATCAAGACAAGGAGAACCCTATGATATAAATCTGAAGATGTAATGGAAATTTATGTCTGTTTCAAAGGTTTATAATAGCTTTATGTTGAATTTCCCCATAATGCCACAAAGTCTATAATTGTTTCATATTAGATTCCAGATTGACTGTACAGTGTTGATTTTTGACTTATAAAATCATAAATGCTCTGCTATTTTATGAGATACTGGCAGAGCACAAATAGGACAGATCCTGATACAGAGGTATTAAATTAAGTGCCCTATCCAAGAAATTACCACTTTCCAGCCATGATTTTTGTCCTAGTCTACAGGCTTGTGCTGTTATGCCAATCTCTTCACAAGATCACCACAGTGATGATGCAAGGTAGGACATACTGACATTGCAATACTACAATTGAAAAAGCTGATTTAGAAAGAGCTTTTGATTTCAAAATTCATTTTAGAAGTTGGCATAGTTTCCTGGGGCATACTTGGCATAGTTTCCCTATGTCCAGCGTTAACAACTTAAAAAACCCAAGTTATCCAGAAAGACACAGCATTCTCAGGAAATTAATCTTTTCTGAGAATCTTATAAACATAAGTTACACACATTTCAAAATATCTTGTCCATCCAACATACCAGTACCAGTGCTCTGTATAAACTATCTGTATCGCCTCCTTTTTTCTCCTCTGTCACACAATTATTTTTTTAAAACTGTTCTAAACATGGCAGATGCGTATCTCAATTCCAAAAAAAGCTCTAACATTAAGATAGTTTTGGAATTAAGATGACATATCAATGGGGTATGAAGTTTCTTAACGGCATGTTTCTGAGGTTAGTGTAGTCCCTCTGTTAAGAAGAGCACTGCTGCCTCTCTTCAGGGCAGGTTCTACAAGTGGGCTACAAAGCTGCTGCATCAAAGCTCATTTTTATAGTGAGATACTCGAGTCCAAAGGAACAGGGAAGGACCAGACTGAAGGCGGGTGTGCAACAAAAGATTAAAAGAAAGAGATACACAATCCCTGCCTCCTGGCATCCTAAATTAGTGAATTTGGCATTCAGAGGGGAAAAGATTTAATAGGGTATAGCCTTTTGGAAGGAATCAGCTAATGATTCCCGCCAGTGTGGGTGGACCACCTATATTTCCTGTTAGAGACCACCTATGGGGTGAATTGTTACTGCACACTTCACATTTCAGGGAAGAAGAGTTAGCATAAATAAGTGGGAAGTGCTATTAATATACCAAATAAATCCCAAGAGCATCTGATGAGAGGTGGAGTAAGTCAAACTATCATGGTACATGAAGTAAGTAAATTTATCTACTAAAAACAATAAGACAGGGCAGAGACTAAATGAAAAGAGGTGACCGGCAAATATTGGGCTGTTGTAAATTCTTCTACCCTGACGCCTAAATGCAAAATGTTACTATGCCAAAACCAAACTTACAAGAAGTCAAGGAATCAAACTTGTGAATTAAACACTAATATTAGGTTTGTAAAGACAAACACTAAGCTTAGTTTATTACATATGCTATAACCAGCTGAATCACTACAAATATACATTTGGATAATCCAAACTGAAATGAAACTTTACAGTTCATGAAGGTTTTAAACAATAATACCAGAACTAATGACATCACCAAAAATTCATGGCAAGATTTGATCTGAGAAGAGAGAGGAAGAAGAGAGAAACTCCACAATTCAAGTCAGAACATGCAACCTGTGACCACCTCACTCTCAAACAGCAGGGCCATACATCAGTTGCAGAATTTCAGAGACCAGAACCTATTATTTTCTGAGATCCTTGAAGATCTCAGGCCACAGCTTTGCACTACTTGAGTATTAGTTAGTGATGTAGATAAGATGGTATTTTTCCAGGTAAATATTCCTTTATACTTGGATAAAAGTGAACAGTAGCTTTGCATAACTAAAAGACTCAAATACTCATTGTTTCCCACAGAAATAAGATTGTTTACTATTGTGTTCAAATCTTGACCTTGATTTGAGGTTAACGTGTCTACCAACTGATGTATTAAACAAAAATGGAGGAGTAAAGGTAGATATAAAAAAAAAAAAAACAACAAAAAACAGCTCCCCCCCCCAAGTCTTATTAAAGTTCTTCATATTTCAAGCACAAAGCATTTCTGCAATCTAAATACAGCTTTTTTTTTTTTTCCAACTCCAATGACAACAATTTAGTTGCATTATTTTAGTCATGTTGCATATAACCAGTTTTTATTTATTATGGCTTAAACATAACACCCCCTAAGTGTTTTGTTTGAATCTACATCTTTCTCTGGATATCGGCTCAACAGACCTGCAGAAGAACAGTGTTTATAGTGCTTCTCACAGGAAGGGGGGCAGGGGAGAGGGAGGGGGAAACAGCTAAGACTACATTCCTGCCACAAGATTTACTAACATCCTACGGGCAGGGGTGATCACTTTTAACCCAGCAATGATAGCAAACATCACTGAAGAAATACAGCAATATAAACCAGTAGCCAAATGGGTGGCTTCAACTACCCTGAGTTACCATCTTTCATCTGTGAGCTAAAGGTTAAAAAATAGGATGTCTGTCAACCATGACAAAGATTCACTCTGGTTTTCCTTCTCCTCATCATCACCCTGCTTTGCACATGTTAGGACTAAGAATGTAATCAGTTTTCCAAATCTCAAATACTATCACCAAGATAGATTTCCTCCTATTCAATTAGGAGCGTACAGACATATCCTGCACAATTATGTGAAAAGATTTCCGTGAATTATTTTTTATTCTAATCAGTACCTTGTTCTTGTTTGTTGGCTTAGGAAATAATAGTAAATCAGGATGACACAAAACTTTCATAACTCTCTGTGTTTTCTCTAAGAGTTTACTGGGGTTTTTTGTTTATTTTCTTTTTGCTTGATATTTTTTTTTTTCCAGTTTCAGTTTTGAGACACTGTCTTTTGCTATATGTTCAAGAGTTTACTGAAACACTGTTCTATTACTGAGGTTTTATTCCCTGTGCAAATACTTTTAGAATAATCTTAACCTTCTCCTTTTTATGGCAACAATAGCAGATAAAAAAATGCTGCAGGCAATATAACCACAGGCATACAAACACAAAACATGAAGTATTTTCTATGTAAGCAGATCACAAGGGTGTTTAACTGTCAAAATCTTGACATTAGGAAATATTTCCTAACTTCAGTTTTGAATTAGGATGAAACTAAAGTTTGACAGAACTTCTAAAATTGTATCCTAGAGAATTTAAACTTATTTCTGCTGTGGGAATTTAGTTCACTTTCAAGTGTTAAAGACTGTAGTGTCATTCAGATAGACCGATGTTTCCACAAGGAATACTGATACTACTTTAAACATTTAAATTTATTTAGAACAGATAAAAATTAATTTGTTGTCTCCAGATTAGCAGGATCATCTTCTTCCTTGTGATATTTCACATGCTGTGTTATATAACTATAAAGGTAAGTAATTTATTTTACTGTGTTTTTACCTGATTTGAATTTTGAGTTTTCTGCAGCTTAAATATCTTTATCTTGTTCTCCATCACATTCCCCTCAGTCATCCTACCACCTTTATCATTTCTCTGTAGACCTTCACAATCGTCTTGCATTCCTCAAGCTGTAGTTCGACATGTATTAAAGTGTCACACCTTCAACCCATGTTAGTACTTCAGCGTACCTAAAATAAGTGTAAGTGTTCTAGTTAAGCGCCCTACATCTGCTTTGGAATTAAGAAAAGTTCTTGAGTTGGAAAAGATTATTTGGTTAGGGATGTTCTTCTGGCAAGAAGGTGCATTGCTGGTGAACATCTTGCTGTTATCCCTGTTATACTACCGCATCCAAATAAGTAGTCAGATATATCAGCTTCTCTCCTTGAATATCAGGTTACTGTTCAGCTACATCCCTATGTCTCCTTTCTGGTAAAATCATGTCCTGATATGACAATTTTCTCCAAGATATAGAAAGCCTCTGAGGACATACAGCATCCTCCCACCCCCAAGAAACCCATGGGAATGGAGAGCTCCCTGAAACCCAGCTCCCTCTCAGCATCACCCTTCATTAGGTCGATAATGCCTTTGGTCACCAGAGTAACTCCATTGAGCAACTAGAGTAGTTCATGTTGGCCAGAGCCCTGGTTCTCCAGGTCTGCTGAATTCAGAAATACCTCCAACAAATTTCCACTGACGTTGCATGTTAATTTTTCACAACTACAGCATTTTGAAAGGCTGTAACTGAAAGCACAATAGCCATTTATTTTACCAGCTACTGCCCCACAGCAAACCAGGAATACTTGTTTTCAAGTATTTTGGTACCTCCTGGAACCCTAGGGGCTTGTGCTTCTGCAGTCCTGTGAATTATCTTGAAAACAAAGAGAGAGGCTCTCATATTAGAAAAATAGTAGCAACAGACTTGACAGAAAACAGCATTGATTTTCTAGGTCAACAGTCACAACGCAATAAATGCTTTTCACAGTTTAAGAATACAACAAACTCTGAGTGCTCACATGAGCAGCTTCAACTGTCCAGAGTGTCTGTAGCAATGACCTTTGAGACCCGCAGCGCAGTTTATACATAATATCCCAACATGAGGCAATGCTGATCACTTTTTATAACTCAGAGCAATCTAGCTGATCAGTTCACTGAGTAGTATCAGATGATGGTGTTTTAATGTTGATAGCCCTTTCTGTCTTAGAAATTTGAATTAGGCATCTACATTGGCCAGAGCTAAAATTAAAAGAGTTAATATTTTCCTAGTCTCTGGAATATTCACTGTGTGAGTTTACAGCTGTATTATTCCTTTTTATTTTAAGAGACATGTGTTTCAACAGAAAGGAAAGGGAAAAAGAAAGAAAAAAGAAAGGAATCCCTCTCTCTAGCATCACAACACAGGGCTACAAAGTGGAGCTCTTCAGATGACTGCAGATCACAAATCCATCAGTCATCTGCTCACCTGGTTCTTCATGACCCTTTACAGCAGTAAGAACAAATCTCTGGAAGTAAAGAGAAATCTAAAGCCTCATAGAAGCCAATTCAAACTAAGGAAAAGCAATTTGAAGACAACATCTTGTTTCACTTTTTACTGTACCCAACATACCAAGCATTGTAACCTAGGGACACGGAGAAAACACAAATTTTGCCCTGGAAAAAGGTCAGACAAAGCTTTCCACAAACCATTTTAGAGTGAAACAAAAAGGAAAGTTAAAAAAAAAAAAAAATCAAACAAACAACCCTCACCCCACAGGTTACCATGCAAGAAAATCATACAACTGAAGCACTGTGCTATTCTGCTCTGAAACGGACTCATGTCTGAAAACCCTTCCATTATGGAGGGTCTTTATCAGCCATGCATAGAGAAGACACATGCCTGAATGTAATAATCTAAATAGTGGATATAAAGGCATAACCTAGGAATACATATGGATTATTCAGTTCAAAAAATACGGTTCACATTTTATTTCAGGTGATTTCTCACTAAAACATCTGTTGAGACAACAACTAAAAACTATTAGCAAAAGAGAGAACAGTTTGCATGAAGGAATACAGCAGGATCAGAAGAGAATTTTTCTTTGTTACACACATCTCAGGAAAGAAAAATGACAAAAGTTCACTTGTGTTCTTAAAGGAATATGCTTTGATCATTTCTTCCCAAATACAAATACAGAACAAATATATATTAATAGTCAAAAAAGAACTTCTATAACACAGAAGAGAATAGATCTGTAAAATATGAAAGCAGCTAAACAGTCAGAAAAGCTACCAAAGGACACCTAGAAAAGCAGAAATGTATAACTGAAGTGACTTCCAAAGCTCATGAAGCATCCAGCCATACTGTTATAGACAATGTATACTGTTTCTCCTACAATAGATTCATTGAGTTGGTCAGTTGGTCTGAAATTATTTGAATAACAAATTCTGGAGGAAACCAATTTTTTTTAGTTCCTGTTAGAGGCAAGATCAAAGTTGTTCTCGGTCCACAATGTTATCTACTGCAGTACTTGCAAAGATAGAGATTATTCTAGCAGAGGTGGCTGACAAAGAAAACCCAAGAGCAGGTAAACCTTGCAGCCTATAGATCGTAATTCCTACGCATCTTGGACAGGAATTCTATCATAGTAGGAAGCCTCAAAACTCCTTCCCAGAAGGAATTTCAGTCTGCACTCCAGCTGAAATGCTGACAATTTTAGAGGCATGGACAGCCTATCCAGTCCAATCACCAAGTTTTTCACAAGGAAGAAAGGAGACCGTCACAAATAAACTAAATAACCATTTGTTGATTAACTCATAAACCAAAAGGATCTAACTGATCCTCATTTCAGAAGCTCCTGGTGGAAGAGCAGCTCAAGGAGTTAACCACATTTTAATGACAGTTAGGTATCCATAAGCTGTAAATACTGACAAAATCCCCTTGTAACCCTTCCCTGTGTCAATGTTGTTTGGTCCTTGTTACTCCTTGAGGAGCATAGGGCTGCAACAACACTATGCCACCGAACCCAGTGGGATAGTGTTGTTGCAATTTCTGTAACAGATTTTGTTTTTTACATGATTGGGTTGTTAGCCCAAAACAAAACCCCCAACCTGGAGGGCCAGGGTGCAACATTTCAGTCCCGCCCGACAGGGCACGCAAACCACCACACCACGACAAGGTAAGTTGCACCAACTAGTGGTGGCTGTGTCAATGTTAGTGTTGCTATATTGTATGTAAAAGTATTTCTGCAATTACCTACTTTGAGCTTCAACTGTTTTTCCAGAAATCAATGTCACAAAGCATGAGTCAAAGAACCTCACGAACTCTGAACTACCCTGCTTTCAGATTGAAAACTGTTCAACCTGAGAGCCAACTGCCCTTGTGCACCTGAGGACTCAAGTAAACCCCAGCAGTGGAAAACTTAAGGCAACATCTGCCCCAAGCGGGCGCATAGATGCACGCGCACACCGACGCTTCTCTTGTTACCATTTCTAAACACCATGAGTGTTTGGAGTCAAGAGTTTCCATGTCAAACAAATGAATAGAAGCAAGGTCCTAAAACACACATTTCAGAAGGGATTTGAGTAATGCAAGTCAAACTCCATTGTGCTCCATACTATAAAGGAACTAAAAATCTGAATGTTAGTTCAGTTAAGAAACTGAATTGTTAGCCCTCCCTTCAGAAAGAAGAGGCCATCTGAACAGGCTCTCAAGTATTTATTAAATCAGAAGAATAAATTCAGCTGTGGGGTTATCTAAGCAAACCAGCAGATACCCAATCAGGACAGTGACAACTTCGTGCCACAAATGTATGATAGGCCTCGTGTTGTATTTTGAGATACCCAAAGAGGACATGTGCTGAAATACCAATGGAGCTTATGTTAATTTTTTACTATTTGCTACATTAGTATGGGCACAAAAACAGCTTTGGGGTTTCTGAGTGTTCACATCATCTTGATTGCACTTTCTTGACTCTTCATGAAAATGAAGCCCCCTCATGAAAAATCAGAATTTCTAATGAGTTAAAAAAGGCATTACACACATGCATTCACAAAAGATTCACTGGAAGGGAGAGATCATCTTAAAGTTTCTTCCAGTCTACAGAAAAATGAGTTGCAGAGCTGAATGCAAATTCCTACAGCAATCCTCAGTATATAATTCCATTGTATTTTTCAGCATGTTTTAAAGTATTTTTTCCTAAAATAACACCCTCATACAAGTGCACTTGTTGAATGACACAGAACTGTTTAAAGAAGCCCTTCTGTTTTTATAGATGTAGTACTTCACAGTTGATCCCCATTTGAAATAACAGTCTGCTTTTGTCACAAACAAAAGCTTTAGACATATTTACATCTTTGTGTATTTTCGGATATAATCATGACCCATTACTTACAAGAAAAAAAACAAAAAAACAAAAAACAACAAAAACAACCAAACAAAAAAAACCCAACCACCATCATCCCAGGACATTTTAAGTTTAAATTCTGATTTTATAGCTACAATAAAATACCATCTGTTTTATCAAACTAGAGAGACTACTAAAAAAATCAAGGTGAGGACTCCCACTGTAACAGGACAACAGAAGAAGCATGCTTTCCTTACTAGTTTAGATTTGGGCTCTGTCCCTCAAATACTTAGTATCGCCTGCACTATTCACAACCAAGACTAGCCTCAGCTATAATTTCAATGGGACAATATGCTGTCGTCTCTGCAGCAAGCAAAGAAATACAAAGAAATACAAGCTCATTTTTACTTGACAGCAGCCATGTTTTTCCTCATTTAAAAATAAGGGGTAAGGGTGACAAAAACCTAAGAGAGTGAGTTACTTGAATATACTTCTACAAAAATATAAAATAGGGATTCTTGCTTGTCTTTCACACACCTGCTGGACTCTAAGTACAAGAAGAAATGCAGGTTAGGTGATGCCACAAGAAGTCCTTTTAAGGTACCTGCTTAGACCTGCTATTCATTCTCAGAAATCAGTGCAGATCTGCCTTCAGCTAGTTGTGTTTCCATTAAGGAAAAGAGTGAACAACAAAATAGGGTATTCCTACAAAGCAGGAAGCAGTGCCCATAACTACCAGAAACAGTGATTCTTGATGATCAGAGCCATCATGCTGATTTGCACAGGCTGACTTGCCTCAGACTTCAACAGGATTAATTGATATACCCCATGTATTGTGTTGTCTCTAATATCTTGCTTCCTCTTCCACATTAACCAAGCCAGAGCTATCAATGAAGATGCTTAAGATGCTTAAGTGTGTTATGTAAGCATAATACTGGACATAAAATGTATGCCAACACCATGCAGAAGGCAAAATGAATGTTCTTCCACTGAACTAATGTCTTTTCTCAAGCTTTCAGTAAAATGGACACCTCTGAAGATGGTAGGCATCCATCTTCACAGCCCCAGTCAGCTACTTCTTAAATTGGAGACAAGGCGTGGAACTCCTTGCCAAGGATACAGTGCATATTAAAAACTGACACAAGTTCAAGAAAAGACTGGACACATTCAGGCAAGGAAATGCAGTAAGGGTTATCTAAGTATGGAGAAACCACAAGTGGCTCTGTAATTCTGAGAAAAGACCAGTCAAAACGGGACAAGAATTAGGAATATGTATTGTAGACAATTGTCCTGCTCTTCTACTCTTTGTAGCTACTCACTCTTAGCTTATTTATAGTCATTTACCAGAGACAGGACATGAGTACACAATCATAGAATCATAGAATCATCTCGGTTGGAAAAGACCTTTAAGATCATCAAGTCCAACCACTAAATGATTTGGTTTGACCCAGCACAGATGCTCCTGTGGTATAGATTTTCCAGGGCTCTTGACATGGAAAAATCTTATTTCCTTGCAATTGGTCAGTTCAAATAACTAGTGTCTTTGCAATAGCTAAGAATTAGACTTCTAGGCATCAGCTCTTCGTTAGTAAAGGTACCAGCCAGTAAAATTTGACATTTGTAAAAAAAAAAAAAAA
>VXBL01005880.1:290800-395557 GCA_013400195.1 Aramus guarauna
TATATTTAAAAAAAAAAAAAAAAAAAAAAAAAAAAAAAAAAAAGATAACAGTAGAACTGCAATCCATAAAGAGTTTAAAAATCAGTGTTCTCTATCGCTTTAATAGTACAGTTTACTTTCTCAGTTAATCCAATAAACAAATGCCTGAGAAAGGTTTTTTCCAAAGAGAGCATCCCCAAAGTTCCTGCCCACTTCATGTCAAATTAATGGAATTAAACTTGCACGTCACTTCTCCAAACATACACCTGTCAGTTCCTGTTTTTCTTTCAGCTCTAATGATCACTGATAACATGGTCAGCTGTGGTTCACATGTTGTTTGGAGTACTGTTTCGCTCATATCTAAGTCCATCAGCAAGACATATCCCTAGCTTGTTTGCAAATGACAGCCATATGCACTCTGTGCATATGACACTACGGTTCTCTAATCCTTCTGGGAGCACAGCCTTTCTTCTTTGACTTTATGCCTTTGAAATACAGCACCTACAACTGCTCTTGGTAGCATGGAGACCTTTATGAACTTACCTGTAATAAATCTGCCCATCATTGCTAGCTATCCAGTCAAGCACAGCTGCTGGCAATACACAGTGTCTCTAGCTCTCTTATGTTTCTGCTAACCCTGAAAACACTGCCCTGTGGTTCATCATTAGTGTCATTGCAATGAGGTCCAAAACTACCCTTGGATTAGATGCTCTTGAGGCAATATATAAAAACAGAGGAAACAGTTTTCTACACTAACTCAGATTGCAACAGTAAAGATTAAGGAAATTATGTTTTCAATGTACATCAATAGTTAAAACTTACAAGGACAACTATATTGATATTCTACTTTTGACCTATTCTATCTTCACCTCGCTGTTATCTTAAACCAGGTTAAGAGCACTGGTTTGCATATCCATTCAAAAATAGAGACAAAGTCAGTCCATTCCAAAGCACATTTCTATGCATCTATTAGATTTCTGTAACCAGATGCAAGTGGTCACCACAAGGAGAATTTACTTGTAAGACTCCTTATCCTCACTCAGTTTACTGCCTAAACATTCTTTAAAACTCATTCCCACTAAGTCTGCTCTGACACTCTTGTACTTCGAATTCCAATAACCTGCAAGTTTCTCAGCCTGTGTTCTCTCTCAATTTTTGTGGTCATAAAAAGGGGTGAGGGACAGAGAAGTCCATGTGCATGCACACACGTCCAAAATATAGCTTTTAGTAGCAGAAAGTGATGCATTTGTAGTTTGACAGATGCTTTCCTCACAGAAAGGAGCAGCCCTGCAGAACAGCTGGCAATGCTCCACAGAACACTCATCCACAGACTGGAACACCCAAGATCATACCACCTGAAAATGTCTCATAAAAATAATTTCAGCCAAAAGCAATATATATAATATATCTGATAATTCAAGAGTTTGACATTGGAAGTTTTTATCTCAAAAAATCTCTTTGTAATTGCAGATTATATGGCTCTCCTGTGTGTATGTAATCTGTTTGTGTGCAACCAAAGCATTCCTTTGGTTGCAATGTAATCCTGAATGTCAGCAATTATTTTATGTAATGCAACTTTTAAGGGATTCAACTATTCAGAATATTGCAAAAAATAATACAAATTACATATGATTTCCAAGTATAAAATTCCAGTGTTCTTTCTGTAGTTAAGAGTGACACTACTGAAAGAAGAGAATGTATTGCCATTGGCTTCCAACCCAACTTTCTCTATGCTAGATAGTTTACAGAAAAGAGCAGAGGTAATTTTTAGGGTGTGGGGTTTGGGATTTTGGTTTTGTGGGTTGGGGGGTGGGGGAGTGTGTTAAATACACTCATGCAAAAATTCTCCACTAGTCTACAGAGCTCGTGGATTTCCAATTTCATGCATAACACTATGGCCAGTCCATATTTTTGGTGTTATCTCATGTAAACCATTATGTCTACTACTTTTAAACGCAAGAAGGTCAAAGTTCGGCTAGGAGCTCCTTGTTCACCCATGCAGGCCTCCTGGCATTGTTGCCTGACTTCATATTCACTGGGATGGAACTCCTGATCTCGGAGGAGGTGATTCTTGAATATTAACCTGCTTTCTTGGCTCTCTCTTCCCTCCAGGCTCTTGTTCCATGGGATTCTTCCAAGTGGATCTTTGAAGAGGCCAAAGCCTGCTCTCCTGAAGTCTAGAGTTGGAAGCTTGCTTTTCACCCTCCTCTCTTTCCTCAGGATCCTGAGATCCATCATCTCATGACCACTGCAGCCACTGTTTCTTCTTGGTAGTCTTGCATAATCGAGGGTTAGGTGGACCAGGTCCTTTGCTTGTAGACACTTTTGGCTCCTCTTTAACTTTGAGGGAAATGAACCATTTTGCAGTTGTAAATCATTAGGTGGGGCAGGAGACTTCCTCCTGGTGTCAGAAGTCACCAGCTTTCATCCTTCTCCTTCTCTAGGGTTTTTGCTTACTTTGATACTGGGAGTAGACACTGCCTGCTTCCATATTGCCGATGAGGGCTGATGTTCTTCAAGCTGTTGAGTCTCAGAGATGATACGGTCTATCTCCCTTTCATCTTCTCGGATGCTACATGGCCTGCTCCTCACTTCCTCCTGTAACTCCTCCCCTTGGCACAGCTTCTCCAAGACAGCACACCTCCTGCAGAAAACTGCTATCTCTCCTGGTGTGAGAGGCAGGCCCCAGGCATGCCCTGCAACCTGAGACTTGGAGGGCTGCATCCACCATCTGAAGCTCAGTCCACGTCAAAGCCCCAACCTTAGTAGAGATGCTTCTCCATCATCTACTGGGGAAACTGCTCTGTGGTGTGTTATCACCACATCCAAGACTGTTACTATAGCACTATTTCGACTGAGTCCCCCTTCCTTTGCCCCTCCCTTCACAAACAACCATGTCTGTTAGCAGTCTTACTACGCTGACATTCCCTCCTCAGACTGCAGACCTCTCATTGGCCACATCTTGCAAAAAAATTTTGCTCCATGGGCCTTCTGGACTTAGGTAATACAAGCAAAAGTCTTGGCCTCATTGGACTGAGCAGGACCCTTGCAATAGATTCCGTCTGGATCAGCATTTCAACATCCATTTAAGTGGATGATAAATGTAAGGTGAGCTGTCCAGTATTTTATAAGGGCTTGGTCTCATTTGCTAAAATAAACTGTCCTAAAGTGATACTGCTATGGAAGAAGCACACTAAGCAGTCACATGCACAGAATCTCATGGGAAAACAAACAAACAAACAAACCTCAAAAAAAACACCAAACAGGTTTTTGACAATGTTTGTGGATTTGCCAATAAAAACTCCAAAGTACAGTTTAAAAAAAATGAGGACCTTCAATTCTGTGAGCTTATAGGCAATGCTGCCATAACTATTCCTTTGGAAGTTTCCACATACGCTCTCTCCTCTGCTTTCAAAAACACGACATCTAACTGTAAGAAGGTATTTGACCATATTTTCCTCCCTTCTGGCATCACACTAACAAGGCAGCAACTGTACCAAGCCACCAGAAAGGGAGGGAAGGCAAGTAGATTTTATATAGAGATATAGAAAATTGTAATGAAAAAGTACTTTCAGAGATGTAATTAAGATTAAATCTTATAGACAGACAGCAAGATCACTGCCCTTGGCAATTAAAAAAAATAAAAATTTCCTCTTCTTCCCAAGTTTATACAAAGGTTTCAGACTCCTGGTCTTTCCAACCTCTACCTAGAGACTGATGTTCTGGATTAACTGAGGGTATTTTTCTCAAAATTAATTTTATTTTTAAAAAATATATGCACAGACATGATAGCTTCACTGTTGGTGGAACAGAAAAACCTCTTTCATTGTCTTAACATTTTCAGTAGCACTCTACATTTCTCTCCTTAATGGCAGAGGATCAGTATATGCTTTTAACTTTTATTTCTTGCCCATAGGTTTCCCTAGGGCTTCTGCAAGAAGACAGCCATTTTACTTCTGCAGTAACCTTTCAAGATGTAATCACACAGAAGCCAACATGAAACAGCTAGACAAAATAATCAGAGAACAAAGAGCAGACATTTTCCTTAGGAAAAAAAAAAAAAAAAAGGGGCATGACCATCATCATTTTAATCTTAAAAAAATAAGTTAATGGAGTATTAGCTGTAACCTTTCTGTAATACGTTAGCCTTGCCTCTTTTCCATTCAAAATATAAAAAGGAGCTTCCTATATAAGCTAGCTAGGCAAGAGAAAAATGTTATCCTCTGTCTACTATCCATCATTAAAAGTGCTTTTTTTTAAGTTTGGTGACAGACAGCAAAAACTCTTTCATGGCATTATGACTGCAAAATGCATGCTAAATGATAGAAAGAGGGAAGGGGAAGGGAAGGAAAAAAATCTTCAAAAGACAGTTTTTAAGTACTAAGGAATTCTGCCAGAAAGTTATACAAGTCTACATATTTAGGAAGATAGCACTTCCACTCATTGGCCACGTCCATAGTTTGTAAAAAGTCTCTATAGAAAGTGCTTCCTTTATGCATGTATTTACGTATAGTTATTTTATGCACACACGTAGCTGTTCTAGTCTAGCTCTGGCACCTCTTCCACAAGATCTGATGTAGCAGAGATGCTGCTCTACATGTTTCTTCTTTCATGATTAAGTTAATACACATAATCTGTGGCCAATTAAATTGATTTACATCAAGTGTCAAGCTTTATTTTCAAAAGCTTCCAAATCTCTTAGAAGGTTTATTTTTCATTAAAAAAAGATAAAGGTTTAGGACTCATTCACTGACTATGGCACTTTAGATAATATCTGCTTTTAATGACAAAAGCTTCTTTTGTGAGTTTTTGTAAACAGATTAGACTCTCCCAGTCCCACAATTTCAATCCTTCCTGTTTCCTTATATTCTCTGATACAGTTCTACTTTTAATGTCTTTCAAGTTGAGTAGAAACAAAGCTTAAAATAAAAGGTAAAACTGAGAACAAGTGCTCTGCAAACAAGCCATTATTCAGCTTTTAAATGCAGTCACTGTTGCAGCTTGCTCTCCATTTTTCTTGGCAGCAGTCTTAAATATTAACAGGTAGAGACTTCAAATGAATCTGCTGTGGTGTAGAAAAGAAGAAATGTATACCATTGTATTGGTCAGAATTGTGATGTTAGTAAACCTATGGTATCACATGATTCATCTTAGGGTAAGATCCTTTGGAAGACATGAAGGACAAGGACATTTCCAAGTCACAGCACGTAGCCCAACTTGCTATTAGAAGCTAATTCGCGCTATAGGAAAAATGCTTCTTATAATGACATTTATACATGACAACCTGTCTTTCAAGTTTCCTCAACTGCACTGAAACTAAATAGTGTTTTATTTCTTCTTTTCTCTGTGATAAAGCAAACAGCATTTCCCAGATGCTTGAATAACACACACTTAGGAAAAAGTCTGGGTTTGCTATTATACAGCAAGAAATATTTTGGTCCTTTGCCTACAAAACTCAAAAGTGAGAAAAGCCAATAAATCATCTGCCCTTCTGTACCTCAGAGTGCTCAGGAAGTTTCTCCATCCATAGGAGGAAATGCAAAGTATGAGGTGGTTATATATTGTGGAATTCATCAGCTACAAAACATTCATGAACCGTGACAGTCCAGAAGTACTCTCGCCACTCTGCAATACTATTTTCATAGAACTTGGTCTATACTATTCATGCTCTACACTTACATATGTTAAAACTTTAAAATCCCTAAAAATGCAAAAACATATAGACTTTTTTATCTCCTTGAACTATAGTTCATACAGTGCTTTTCCATTCACCAAGGATAAAGAGCTACGGCAAAGATACTGCCGTACAATACAATTGAATACAACAATATTCAAACTGTGTCATTGGAGCAGAAGGAAGGTACTAGAGGCATAAATTTGGCGTCTAGTTGGCAAAAAAAATTTTTCTTTGCAGCTAATCAAGGTCAATTGAAAAGCTTGATGAAGTTGTCCACAGCTACCCACAAAATCAGACTTTTTCTGAAGTTCAGGCATTTTTTATTTATATGTGATATTTAACTAGCTCTTCAGAGAAAGCCTAATCAAAAAGCTTCTCAAGAGGCAGCCTGGAATCGTGATTGCTGAAGAGATTTTCAGGGAATGGAAATCAATGCAAACTTTGGAAAATTATTCCTTGAAGTAGAACCTCCTCCTGTTCAACCAGGCAAGACAGAAAGACAATGGAAGGTGGGACTTACTAAAATCAGATCCCCAAAAATCTGTGTCAAGATGGTTTCCTGCCCAATTTTTATGTTGTTTTGCCATTATTAGGGAAGCACTGTTTCACTGAGCCCAAAGCTACAGAATACCAGACTTAATTTTCTTCACAAGGTATCACTTCTGCTCTCATTCCAATTCTCATATTATTTCAGTCCAAGAATCACACCAGCAGACTGGAACCAAAGAAAAGAAAGATAATCTGCACGTATACTGCTGCTTCAGCTCAAAAAAAAGACACACCCAGTTCCTATAGAACAGGAGAAGGAATGGGAGAAAATAAGGCTGAGAGAAACAGCAAGAGTGAAGGACTCAATATTATAGTTCAGTGGCACTTTATTCTGAATAAAAATTAGGGCTCACAAGATTAGGATGGGCCCTAGATTTGTTTTGCTTTTAAACTTAAACTTTAAAGTTAAATCTTCATGCTTTTAAAAATTCAATTTTAAATTGAAAAACAGAAGTGGATACTCTCCTTTAAAAGCTGAGCACTACATGTTACTTAAATAATAAACACATTTTCCTCATAATTTATGTTCATGCTTCTGCACTCCCACCATACTGTGGGAATTCACAGAAGCAGATGGAAAAAAAAGAGTTTAATTTCTTTCCTCAACATTCAATATTTTAACACTTACCTGTAAATTAAAATCTGCTTATAACAAATACATTGTCACCATTGTCATTTTATGCTAACTACTGATAAATGACACTATTATACACAGATTCTAAGGATGCAGAAATGAAATTGATCACTCTTTCATATTAAATATCTGACTTACTGCTTGCATCTCCAGGGTACTGTTTGGTAACAATAACTGATCCCAGCTTTGTCTGTTTCTTCCACTATTTCCCTTTATTAGATATAAATATTTAACACAACAAAACTAGGGAAAAACACTCACAGAATTGCAATCACATTTGAAGTAGCAGGGGTTTCAAGAACTGAGGCAAAACAGAAGAAAATATACAAGTGCAAAAAGGCTGTTGGAAAGTTACCCCACAAGAGAGTAGACCCAAATTTTCTTAATAAAACTAAGTCGTTATGAGGTAAGAATGAGTCTTGAAATAAAGAATGTGTACAATTTCTTCCATACAACAGGAAAAAAAAAGTATTAAACTATACTAGAGCTTTGAAAAATACACAGCTATTTTTAAAAAACTGGAAACAGTGGCTTTCATAACAAGAGGGTAGAAAAAACTTCCTAGTAGTTTGACTTAATCACTCTTTTGGTGGCAAGAACTCTCCAAGTTTCTGTTGAACTACATCCTCTAAGACTCATTCTCACTTTCCTTCTCCTCCCCAGTAGATCTTTATGAAGATTTTGGCAGTGCATTTTCTAGAAAAACAGAATCCACAGTGGCACACTAGTCACCTCCCCAATATGCGAGTAAACTACAGTAACAATTTTTCCTCTGTTCTCCTCCTAGTTTCAGAAAAAGATCTGAATTCTTTTTAGGACAAGCTGACTGAGTCCAGCAATGCAACATTTTCTAGACATACACACACCACCCATCATTGAGCATTAGACAGGTCACCTGTGGAAGAAATGGATACAGCCCATCCTAGGAGTTCTGCTCTGTGCTCAGCACCAGCACGTTTTTAATCTGTGCAGGGGGTGGTGGATCCACAGGAGGAGAGGCTTGCTCTGTATGATCCTTACAGTTGTTTTTCAGAGCAAATTAATTGCATAAGCATAGAAAAATGGTGCACAGGTACAGATAAAGGTGATGTATGGGAAGGTATTCCAGTTTTATAACTAACAAAGTGGAAAAGGGGCTGCCTTTACAGTCAACCAGAGGAAAAATGCACAGGAAGACCACACAAAGATGAAAGTCCAAATAAGGAAAAGTAACTCAGGAAGTTACAAGGACATTAATGCACAGAGGAAAAAAGATGGAAAACTTGATGTACAGAATAGTTTTTGCATAATTCTGTCTCAGTCTATTACCCCAGTTTCATTTCATGCTAATTAGAGGAAGCTCCTTTTGAAATATTGGTTATCTGTGGATATAAGTATGAATGATGTCCATATTCCCACTTCCTGTGAATAGAGAATACCAAGTGTGATGGAAACTATTAGAAAAAGCATTTAAGAAAAAATAAAAAGGAGAAGGAAGAAGGAAGGAAGGAAGGAAAAAAAAATCAGTAAATATAGTATTTTCTACTCTCATCGTTATTATTCATGGTAAAGGCCTTGCCCAGAAATTACAATTGCATCAAGGAAATNAAAGAAGGGAGGAAAGAAGGAAGGAAGGAAGGAAGGAAGGAAAAAAAAATCAGTAAATATAGTATTTTCTACTCTCATCGTTATTATTCATGGTAAAGGCCTTGCCCAGAAATTACAATTGCATCAAGGAAATATAGTATCTCAGACCCTAACTTGCACATCAATAGTTCAAATTTTAGAATTAGTCTGAGTGCATGCAAAGTTGTGCCTTTAATAAGTGTGGGTTTAGGTTTACTTCACACACACACACGAAAATAGCATTAGACTTTTATAGAGAAAAAAAAAGCCATGAGACTATAAAGATGGGGACATTAACTGAAATGAACATGAAATGTCATTGATTGTCTTTCTCTGTGCAACACTTTCAAAATATAATGTGCTAACTCATTATAACAGAGTAATGTTTGATATTCAGATTTAAATACATGATTATACATTCATTCATGTAGAATCAACATAAAAAGCACCATGTTATACTATCAGAGTTGGCAAAGTGTTGAATCTCTGCATGTCTTTCCTCAGGTCATTAGTCTTTTACCATTGGTTCAAAAATTGCTATATAATCAGGAATACGTGAGCACGTATATAGTTCTCTAGAAGGAATAAATCTTCATTATATACCTTGTATTAATAAATATCTATCACTGGGAGGAAAAAAGAAACTGTTAATAGAAGGACATTACAGACTAATCAAGGTGTCCTTGGCTGACTTATACAGTGGTATTTCACATAATGAGGACCATGACAAAGTTTGTGTTCCAAAACATTTTATGTCATTTTAACCTTGTCATGGGCACCAAGGTTAGTGCTAATCACTCCAGCCAAAGCCATTAACTTTGAAAAGCTAAAACCTAAAAAAAGGACATTAATGAACCCAACAAAATACCAGCAGTTAATACGCAGGCTCTTTAGCCGAATTCATTACTCAGACACTGCACAACACGTGGCTCAGAGTAAGAGCAGCCTCACAGGACCCTGCATTCTGTGCATGACAGAAATGATTCAACTCTGGAACATCCCACGTGAAATTTTCCTGTGGCTGACCGGCTCGTTTCAAGTCTCCCACAACACCAACAATCTAGAGCGGTGTAGGACACCAAATGAATGAAGGCAAATGATCTAAACTGTTATCTACTGTTTAAGTGTCTATTCTCTAGATCAGTGGTCTCCAGGAGAAACTTTTTGATCATGTACACCTATCAGTAAAAAAAATTTGAGCATGCACCCGCAATTATTTATTTATTTAAAAATTATGTATATGTACTACTGTACTAATACATTATGTACATTTTAAAACACACAAAAAATAAATTAAAAGTATGAGAGAAAGATTAAATAAACAATATTTTCAATTTTTATTTTACTTTTTGACAGTACAACAGAACTTTTTTGCTCTCTCCCTAAATTTTTTTTTTTTTATTTTTTTTTTTTAGAGAGAGTTATGTGATCAAATATGCTCCATTATTTTTTACACTCTTGGTTTAACACTTTGTGATGCATCAATTCAAAGGTCTGGTTCAAAGTTCAGTTTATTTCAATACTGATATTTTCAACTTTTTATCATCAAGGACTTGTCAGATCTGATTAAGACATCACTGTTTTTACCTGTATTGTGGCTGACAGAGATTCTACTAGGAGTAGAAGTGTCAGATCTGCCATTTCCTTGTTGTTCACTTGTGCTCACATTATTAGCATTATATTCAATCCACAGTTTCTTTGCAGGAATCTTTTTAAGACACATGTCCATTTTGTGAGGGTTAGTTTAGTTGAAACTAGATACTGTAATGTTTAAATCCTCTTAACGCAACACACATAAACCGTAATACATCACAATACGCTTAAAATGAATGAACAAATGAAGGCACCACTGTCAACCTCTCCCCATTTTGGAGCATCCACTTTTCCCTTGGGATACCTTGTGTACCATACCTTACATGTGACCAACATATGGACCAAGTGAGGGCACCAGCCTCAAGCCATGTATTAAATATTAGTAATGCTTAATTTTGCTCTTTTTTTTTTTTAATCTAAAAAAAATAAACATAAATAGAAGTTCCAATACATTCTCCCACACCACAATGGATCATCTTGTGCATACCTCACTTTGGAGACCACTGCTCGCTCGCTCTCTCCAAGCAAGATATCATATTGTATTTATTAACAGAGGAATGACAATGTATTACCTAATATACTTACTTTGTGCTTGATGGGGATATTAACTGCACAGAGCTCTTCCACAACACCTGCCATCAGCAGGCCTGGAAACGCCTTACAAAGGAGGCAGCATTAGACACTCCTATTTAAAAGATTGAGAATTAAGGTCCAAGGTAGTAAAATTAATTGAACTATGTTATCATTTATGCTGCTGACAGGACCATAAACAACCAACGTAGACTTCTAGGGTAGGCACTGCTGAAGACACACCAGGCTACTTTCCACTTTTCTCACCTCAAACATCGGGGAGGGTTAATCCTGAGGAAAGCAGCACTTTGCAACCTCTCCAAAAAATCTGGGCAGCTCCACATAGCTATTTCCTGAAATGGTTCCAAAGTAACAAGTTGTCTTAAGAACCTCAATCTAAATTATACCAGGAGCTCCTCTAGCCAAGCTAGAACATGAAGGTGACACACGAAGTATTCAACACTCTTCCAAAGCAATTAACATAAAGTTCAGCTAAAGGGAATTGCCACATCGCCACAAGGGCTGGGTATCAGCAGCCTAACATAACTCTTTACCATATATTTGGATTCTATGAATCCTGTAGAAGTCTCTGATATAACAAAAAACAAATCACATCAATTTTATCAAATGCAAGCTGCCTGAAGCTAGCGCCTTAACAGAAACTTGATTCCACAAAGTCATCAAGGACAGCAAAAGAGGTCAAAAAGACACCATGCACTGATACTCCGGTCGTACATCAGCTTCAGATTGCAAAGTCTGACATGAAAAACACACTTGGCAAAACATCTTATGAACTAACATGTGGTTTGGCAAGAATTTCCATAATTTAAATAAAAACAAAACCCCGAGTTAGAACTGGTTTCTCTTAAGAGAAACTGCATGCAATTATCCCAGAAATAAGACTGGCAGCTATCAATGGGGCTTCAAACTCTCCCTGTTCCTTATAGCCATTATCTTCCTCTTTTCTGATTTCTCTGATACTCCTTAAGCCAATTTGTTCCTGCTGGGAGGACTGTCCCTTGCAGGGCTCCCCCAAATGTAACTGCAACACAGAACATGGCTAGACCAATGGGTTGGACCCAGGGGATGGCCAAGGTATGCAGAAGATGGACATCTCTGGCTGAGGGTACAGACCCTCATAATCCACTATCTCCTTCCATCCTTCATCCATGCAAGTACAGAAATACCAAAACCTACAGAAAAAGAATCTCCTGAGGAGGCCTGAAGGGCTTGTAACTCTTTAGGAATACACAGGTACCTAACAATCACTTCAGGAAACAAAAAACAGAAGGGGAAAAATCCAGCAAGGGCTAACAACAGACCTGTTGAAGTAGTCTGTATTTCATTGAAAGCAGGTATTGAAATTACTCAAGTCTCTCCCAGAATTCTCCCTCAATTTCTTAAAGCATTTGTTTCCTCGATCACTAAACAACCTCAAACCTTTCTGTTGCATTAAATATCCCTAACTGCTTGCCAGCTCACCCACTGTATCCCATCCTTCATCATATTCTGCCTAATTTTCTTCTCCAACTAAACTCTCTTATTTAGGAATCAGACCCTCAGCTCCTTTTGGTCTTCAAGCTATCTTGCAAGTTACTCTCACAATTAAGCCAACACCATTTTAAATAAAAGACTGTCTAAAGAAGGAATGTCTTGTCAATCTGAATGCTTTTATGGGATAGGAAAAAAAAAAAGTCTCATGCAGAATTGGTTTGTTATAACTGCTATCATTACCTTAAACTGAACTTAAAACTTTTCTAATTTCTATATCAGAAATACACATTTATTGATTCCCAGACTTAGAAAAATGTACAAACAGTAAAATCTCTCTGTCCATGCAGAGCATTGCCAAAATTAGCCATTAGAAGCAGATGCCACAACAGTTGTGTACGAACTCAGCATTCACATATAGTAAGCTCTTTACAATATTAGGGTCTTTGTCTCAAACTCTTAGTTAAACTTGTAACAAACCTGACTGTCTTGCTGGAGACACACTCTGACCTTCCTACAAACACTCTAGAAGGTTTCAATGTCTTGTATTCTTTACAGTAATGAGTCATAACTAAGGGAAGCTTGTACATTTCTACTTTCTGAAGTGCACCAGATTAGATACCTTTCCTTTCAACTCTACAGTTGACAAGTTTGTCAATGCATCTCTCTAATAGTACATATTAGCTCTAAACATTTAGTGGAAGCAGGGGAGGGCTAGGCAACTTGGAGGAAGCAGGAAGAAAGATTTTTTAGTGATTTACTCCTGAGAGACACGATTTCACTGCCATCTCAAAATAACAGCCGCTTGCTAAATTAATTAGTATCTTGTCTCTGATAAGTGTGACTACTCTGACTATGAAACACCTTGGAAGAATGCAGAATTACTTTAGCCACAGCTTTGTAAGCTGCAGATAACACAAAAAGCACACGGCCAGAAGACAACCTCACCTCCAACAACAGAACACAGTAACTAGAGGCCAAATCAAACATGTAATATTTAAAGTCTGCATAATAACAAATGGATGCACAAGAAATGTTAATAGATATATTAAAAAGCAGTGATTAAAAAAAATGGATATTGGTCTGATTTCAGTTGAAAGAATAAACATATACAAAATTGGTAGGGCAAGGGTTAGGGTTTTTTTTGTGAATAAGTCTCAGTCCTGCTCAGGATGATGTGTTCTTTTCATGTTTTCATCCAAAGCATTCAAAGTTTCTCTATAAGCTTCAAAGGAAGGAGGTTGAGTGTATAACAGCTGCAGAGAAATGGATTGTTTACTGTTGGATGTTATATTGCTTTTATCATGACACTTCCTACATTTAGTGCTACATGTATATTTTCTGAAAGCTCCAGATTTTGGAGCCAAACTATTAGGGAAGCAACTCTTCTCTCAGTATAAAATTTCCAACTGTAAGGAAAAGCTTGAAAATACTGCATACAGAACCCTTTCTCTCTAATAAAAAAATATAACAATTTTTTGTTTATTCCTCACCATCACTATTTGGGAAGGGAAGGAGGATTGTCCAACTCATCTCTGAAAATCCACATTTAATTTGAGTCCAAAAGACAAGACTGCAATCCCAGTCCAATTTAACATATTTTTAGTCTCCAAAAGTACTGTTTGCCTTCAGTACCTAAACTGCTACACCAAACAAGTAATCTGTCGTAGTATCTCGAGACCTTTTTAGAAGTTTTGTTCAGCAACATTACAGATTTCCTGTCCCTTGTACTGCTGAGCTCTTAAACTTTGTCCCATATAAACAATCTCCAAGTAAAGTATGCTGCTTCAGTATATAAATTAATGGCGCAATTTTCTTTAAATGTTTTAAATTATCGTTTGTTCACTCCATCTTAGCTGTGCATAACAGTAGAATAAAACTGGTGATGATTTGAGATTTGTATATATATCATCTTTGATAATTTTTCTTTCCTTCCAACTTACATGCACACATGGAAAGCGTCAATTTGATAGAAAAGTCCTATGTATCTCTTGGATATATAAACTTTCTCTTTTGCAGGAGAACTATTTCAGGTACAAATGTATACCAGCCATAATACTAACAAAACAATCATATACAGCTCCATAGTTCTTGAATATCAGAAAAGACTAAAAGTCTAATGTGTTTGTTGTCATTTACACAACTTGTATTCCATCATTCTTTCAACAGTAATTGATATAAAATGCTAGCCATAACATACATTTGATTGTGTCAGGTTCAGCTAGCTAGATTAAAGAAAGATGTATGCAGCACAGAGAGAATCAAAACTCCCTGTTTTCTCAGCTTCTCTTAAAAGCAGGAGGTAGAACTTAGGGAAAAGAGGCAACTTTTAAAAAAGCCATTAGCAATCAATTTGCAAAATCATCCACTTACTGAGTCTGGATTGAGGGAACAGTGACATTACTGCTGTATCAAAAAGACTCTAGGAGTATTTGCACAGTTACAGGAGCAGGATAAAAGTAGCTCCCAACCCAGAAGACAATCCTTCTCCTGATGTTTTCTTCTCTCTATCTTTGGAGCCTACCTTCCTTGAAAAGTCACTCTACCAGTCACTCTCTGCAGCCAAACAGTGCTTTGAGGGAGGTACTCATGCATGGCTGCCGCAGGCCAACTACAAAGCACTCCCTCACCTCAGCCACCCTCTGCGTACCAGATACTTCAAGCAGTTTGCCTTTTTGGTGGCCAACAGCTGCAGTCTAACTTCAATGACATCTCTTTGCACATTAAGGTCTGTTCAATAAGGTTTTTCCAGAGTGTTTCTGTTTTCTATGTATATCTAATCACTTTTACAAAGCAGCCATTAAACAAATGACCATGAATGATTCAGGATGAAGAACTAATTAAGGATGCACTTGCAGAAGAAAAGCTTCCTGCTTCAGTCTTCCTGGCTTTAAGAAGCAGCAAGCAGCCAAAGTTCTAGGAATAACAACCAGACGTCGGGGCGGGGGGGGGCGGGAAAAAGCAAGCTACAGACATGAAGAGTTCTCCCCTCACTAAATTTAGGCTACATGGTAGTATCCTTTAATCTCACGCATTTAGCCAGATTCTTGGATGTGCAATTTGACAAACCATCTTAGGCACAGAGCACAGTAACAAAAATCCTGCTGAGCTATCCACCAATACATTTATTCAGGCAGGCAGAGGACATCTATAGTCTCACAGTTAAACTGCTAGCCATATGTAGACTAGTTGATTTAAACCTATCACACATGTGTACAGTATCAGAGATCAAAAAATTTCACACTTCAGACTCCATTTAACTCAGGCCCAGTACAACAAAATCAGAGGGAATACAGTATGCAAGAGCATCATTGAAGTGAAACATTGACAAGTGCTGAGGGTTCATCTGAAACAACTCTATCACAGTTTTGCCAAAAATAAGTTTATATGTATTGTTTCGCCCCTCAGTAATGCATGTAATGCTGTTTAATTTAACCTCTAAATTCAACATGCTTATATTCATTTATCATTCATCTACACTGAACTCAACAGTTCAGGAGTATATACATGCAGTAGAACTCTAAATTAAGTAACATCAGGCATATTCACTTTGCAGGACAGATTTCCATTTAAGTCAGAATCTGAGCCTTAATTTTCAAGACCATTCCCCCCCAGCATTTCCATGGTTTCTGTCCTATTCCTACAATATCTGAAAACCTTCTTGAAACAGAATACCAATGGTATGTTAGGTTGCCAGGGTAGACTGAGCTCTTCCTTTATGCATCAGGAGCTGTGAACTGTTCAGAGACTTTGGTAAGAGACTCAGTGAATTCCTCTCTGTTGCTTGCCTGAGCCCTCCTCTGCTGTTTCAGTGCAAAAGAAAAAAAGGGCGCTTCAGTATAGACTGGAAGGAGACAGCTATGTACCAATTCACTGAAAATATACAGAAATTATCAGCAATAGTCTAAAACAAATATGATGCTAGTTTACAGATATCTGACTCAATAAAAGCAAGTATGAGGCTTAACCACAGCAAATCTGTTTTCCTCTATACATTTTGTAGAATTACTAAGCAGCATCAATTCTCTTTTAATCCAGGAAACAGTCAGTATGTCTCATTATCAGACCAGAAAGATTCAATCAGCTCTACAGATTCTGATCTATGCTATTTAAACAAGGGGATCTCTCATGCTCTCAAACATTAGGCACTCATTTTTGTTCTGCCAAGCGAATGCCCCAACTATTAGGCTACCAAGTCAGTCTCACCATCAATGTCTTGAAGGGCTATTCATCCCAAAAGAGTATGTTCCTCCTTTTCCATTTCCAAGTAGCCAGCCAACTCCTCAGAGCAGGAAGAATATCTTCCACTCCAAACATAGTGGGACTTTGACAGAGAAGGGCTCCTCCTACCATTGCTTCTTTCATCTAGTGGGCCCAGTCACAAAGTGATTACTATTCCTAGTTCCAGATTTACCAGATAAACCCTGTGACCCTGCTCCCATGTAGTTTCTCAGTCTAGGGTTTATTAGTTGACTGAGGAAAGAAAAGAAGGAATCACTATTTCACTTATGATATTTTCAATGGTTTTGAGTGAACAGAATATTTGTGAAATAACATCCTTAAAAAAGAAAGGCAAAGAACTGTCTGTCCCTATTTTACTTTTGCCCCTCAAAATACCACTCTGCTTATACTACAGAAATGACTGTTTGCAGACCACGTCGTCTCATCTCTACAGCCATCAACTGTTCCATCATATCTAGCAGAGAACGGTCTTTCCTGCTACAATGGCAGCTTTCAAGAAATAACAAGAGAGACCTCCAGTAAAATGGATTCTGCATCAAGCCAGCTGATAGGACTTTCAAAAGACAAAAAAAAAAAAAGGGACATTCTTGAGTAAAATTCCTTTATTAACAAACATAAAAAACATCAAGTACTCAATTATGCTTATGTTTCCAGATATAGTAGTTTGGAGACTTCGTAACAGGAAGAGATTATTTGCTTTCTACTGCAAATCATCATTTTAACCTTTGTTTATTAATGTCTTCCTTGTGAAAACAGGTTAAAAACATCAGCCTCCTGCCTTCTTCAAGGTAAGCACCCAAACAGTCCTTCCAGCCAGGCTTCATTCTAAACTCACCTGAGCTCTCCACCGAAAAGAAACTTTAACAAGTTAAGCACGTTTCCTGCCTTTCTGCAGTCACAACAAGCAACACCACACACACACTTTTGCTCTTAACTAATCCAACTCCACATATGCAAGCACCAAGACCCAGAGTACCCTGTGTTAAATGGGTGGCACACACTGCCCTCTTGAAGCGCCAGCAGGTTGCACATGCTTGCAGCTGCAGACATAGTGTGGGTCAAATGCTGAAGCAGTCTGAACATTTAGCTACACCCTCTCCATCAACAACCCTACCCTTCAGTCTCCATGCAAGACGATTATACTATGTAAAGATGGCATCTGCTCGCGGTGCATACCTGCTTCCCAAGAACAGTCAGAACCTTCTTTGCTGAACTAACTCATTAAAGTACTTTCTACTCCTGTACGCGCTGCAAGCGCCAACATAGCTACAGGTGAGGAAAGTATGGTTTGTTTGTTTGAATACATAAATTCTGACACATCACCACAATGCCTCAATTCCACCTGCTGAGACAATTACTCTCCATAAACCCCAGTCCCACTGAAGACAATTAAGTGCATCTGTGCAGGCTCACTGTCATAGACACAGGTGTAACAGGGCACAATTTCAAAACAGGTTATTGCACCCTGCCAGGCTTTCCCATGTGTGAACAGTCAACAGCTGCTCTTCACAAAATGTCTTTTACAGATAGAGACCACTCAGGTATTTTTAAGGCCTTACCCTAAGCTCTAGCTCAAATAAATTATGCTAAAATAAAAACTTCTGTCTCCTTTGGACTGGCACAGCACATAATGCAGGTCATAGGAGCTGTAGTCATCCACCTTGGTGCCACACAATGAAAACCATAACACATTAGTACATTTTAATGACACCCCAACTGCATTCACATTAGCCTTTCAGCAGTAATTTAAACCTGATAAGTACTCATAGCAGCTACTTAAGGCATCAGAAGTCCCAGTTCAGGAACAGTGTGCCTCCGACACTCTTTGAACTCTTCCTTTGCCCAGGGCTATAGGCAGCTAATTCTTCAAAACACGAAAGCATAGTACACAGAATAAATAAACATCACGGAAAAGCCACATATACCGCATAGATGAAGCTTTCATTTGTATAATCAGGCCTGTATAGGTAGAAGCATGGGATAACTATATAACTTTGCCAGTGGAAATTTCTGGTATTGACAATGACGGATAAATTAATGCATCAGTTTGACCTCTGAGTCCCAAAGGGAGTTCTTGGCATGACTAATTCACACATTTCCTTTCTCTCTACTTTAAAACTGAGCACACTTTGTCTAAAATCAAACACAATAAATAAGGAATGCATAATCACTTTTACCACTTTCTTTGTAAAGCTTCACTGTAAACCACTTTGCATAGTCTAAGGCAGTGTAGATTTCTTGAATTTCAATCTAGTGCTCCAACCATTAGCTAATAATTGCTCTCTAAAAATATTGTTACACCAGCTTCTGTTTATTAAAAACCCACTTCCCTAGACACAGAAGACGGATACAAAGATGTACAAAAATTATATGCAGCAAAGGCTGCAGTGAAGGAAGGGAGGAAAGGGGACTCATGAGGAAAAGGGTGTTTTTTCACCAGCTACCTACCAAGCCTTGATGCTACTATCATCTGTGAAGTCTGAAGCAGTTAAAAGCATTATAGTATTATAAAACTTATTCTGGGGATGGGGAGAACAAACAACGTGCTAGCCTTAAAAGAAAATCTATGTTTTCCAGGGTTTATATTAACAAAATAACAAGTGCAAAACTACACATTTTTACCCTATTAATAGCTCAAATTATGCAATAATTACTAGACTCCATAATGACATAGTTGTGCTGTGAAAGGCATAATACATTGCTTCAAAAGGAGACAAAAATGAAAGGATTACAAAAGATACCAGATATCTTAAGGTGTTTGAGGGGAGTGCTTCATGACAGATACATGGATGCCACAAAGGTGCAATCCATCTGTATTGGGTTTGTGTGACAAGGTTTTGGTAGTGGGGGGTGCTACAGGGGTTGGCTTCTGCGAGAAACTGTGAGCAGCTGCTAGAAGCTTCCCCTGTATCTGATAGAGCCAATGCCAGCCAGCTCCAAGATAGACCCACCACTGGCCAAGGCCAAGCCCATCAGCACCTCTGTGATAACATACATAAGAAGGGAAAAAAAAAAAGTTAAAGAGAGCTTTTGCAGCCAGAGAGGGGAGTGAGAAGATGTAAGAAACTCTGCAGACACCAAGGTCAGTGAAGAAGGAAGGGGAAGATGTCCTCCAGGCACCAGAGCAGAGATCCCCCTGCAGCCTGTGGAGAAGACCATGGTGAAGCAGACTGTCCCCCTGCAGCCCACGGAGGAAGGATGAGGGGGTGTAGAAATTCCACCTGCAGCCTGTGGAGGACCCCACGCCGGAGCAGGTGGAGGCACCTGAAGGAGGCTGTGACCCTGTGGGAAGCCCACACTGGAGCAAGCTCCTGGCAGGACCTGTGGCCCCATGGACAGAGGAGCCCACGCTGGAGCAGGTTTGCTGGCAGGACTTGTGACCCTGTGGGGGACCCACACTGGAGCAGTCTGCTCCTGAAGCACTGCACCCCGTGGGAAAGACCCACGCTGGAGCAGTTTGTGAAGGACTGTAACCCATGGGAAGGACTCATGTTGGAGAAGTTCATGAAGGACTGTCTCCCATGAGAGGGATTCCATGCTGGAGCAGGGGAAGAATGGGAGGAGTCCTCCCCTGAGGAGGAAGGAGCAGCAGAAACAATGTGTCATCAACTGACCATAACCCCCATTCCCTGTCCCCCTGTGCCACTGAGGAGGAGGAGGTTGAAATCAGGAGTGAAGTTACACCCAGGAAGATGGGAGGGGTGGGGAGATGTGGTTTAAGATTTGGGTTTATTTCTCATTTTTCTACTCTGTTTTGCTCAGTAATAAATTAGATGAATTTTTCTCTAAGTTCAGTCTGTTTTGCTCATGATGATAATTAGTGAGTGATCTCTCCCTGTCCTTATTTTGACCCACAAGTTTTTTGTTGTTCTTTTTCTCCCCTGTCTAGTTAAGGAGGGGGAGCGATAGAGCAGCTCTGGTGGGCACCTGGCCTCCAGCCAGGGTTAAACCACTATACTATCATTAGCTTAATTATCCCTGGTAATAGTCAGGTGAAAGCATAAGCTTCCTTAGGTAAGAATGGTCTACATATCCTCAAGGTGCTCCCCAAGAACAAAACTAAAATCTCTGCTAGTTTATGGTCCTGTCCACATATAGAATGTTATTAGGATGAGCTACTTTGGCTAATTCTTTTCCAACAGGCTGTTTTCTCACAGGCAGTCCTAAGGAAGAGCTGAAGGAACAAGGATATCCACCAGCTTGCTATCATCAAGGTCAACCCTTGCTAGGATATCTCAGGGCTTCTAGTCCAATTGACAGGAGATGCTAAATTCTCCCAGCAGAAGCAAAAGAGCCTCAATTCCCCTCAAAGCCGCACAGAATTGCTAGCCATTTTAAAGCATTTTCCTCAGACTGAAATCTCTGGATTACCTCAGTCAGGGAGAGAAAGTCTATCCAGATTTCATAACCAAAACAGTCTGAAAATGGTGGAAGATGGGAGAGAATAGAAAACTTGGAAGAAACAGTGTCAGACACCTGTATTCACTAGTCTGCTTCCAAAATGGCTGGCTTAGACGGGTACACTCTTTGCTGGGTATAAAACTGGCTGGAAGGCTGAGCCCAGAGAGTTATAGTGAACAGAGTTAAATCCAGTTGGCTGCCAGTTACAAGTGATGTTTTCCAGGGGTCAGTACTGGGGCCAGTCTTGTTCAATATCTTTATCAATGATCTGGATGAGAGGATCGAGTGCACCCTCAGTAAGTTTGCAGATGACACCAAGTTGGGTGGGAGTGCTGATCTGCTTGAGGGTAGGAAGGTTCTGCAGAGGGACCTGGACAGGCTGGATCAAAGGGCTGAGGCCAACTGGATGAGGTTTAACAAGGCCGAGTGCTGGGTCCCGCACTTGGGTCACAACAACTCCATGGAACGCTACACGCTTGGGGAAGAGTGGCTGGAAAGCTGCCTGGAGGAAAAGGACCTGGAGGTGCTGGTTGACAGCCGGCTGAACGTGAGCCAGCAGTGTGACCAGGTGGCCAAGAAGGCCAACAGCATCCTGGCTTGTATCAGGAATAGTGTGGCCAGCAGGAGTAGGGATGTGATTGTGCCCCTCTACTCAGCACTGGTGAGGCCGCACCCCGAGTCCTGTGTTCAGTTTTGGGCCCCTCACTACAAGAAGGACATTGAGGTGCTGGAGCGTGTCCAGAGAAGGGCAACGAAGCTGGTGAAGGGTCTGGAGCACAAGTCTTATAAGGAGTGGCTGAAGGAACTGGGGTTGTTTATCCTGGAGAAGAGGAGACTGAGGGGAAACCTTATCGCTCTCTACAACTACCTGAAAGGAGGCTGTAGCCAGGTGGGTGTTGGTCTCTTCTCCCAAGCAACAAGTGATAAGATGAGAGGAAATGGCCTGAAATTGTTCCAGGGGAGGTTTAGATTGGATATTAGGAAAAATTTCTTCACTGAAATGGTGGTCAGACGTTGGAACAGGCTCCCCAGAGAGCTGGTGGAGTCACCATCTCTGGAGGTGTTCAAAAAGTGTGTGGACGTGGCACTTCGGGAAATGGTTTAGTAGACATGGTGGTGTTGGGTTGACAGTTGGACTTGATGATCCTAGAGGTCTTTTCCAACCGTAAAGATTCTATGATTCTATGAAAACAGAGAATGTTAGCTGACATTCCAGTGTCTTGCAAAACATAGGACAGACTTGAAACGCTATCAAGAAACCCATCACATCCTTCCTGCTCTACACACAACCAAGGTCTGCAATACACCAAGGCACCGTGAGTTTGTGCCAGTCTGTATCCTTCTCCATGATGTAATTCCTCCTTCCCATTGCTCTCCATACCCTCTACCTTTAATGAAATTTAAATTCAAACATCTACAGCAAAGAACACCTCGATTATAAAATCAGGGGTATAAGCAGGTTACTCAAAGTAAGTAAACTAAGGAGCATAACACTGAAAAAAACCCCAGTGGTTCTCAAGACTGCATTAAAAACACGAGTGTGTGGGGAAAGAAACCTATAATAAACAAACCAGAGTGGGTGGACCACACTATTCAGCTATACATCATACCATCTACAAGAGGACAAGACTTTCAGGCAACCCTCAGTCCAGAATCTCCATCTACCTGAAAGAGCTATGACATTTTTGAAAATTAAATTATATAATTGTATGCTATCACTTAACTGCTTTGACTTTTCCACTATTATACTCCTGGAAATCATGAGTTAACTTACACTGCTGTAAGACTGGAGCTGTAGTTGTGAACTTAGCCCAAAAAAACTGTCAGAAAATATTATTTTTCTGTGCTTTATTTAGCTTTGTCAGAATTGAAAGAAAAATGCTATCTTAAATCCAGTGCCAAGGCTCTCTTTGTCTAACCAAAGTGCTTGTCTCTGCTGCCTCAGTCCATTTCCCAGTATGGGGAAAAGGAGAACTTCACCCACCCTGTGTTCCAGCTGGCAAGGCTTCCCAGATGCTCTAAGATCAAAGAGTGTGACCAATACTGCTCAAAAAGCCCAGCTAGCCATAAGTGTTCACAGAAGCCTCATTTTTCATAAATTGGATCATTTTGTACATCTAATTTAAGAATCCCTGGAAGACACTTGTTCAAGAAAGCTAATTAGTTCTAAGCCCTCTCTCCCCTCCTACAATCTGATTTTTCTCCCATCATGTATCCAGGTCCAAAAAGTCATGGCAATGGATCTTCCTTTAGGCTTTTCGGAATGAAGTAGTGACTGCCATGCCTGGGAGGAAAAAACTCTCTAAGGCACTATAGAAGAAGAGCAAAACACATGTAAGTACACATACTGAAAAAGAAAGGAGGAAGGTTAAAGTCTGTCTTAAGGAGCTTGCATTAAAAGATCAGAGGCCAAATGCAGCACTTATGTCATCACTTCCTTAAATAACTCTAGCAGCTGATGGACTGTCTATGCTGTGACTTTGAAATAGCTTTCTACTGCTTTTCCTCACACCATTTCACCCATATGTCCTTTTGTGCATATAAGTGTGGGTGAAGGGAGAAACTACATTACACTTTCAGGTCCTCACTGTACTGACAGGTTAGAAGGAAGCTAGCATCTGTCATCCCAGACACACTAAGCTACTAAAATTCTGCCTTCAGACAAATTTCTCCATGCCTCCCCTGCTAAAAGTACAGAATCCTTTTTGAATTAATATTGAAGTAGGCTTATTGTGAAAGTGGCATAAGTTCCAGCTGCCACTAATGGAAGTGACAGTTTCAATGTTCATCAGATAGATTCACGGGTTCCAAATACATAATTAAGAATAGGTAGAAAGGCAATAATGAATTAAAAAGGGGCAAACTGATTAGTATTATCTACTTCCACTACAAAAGAAATAAGAACAACATTGGATTGTTTCCAGCAATCCTTTCCCTGTAAAATGACAGCTTTTGTTTTTCTGTCTGTAATGTACTTTTCTGCACTAGGCTGACAAGAAATCTTTTCTAAGGTTAATAGCCCCATTATTTTTCATCTTAATATCAAAACAGTGCTGCAGTATCTCAGACAATAGTGCCTGTAAGCTACTATCTATTAGGGTCAGAAAGTCTTCCAGGTTTTCAATCTGTTGTGGTATAGTAGGAGATTATTTTAACTGGCACCACTACACTCTCTGAAATGGTCCATAGGAAAGTCATCCCCTAACATCTGTGATAGGACCAGCAGAAAAAATTTCAATGCCTGGACCTGGATTCTCATCAAGACCAATGATACACTGTGACCTTGGAAAGGGTGAGATTAAAATTTATTGCTAATACCATCAAGGTAAAAGTAAGTTAAATTAATTGAACAAGTAAAATAAATTGAATGTTCATGTTTTTTCTTCCCTTTAGAACTGATCTGCAGCGCCTGCTTCTTTACTCTTCTTTCAGAACATCAACACACACTGTCACCTCTCGCTCCTTCATCTTCTCTGGCTAATGCTTCCTTCAGCCTCTGTGCTGAATTCCCTTCTGTTAGCCTGGCTTCTCATAAACCTTCTGTAAAGTTATACAGAGATTTTTCAAAATTTAATTTTAATGGACAGACTTTAGCATATTTACCAACTATCTTAGAATTTGCAAGTTTGTGTTCTGGGAAAGATGTGTCTTTTTTTCTCTTTTTCTCTTTAACCACAGACTTGACACACTCAAAATTCCCTGCATTTTAGGACTACATTCCTCTTATGGATCAGGAGAATGATAGTTCATGAGCTTGCTGAAAAACAGTAACCACAGCAGCCCCCAGTATCTTACCCCTCCCCATTAGTTTTCACCTCTTTTTTTCTTTCATTTCTGCAAAGGCAGATTCTGAGTAGTAAGAATATTGCTATTTTAATTTTTCTAATCAGAAGTCTTTACAGACCCACAAGCAAGCCTCCATGGAATCACTGCCATGGCTCAGCAGAGAACAGAGCTCAAAGCAACATTTGTTGTGTCAGATATCCACTTAACGCAGTCAGCTGTGAAACCACTGCAGTAGCAGGCTAGTTTCTGCGGGTTGCCTTCCCAGCTATCCCTTCTTTTTAATTGTGCAGTTTTAATCGCTTCAGCTCAGCCCCAGTAGTTAAGGAGAAGATTCCTACACCAAATGAAAACCTCCGAAGTACAACTCATAAGGCAATGACTCAGCACCATCTGTAGCAGAAACCTGTCAGTGAGAGCACACCCCAGCAAAAATTACTGATGGGAGAGGTGTTCAGGCAGACGTAAGGGCATGTCTAACAGCAGAAAGGTTGCTACAGTGCAGATGCGGGGAACTGCTGTTGCTATTTTTGCAGTATGTATGTGGTGGAGTGGTATCTTTAGTACTGGAAATGAGATCTGTAACACAGCTTTATGTTTGTTTGCCATACATTACGAGCTTCAGTCTGCAGCTCACATGTATGAGAAGTGACATTATTTTCCAAAGCTGCATTCAAATCATGCAAGCTATTGATAGTGAGGAGGGTATATTAATCCAAGTGCTGCATATATGGGGAACCCTTCAGTTTAGTGCTGATGATTTAAACTCAAAAATGAACAAGGAAGAGGAGTGTACAGGAATGGTTTAGTCACATTCACAATCCTTGCCCTTAGTCAAGCTACATGTGGCATTTCCTCATGTGCTTAAGGATGTAGCTCCCGATTTGAATATAGCCATGAGACCTCAAACAACTGAAACCTTTCTCAAAAAAAGATACCAGGATTAAAGAAGTAATCTATTCCAACAGTAGCAAAAACCTTCTGCAGGCCTAAAACTCATTCTACTTCAAATCCCTGGAGACTCCCTCCAGGATAGCATAGATTTTTTCATTAAGTAAATCAGAATTTGATTAAGGTTCAGACCACAGCAAGTCCACTTCTAGGCAACCTACTCAACTGAAAACAGAAAGGGGGAGATGCTAAAGCATACCACTTGGAGGCTTATTCAGCATAAATACATGAAGTTAAAAACATGCCATATTTGATGCCTGCAAATCACTGAACTATGTCCAATTTAATACAACTTTCTCTCTAAGGCAACTGAGTGAACTGCGTAGCTTGTATGTTGATATAAATATTCATGAATTGCTGAGAAAGCTAATAGGATCAGTAAGAGTGAAACCTAAAAGACTACATCACTCTTCCTAAGTAAGGATCCAATTCTGTTGCCAGCTAAGTCAAGAAAACAGTTTGTCATTGCCTCTCAGACTCAAGACAGGGAACAAAATTACACAGAACTGCTCTGCAGTCTGTATTGTAGTCTGTGGTAGTAGGAATCACCCAGGAGCTACCAACAATACATAGGTCTAGTGAGAAAAAGTATCTTGCCATCTGTCCTGGTTTCAGCTGAGATAGTTACCTTTTCTTTCCAGTAGCTGGTATAGTGCCGTGGTTTGGATTTAGTATGAGAATAATATTGGTAACACACTGATGTTTTTAGTTGCTTCTAGGTAGTTATTGTGTCTACATTAAGCCAAGGACTTTTCAGCTTCCCACACCCTGCCAGGTGCGCAAGAAGCTGGGAGAGCACAGCCAGGACAGCTGGCCCAGGCTGGCCACAGGGATATTCCCTGCCATACAACATCATGGTCTGGATATAAATAGGGAAGCGAGCCGGGAGGCAGGTTCACTGCTCAGAAACAGACCAGGTGTCAGATGAGGCTTTGGGCAACCTGCTCTAGTAGAAGGTGTCTCTGCCCATGGCAGGGGGGTTGGAAGTAGATGATCCTGGAGGTCCCTTCCTACCCAAACCATTCTCTGATTCTATGAATGTTTTATTTTCCTTTTGCATGTGGTGAGCAATTGCATTTGTGCATCACTTGTAATATTATTGTTGTTGTTTTGATTGTTGTTGTTATTATCATAGAATCACAGAATATCCTGAGTTGGAAGGAATCCATAAGGATCATCAAGTCCAACTCCTGGCTCCGCACAGGACCAGCCTAATCAGAGCATGTGACTGAGAGCATTATCCAGATGCTTCTTGAACTCAGTCAATCTTGGTACTGTGACCACTTCCCTGGGGAGCCTGTTCCAGTGCCCGACCACCCACTCAGTGAAGAACCTTTTCCTGATNGTGCAGGATCTGGCGCTTGCCCTTGTTAAACCTTATGAGGTTGGTGATTGCCCAGTTCTCCAATCTGTCCAGATCTCTGCAAGGCCTTTCCTCCCTCAATGGAATCAACAGCTCCTCCCAGTTTGGTGTCATCTGCAAACTTGCTCACAACACCTTCTAGTCCTAGATCCGAGTCATTTATGAAAACATTAAAGAGAACTGGCCCTAAAATTAAGCCCTGGGGAACCCCACTAGTGACTGGCCACCAGCCTGATGTAACACCATTTACTCTTTGGGCCTGACCCGTCAGCCAGTTGCTCACCCATCACACTATGTTTTTATCAACCTGTTATGCTGGACATTTTGTCCAGAAGGATACTGTTAGAGACAGTATCAAAAGCTTTACTGAAATCTTAAAAAAATGTATTTATTATTATTGTTGTTGTTATTATTATTATCTTTCTTTGTTATCCTATTAAACTGCCTTTCTCTCAACCCACCAGTTTGTTTTTCCATTCTCCTCCCCATCCCCTAGGGGGGGGAAGGACTGAGCGAGCAGCCGTGTGGTGCTCAGCTGCTGGCTGGAGCTAAACCATGACAATCCTATTTTGACACCCAACATGGGGCTCAAAGACTTGAAATAACAACAAATCTGACCAGACCATGTTAAAACAAATAGTTATTAGCATTCATAGTATTAGTTTAACCGTCACTGGTCACAATGTTGTTTTATTTGTTCACAGAGTTGTTCTCAGAGTTGTGTTATATAACACTTTACTTGCCATATATACAGGTTATCGGTGTTTATGTGTGGTTTGTCACCTCTGGGTACTGGATTAAGGTAATTGCTCTGCTGTTCGGTGTACTACTGGCTTATGGTACAACAAAATCATTGATAGACCAGTTTTGTCTTTGTACTCAGTGGCTGAATCTGTATTCGGCAGCAGCACAGCGACAGTGACAGCTTCATCTCTGTACTTCAGGAGGCATCTGTCAGAAGCTGTTAATAATTATGCTTTTTACTTTTTCTCCTCAGAGAGCCAATATGTGGGGGAGACACCTTCCTTCACCTTCCCCTTCTTCTCCAGGCTAACTACAACAGCTCTTGAGAATGCTGAATATCCTTGGGATGCTTCTATTGTTAGGTCCCCTGAATGTGGTTCAAGTCTTGTTTAGGGTTAAACAACTATTTAAGAATACCACCCAGACAGCCACCCCTGCGACAGGCACCATGGCTACTCCAACTGTAACAAAAATAATTTTACAAAGCTGCAAGAGGAAAACACAAGTATAGATTGTTCATAAAGATTATATTTTTTAATTTGAGAAAAAAAAATTAATCTAATGTTCCCCCACTCCTTTTACTGCTGGCTAGCTGTTCCCTTTTTACTCCACTAGACCTCTGAAATGAAATCGCTGTGTGCACAGTTCTCTATATTGAGTTTTGCCTTCTTGTTTCTGTGAGGGTCTTCCGTGCCTCACTCTGCACCACTGCTGACTGAGGGCTCCCACAGCCTCCCTTGTCGATCCCCTCAGTTTCTCTCAGATCACATCAATGTTGCCTTGGGACCATGAAGGAAGAGTCTCCTCGGACTCTGGTGACTAAGGACATCCCATCTGGCTCACCGTCCCTCAAGTGATGAGTGTGTGAGCGTTTACTGCAGGAGGAGCAGCGTCCATATCCAGAGCCCCACTGTGAAACACGCTGTTGCAGGGACTACAGAATTCTCTCCGGGGATTTGAGTTCGGCTCTCCCCGGTTCGATGGGGGTATGTGGGAGCAGGGGGAGGCCTCACTCTGCCTCCCACCCCCCACAGGTGTTACAGCCGGCTCCACAACTGACAACACCCACCGCCGTCAGAGGAGCCGGCTGGGCTGTGTGAAGAGGCGCACGAGGAGCGCGGGTGCCGGGGCAAGGGGCAGCTCTGAGGTGCCATGGCCCACCGGTGGTGAGGAGAGGGCAGCCCCAAGGGGACTGTGACCCACAGAGGACCCATGCCAGGCAGGAGGAGCAGGAAAGCAGCAGTAGGGGAAAGAAAAAAACAAAATCGAGTAAAAGGCAGGACATGGTAGAAGGAAACCACTGCCCATCACCTCACTGGGGCTGGAGGGGGTATGGTGACAACCTGGGGGTGGAGGCCAGGAGGGAGAGAGGGGGGTGTCTACTGAAGCTGAGCCAGGGGTGGGGTAGGCCACTGGGCTGCTGCCTGGGCAGCCAGGGAGCTTGGAGGGAGAGAAGGAAGGGCTTGACAGCCAGTGAGCTGGGAGGGAGAGAAGGGAAGGCTTGCTCCAGGCAGCACCACAACATCTCTGGTGGAGAAACTGAGGGCAGTGACAGGTTTGAAAACTGAGCCTTTTCAGGCTACCCTGTTTACAGTAATTGAGCAGACTATGCAAAACTGCTCCAGAGTGTTACTAAGCATTGGTCCTTTGCTGAAAATGAAATTACAAAAAAGTTCAAGATGTATGGCCACCATCCCAGGGAGATGCTGTTGCAGAGGCAATGCTGGGAAACTGATGCTTCTGGGATACAGGTGATGACTTTAAGAAAGCATTGATCTGTGTAACTTGTGGGATGTGCCCCTTGTAAACACTGGCCTGAAGAATGCAAAATGACCTTGGGATCAGTGATGGCCTGATCCTGCTGCTCCTGTAAAGAAGATACCCACTTGCAGTGACAAAGTGTGGAATTTGTAATGCATGTGTAAACAAACTGCTCTGTGTTCTTGGCTGTGAGTCTTGCATGGAGAAGGCCAGAAGTTGGTAATGCAAATTTGGATTATTATGTAGTCTAGTCTGTAGAAATAAGGGGTGGAGTTTGTAATGGATATTTATTCAAACTATTGTAACCTTACAGGTTCTGTGTTTTGTAAGATGCATGGCGCAGTGGAGGTGACAAAGAGTAAGAAGCAAGAAGCAGCTGAAAGAAACCATTATGCACTAACACCAGCCTCCAATACCACCTGTTACCTCACAGAGGGAATGGAGAGGGAACTGAACATAACTCACAGTGTAAACAAGAGGAACTGAGACTAGAAAGGGAGGAGGAGAGGTACTGAACTGAAACTGAGCCTGGGGAAGGGAGAAGAAAGATGTTTCTGTAAGTGTTTGTTTATAATCTTAGTTTTTTTCAGTACCCAAATCAATAACTTAAAATTTGTTAATTGGCATTAAATTAAGTGAAAGTCCTGAGGTCAAGGCTGTCTTGCCCACAGCAATGGTGTTCATCCCAAATCCTGCACAACTCATGTAGTCCTGGACTACAGGAAGAAGTGGAGAAAGAAACCCTTCCCCACCAGATTCCAAGAAGTTAGCCCTAGTTTTCTTTTGTTTTTCTTTAAACTTTCTGGATTGAAATGGCACATTTCTAAACAGAGTGACACTTCAGTTTTGTTTTGTAGGGTTCCATTGTTGGTTTTGAGTTGAATGGTCAAACTGAAAACAGCCACATAAACAATTTTTTGTGCAGCTCTAGCGTCAAGGGCATATTTTACATTTCTGTAGCAGCCCCGGTGTATTTTTCAGTCTAGCAGTTACAACACTAAATTTTCTCTTTGTACTTTCATAAAATTAAAGTCCAGATTACACCTGAAGTTGGTTTTAGTTTGGTTGAGAGAAGGAAGGTTGTTTTGTTTCTTATGTCAGAAACTCATACTGACAAGAATAATTGGAAGAAAGATATCTGAGTAGATAAAATAAGTCCGGGTCAGAGAAGTGTTAAAACAGTGGTGGGGCAAGGATGTTGGTTATATAAAGTAAATGAGACCATACCATTGAGATAGCACCATACGTAAGAGCACTGAAGGAATGGAAGAACAAAATAGGGAAATCAGTTCCAAAAATGTGTTTACCCATTTGCTGTAGTTAGTAACAGAGGGTCACAAGTGATGTACTGAAAATCACACACAAAGCAGAGGGCAAGTTATCTTTGGGTTTAGGGAGACAAGAAAGCCTTACTCTGACAGCAAATAAATTGGTTAAAGTGTAAGAGACCATCTCTCTTCTGTTGAGCTGGTGCATCAAAACCAAATCAATAAGAGAGTTAAACCTCCCTTGCTTTGACTAATGAAAGATTCTGATCACCAGCAAGGAAGCAGGCCCTAGACGTCGCAGTAAAACATATTAGGAAACATTCAGGCACAACTAGAGGAAGACGTGTGAACTCATATTTAGACCTGTTCTTGAGACAGACTTTGAATAGACTGTTCCAGCATTAGAAAGCTAAGTAAATGGGTTTCCACTGAAAAAGCTGCTTAACTGGGTAGAAGCAGCAGCTTTCAGGCTCCCCTGAGAGGAAGGAATTCAAGGGCTTCATTGCCAAGTCTTGGTTGCCACAAAAGATTGGCCCTTTGGCCCCATTCACCAGTACTGACAGATATGGTGAAATGTTTTCTCTGTCCTTCCTTAGGCAAGCTCCCAGCAAAATCAGTGAGAGTTCATCTCTTTAAAAATCTACTCTTTTCATGTCCTTTCTATGAGGCATATGAAAATTATCTTGCTAATGGGTTTTAAATGCATCTCAGTAGGATATTAAATGTGGATCTGCATGGACAACTTTAGAGGTTTTGAAATGACAGTTAATCTCTAGTAACCACTCAGAATTCAGTGTCAGGGTCTGTATGCATGTACATGGATCCCAGCAGCATCTTGGACTTATCTCTTCTAATGGTACTTCTAATTCTTTTGGGCCTTTTTTTCCTTTTTAATTGTCTTGTTTTGTTTATTGAAACAGATGCATACAATTTCCCTCCTAAATATTTTTGTTTGTTGTATGTGCAGTAAAAAGGTCACTTTTCCTATTTTCTCCCCCCCAGGCCCAACACCAAAGATCTTAGACAAGAGTTGTACCTAACCTTCTAGCTCTAATGCCGGTGTGAGGGGCTCCCATGGACTATTGAGACCCTCTGGCCAACATCCACTGATTTTAAGTGACTCCAGAGTGAACAGACTTCTGACTGACAAGCTGTGCCAGTTGCCATAATTCAGAACCTTAATAAGGTTTTCTATGGACATAGAGGAAGATAATTTATGAATAACGGTGGCCAAGATTTAAAAATGATTAATGATTTATGGATGGTCTTGTGGATAAGAAAACAGAAGATCTTTGAAAGAGTCAGTGCTTTTAAAAAATCCCAGTTAACTCCTCAGAAGTCAATAGTTACTTTCAAAACTCTAGGTTATATGTCCATTTTCAAGTAGAAAAGGCATATCCTTTCTCTGAGGTGGTCCTCTAATCGTGGTAGAACTAGTGTCACTCATAACTTAAGCTGATCTGAAAGAGGACCATATGTAGAAATTCAGCAACAGGACGCTTTGGAGTGATAATGCAAATCTCAACCAAATCCCCCTTGGGCGTACAGATGTAAAAGCAGCATAAAGGTTATGGTATGACCTACCTATAGAGAATTTGAGAGCAAATAAAATTACTCTTCTTCCTTCGACGTTTCACATAAGGCTGGCCATGATGCTTTAGTCTTTGTCCCCACCAGTAGACTGTAGCAACAGACTTAGGGGAATTTGTCATGAAAAATACTTTATTTAGATAGTATTCACTGTGTTTCGAGATGCTGAATTGGATTGTGTTTGCCAAGCTCAAGTCCAGCAAATGGGTGGACTGTGGAGGTTTTATCCTCAATTATTACACAAATTTACACTTTTTAGAATTTGGCCTACTAAGATGGGCTTAATTTCTTTTTTTTTGTGGACTGAGTATAGGTAACATGAAGTATGGATCTGTATCATAGACACTTATCCACAACATGAGTATAAGACTTAATATGGTAGGAACCTTGGTCCCCCAAACTTCCTAGACAGAATTACCCAGAGAAAAATTGATTATGGATGTGCAATGAGAAGCACCAGGTGACTTGGTCTCTCATGATAACAGGGTACATGGCTTAAGAATATCAACAGACTTGTAAGAATTCTGGACATACACAATCTGCAGATTATGTTAAATCCATAGCAAAATGACAAACAGCATTTTCACAAGGTTTTGGGTTTTTTTGTGTGTTTGTTTGTTTTTTGTTTAGTTTGGGTTTGGTTTTTTTTTTTCTTTTCTGGACCTTATAAACACTTTTAAAGCCAAAACTATTTTCTGGATAATTGTCATCTAGCTATATGTTAAACTAGCCCCTAGATGGCTAATAAAGTAGCTTTAAAAATAAGCAGTTCAGAATTGGAAAAGATATAGAGACACCATTAGATCTCTCAAAAGATGGACTCCCTTGCCCAGAAGATTCAGGAAGTCTTATAGGGAACACGGACAAAAGAAATTTGCAGAGGATATCTTCAAATAATTCAACTGTACATCCAGAGCTGGATACATCTCGCAATTGGCAAATTCATACCAGTCACATTAATGGTTTTGCTAAGTTTGATAAGAACAGGTACAAGGAGGAGAGGATATACATGCCAAACAAAATTTGTAATGTTTGTTGGAGACAAGAGTTATAACTGCAAATGGAGCAATAAGCAGCAAATGGAGTATGCAAGAATGTAAAAAAAAAAAAAAAAAAAAAAAAAAAAAAAAAAAAGAGGAGAGAAAGGTTGAAAACTATGATAAAGAACTTAACAATAGGCAATTTAAGCATCTTTATGGCCTGAAGGCAAGTCACTCACTAAGAATTTCCCAGTCTTTGAGCAGAGTAGAGCAGGAGTGCTACCTCCCCCAAATTCTTAGGGAAATCACTGTGAGTCATTGTCATAAAATACATTATTTAATCCCATTCATAAACTGATGGAAGTCTCTCTGAAGGCTGTTGTTCTTTGTTCATACCACTCCCACCGAAAAGCTATTCCAGAATCTAATATCCTTTATAAATTATTTTCATAGCTAGCTTATACCTATTGCTTGTGTGCCAACATCACCTTCCAGACTACTTCACAGTTTACTCTCCCTGGTGCTTGTTTTCTGTTGAATTTATGGACTGCATACCCATCTCTTCTTAACCTCCTTTCAGCCAGTGCTAACTTAATTTTAAATCTCACCTGTAATTCAGAGGCTCCACTCTTCTGACTAGCCTTCTATCTCTTCTCTAGTTTGTTCAGAATATATCTTTCCCAAATGCAGTAACAAAACCAATATACACTACATTACAAGGCACAGAGATGTCCTGTATGTGACCAGAGGAAACACATTTCTGGGTACAACTTAAAGGTGCATCCAAGAATCAGAATCGTTTAATGAGTGTATACATAGCTTCTATTTAATAAATGCCTACTGCGTGGCAGAAATTCTTGTTCATGACCTTGTATTGTATCCTCTTTTTATCACTTTGAGTATTCTAGGTCATCTTAGCTCTTCTCTGTTTTAATCTCCTCTATATTGACAGTAACTTCCAACTTCATTTCAGTTCATTAAATATATATATAATACATATGCTACATACTTTAAATGGAGATCAGTCCCAAAATTAATCCTTGAAGATCTTCTTAGTGCTCAGGGAAAGATTATATCTTGGAAGTCTAATATGATTATTCACATAATACAAAGCACTGTCAATATTACTCTGAATGTCCTCAAAGGGGGGGAAGGGGAAAGACTGACCCTTTTAACATTATATTTAGTACATACCAGTTATAGGAAGTTAATGCACAACACAGTGCCCATAAACCTATCATAAAGGACGTCTACTCTGATTATTGTGGAGACAAGCTCATCTGTCAGAAACTGTCTAGCCCTGTTAGCCTCATACTTCATGCTGACCAGTTAGTAACAGTACACACAGACAGCTATACAGCTTCCAGATGCCTTCTGCTTCCTAGGCAGGTTGGGCCTGGTTTGCTTGCTCCTGTAAAAGCCATACACTTTTTTCCCTCTGTCTTGTTCAAACAAATAAGCCTGTAGTACAACCCCACTGAATTTCTTCATCTTTATGAGGCTGCAGAATTCAACGCCTTGTTCCTGGAGAAGTACACAATGACAACACCCCTGAAGCTTTATTTAGAGTTTTGACTCCCTGCATGAGATCCTGAACACTTTATTGAGTTTGTTTTGGTAAATTGGTGTAATCTAAATGGAGTGAAAAATATATTGACTAAGTTTAAAAGGAAAAAGTAGCATATGTTCCTAGCAGTGCCTTTATATTAGTCAAAGATTCTTACTTGTTAGTTGAGAAAATTCCTTTTGTTGTTGAGCTGCTACAGTAGGAAGCAGATGGCTGTTTAAATCCCAGAATTCCCACCAGAAAATGTGAACAGATGTCTGTAAGCAGGAATAGAAAATAAAAATAAAAATCTGTAAGTCCATACACTGCAAGCAGAGCTATTTATGAGATTTTATAAAAATCTGTCGGCTTCCAGAAGCCAATAAAACATTTTGTTTTCTCTTATCTTTTCTCTTTCTTCCCCCACACTTTAAAAGTACACCTCTGTAACATGGATGGAGTTTTAATAAAGCAGACCAACTTTTAGGAGCATAGGACTAGTCCCAGTAACATACCTAGGAACTTTGTGTGTTTCTATTCCTCAAAATGATAGCTTCTTTTCCTCATTTGTTGACATTACAGGCACAAAATGTGTCATTTATGCAAGAGCTGTACTACAAAGCAAGACTCAATGCAAAATGGAGTTCACTTCTGAAGCCATTATAAAAGAGCAAAGATGAAGGTGGACAAGGTTGAATGCTCAACAAAGGTTTTGCTAACACAGCCTAAATCCTGTGGGTTTTTTTTAAATATTCATTTTCCTTCCTTGTTTTTCAGTGTTTTGTATCCAATACACTAGAAAGGAAAACTGCTTCCTCTTAATGACACCATTTCACCTCTAACAGTACATAAAATTTAATGCATGAGCATGCAGCAAAAGATTGACAGCTGCCCATAGGCACCATTTAGTGTCATGGATGCATAACAAAAGTTCAGAGTTTTCAGAGGAAAAAAAAAACAAACAAAGAAACCCATACAAAAAGAAAAACCAGACTTTATAATACGACACCCCTTGGAGATTCCAGAATATAAAACCAGCTTAAGCTCAGTTCTTGTGCCCTAAAGGATTCCTCTCTGATTTTCTCCTACAGTTAACTTTCAGCCCTTGAAACAAAAGCAAGCATATCTGAGTTTTTTCATGAAGTTGCTGAGAAATAAAGTAGCTTTATTACAGTTAAAGCAACATGGGGAAAACAGTCCTATATTCTCATATAGAACAATTTGTTTCCAGCCATCAGCATATGCTCTTGGGGTTGCTATCAACTCAATGGTCAGTAGTGGTCAGAAAAGCAAACCAAATGCTAGGTATTATTAGGAAAGGATTAAATAGCAAAATGGATACTATCATTCTCAAATTGTGCATGATCATAACTAAACACCATATACAATACAGGCCTTCCTTTTCCCTTGAGAGAAGGTTCAGAGGAGGACAGTGATAATGATTTAAAATATGCAATGGCTTAAAAAAGAAGGGGAAATTAAAAAAAAGAACAATTTAGGACCTATCAGCTGGGAAAAGAGACAACATGGAAGGACATGACAGAGGTCTGTAAAATCTGTGTATAGTGATAGGAATAGATAGATAGGAATCAATTGCTCCCTGCTCCTCCTAATGTAAGGGCTGCAGGCCTTCATTAAAGCTACCAGTTGCCTAGTTCAGAATAAGCAGGAGGGCCTGATTCCTCACAGAGTGTGCAGTTAAGTTATAGAATTTACCATGGTATGTGGTGGATGTTAACATTTTGCACCAAATGTGTAAAAATGGCTAGGTAAGTTCATAGGTAAATCTATTCAGACATTATAAATGCATTTAACCCCTAAACTAAAATGTTTGTTAGACTAGACTAGACTATTTCAGTTGGAAGGGACCTACAACAATCATCTAGTCCAACTCTCTGACCAATTCAGGGTTGACCAAAAGCTAAAGTATGTTATTAACAGCACTCTCCAAATGCCTCTGTCCTCGGTTCGACTAGGATAGAGTTAATTTTCACCAGAAGCTGGGATGAGACACACACAGGACAGGTGACCCAAACTAGCCAAAGAGGGTATTCCCTACTGGGTGACATCATGCTCAGTATAAAAGGGGGCTAGTCAGGGAGGGGCGGCATGGCTCCAGGACACTGTGGCTTGGGGACGGTCCAGCTTCGGGACAGGTTTGAGTGTGCGGTCTAAGTTGTATGGTCCTTGGGTGAGAAACTGCATTGTGTATCACCAGTTTTGTGTATTCTGTTAAGTACTGTTGTCATTTCCCTCTCCCTTTGCTGTCCCAGTAAATGGTCCTTATCCCAACCCATGAGGTTTTTCCTTTGTCTTTCACATTCTCCTCCCCATCCTGCTGNGCACACAGTGAGTGCCGTGCCATCACTGAATGCAGCAGTATAATCACCTCTTTTGACCAGCTTGCAGAGGGATCTAGATAGATTGGAGCATTGGGCAATGATTAATGGGATGAAATTTAACAAGTCCAAATGCCAGATTCTGCACCTAGGATGGAGTAATGCCGGGCACAACTATAACCTGGGAGAGGAGTGGCTGGAGAACAGCTCTGCAGAACAGGATCTGGGGGGGCTGGCCGACAGCAGGCTCAGTACGAGCCAGCAGTGTGCCCTGGCAGACAAGAGGGCAAATGCCGTCCTGGGGTGCATCAACCACAGTGTAACCAGCTGGCCAAAAAAGAGGGGACTATGCTGATGTATTCAGCGTTGGTGCTTGTAAAACGTTTGAAGGCTGGGAATACATCTGAGCTTGTTCTGCTCTTGTTCTCTGACATTTTAGCACTGTCAGAGACAAGATGCTGGAACAAACAGATCTTTGGTCTGGCTCAGTTTCATTCTCTGCTATTCTGTGCAGAGATCCCCACAGCCTAGGCAGGTATCTAGTGCCACCACAGCTAGTCAGTAGAAAAGATTAAGTACCTCTGTTCTTCCACACAGTGAGGAACTACAGACATCTCCCTTATGCTGTAGTGAGCAAAAGAGAGAATCAGAGCAATGGTAAATATAAAAGCTGCATATAAATAATTTAATTTTTGCTAGGGAAATTCTGAAGGTAGTTAGGCCCCAAATGTATCCTATTTCTTTCAGATACAGACTTACAAGAAAATACACACCTTCAGTGCAGCATACCTGGAGAACTTTAGACAGGAACTGCATGCGTTCAGAGATAAAAGAAGAAATAGATGTGAAAACAGAACTATTTCCAAAAGCACAGCTAGAAATAGCCATCAGATTAGATAGCACATCTTTAAGTTTTTTAATAAAATTGGGGGGAATATTGTAAAAAGAACAGGTATCGACCAAAATCATGTTTCAAAGCAACTCATTTCCTAATAACATAACATACAAAGAGGCATTCTTTTTTTACTAAATATTAACTTAACACATCAGCATGTTTGGCAAAGCTGATAATCTGAGTAGAAGCCATTGTCATTGGCAAAGAGTCAAAAGATTTGTTTTTCAAGAATTTTAGATTTGCACTCTTGGTATCAATCTTAATTTATGGTGAAAAGCTGAAGCTGTGAATCACACAGATCAAGGTTTCTTTGTGTATGATTAAATGCAGATAATGAATTCCTAAATCCATGCCAGTGGCACTTAGAAATCCATGATTCAGCTTAGAGCTATGAATTTCAGTGGGGTATGCCTTTAAAAAAAATTTATCATATACGCACAAAGTTCCAGAATAAGTCTATTCCTGAACAAACAGGAGGACACAGTCAAGCTGTCCTGTTAATTCGGATTAACTCATAATCAATTTTCTATGCAACTTATCTAGTTACTGATTTTTTTCAACTATAGGCATTTTCTAGATTTTGACTTTGATTAAGCAACACCTAATTCTGCGGAACCTAAGTTCCTCACTTCTTGGTAGGGAAAAGAAACACCAAAGTCATCCGTAAAATAAAGGGGGGGTGTTCTGTACCTTTCCATTTCACTTTCCACTCAGAATCTTTCAGTATTTACAGACAGTTATTGTCAGCAGAGTGAACTTGATATAGACCCATCATTTCTTTTACTTTGCAATGAAGAGATGCCAGGATAATATTTAACAGAATATGCTAATTTAAAATGGACTTAGCCTTTAATGTTTCTTCATGCATTTTCTCTGCAAAGCAAACTACATCAGAGAAGTAGAAGATGGATATGAGAGTGGAAGGGAAATACCCAGGCTTCCTAATAATTACACTGTTTCAGATAACTAATAGAGTTGTTTACTAAACTATTGCTACTCTCCTAAGAACTTTCTGACAGATGTTGTAAGTCTTTGTCAAAGGGCCCAAGTGACGTTCATAGGAATACAAGTAGTTCTTTGTCACTAATCAGTCATGCCATTTGCTTGTGAGATAGTCCAGCAAGAGCTACTGCTTTTAGAATGTGGATGAATATATAGAACCCAAATCTTTAGGGTTCATTGCAAGCCAGACATTCATACAAGGAAGACATGCCATAGTAGGAACATATATCAGGTTGTGGAACTCATTAAATGGAAAAGAAACCAGCAGTAATTTTAGCAGATCTATCACTCTTGTTAAGTAGATGGTCTAAGGACCCATGACAAAGCATTCAATTTTAATGCTTCTGTAAAACAAATCAATAAAACTACAGCTATGCTGGTCAGTACTTAGTTCCCTGTTTCAAGGCCATGGGCAGAACAGCTGTTTAGAACCTCAGAATTAAGATGGTTGTCTTTTCCAGAAATAGTGAAACAGTTCTTCTGGTGGCCTTCCGTTCTGGAATGAGCACTGGGTGAGAAAATAGAGAAAATTAATCTGATTACAGTGGTGAAATTAAGTTCTAAAAAAAAAAAAAAAAAAAAAAAAAAAACCAAAAAACAAAAAAACAACAAAAAAAAAAAAAAAAAACCTAAAAATAATAATCTTTGAAGANAAGCAAATAAACAAACAAAAACCTTAACATGATCATGCTTGAAGGAACTATCCTGTTTATACAACATGGCATCATTGTTCAACTTTATGCTAAGCGCAAGATGTCTGGGAATTTGCCTTCAGCTGAATCCAAAACAAAAGGTTCAATTAGTTTTAGCCAGATTTTCACAGGATTAGCATAACGCAGAGAATTTGCATCAGATTAGTGGTCTGACTGTCATTAGAGAAAGTGTCCAAGCTAGTTGAAGGCTGCTGCTGGTTCCAGGATTAAAAACCAGAAGGCCAGCCTCAAATCCGAAAGCACCAGTCCTTCAAATTTCTATTCCTTTCTCCTACCCTGAAAAGCAAGTAAATGCAATTCACTTCTCTCCACCTACCCCCCAAAAAAACCCAAACAAACAACAAAAAAAGTCTTTTCTCCCTAGCCTTCCTTTATTTTTACTTGAATAAAAAGAGGAGGGTTTTCTTCCAGGAAAATTGCCACCAAAGTGTACCTGAGTTTACAGGAGTCGTACAAGTCAGCAGAACCACTGCTTCACAAACACAGATGCTGCACTTCAACAGGTGCCAAATTTTACTTTGAAGAGCACATGTACACCACATACACTTGCAGGAATTGAGACAGGCCTGGGACCTTCTTTTCTTTCTGCAAATGCAGGAATGAGGCAAAGAACAACTTTTTACAATGGAGAAAATAATAAAAGATGTCTAGGGCTGGGAGCCTGGCTACATAAAGTAGGGGCAGAAGAGGAATTTCCTTACTTTAACAGTTCTATTCTCTCTCATCCCCTTCCTGAAAAGAGCTCCACAGAAAGTAAAACAATAAAGTCAACTGCTTCCTTTAGGATCTGCCTATGTTACTTCCAGAACAAAATGTTTGTTGTAACAAATACCTTATTAAATAAGTACTATGAGCTGGAAAACATGGATTAAACATTTCTTTACTCTTATCTTATGACCAAGATGCATTCATCTCCAGACTTTTTATGCTGGTAGGGGCAATAATTTCTTTCTCCATCAAACTGCTTCTCTAAGACACCATGAGGACTTCATTCTAACTTCTGCCTCCCAGGCAGCCCCTCTGGGTCTCACATTCAGTGCTTTCCACAGTAGCAAAGTGGCAAGTCAAATTTGTGAAAAAGTTAAAGAATATGGCGGGATAAAAAGTTTCAAAGAAAAAACATACCAAAATCTAGATTTTTATAGGGTTGTTTTTGGGTTTTTTTGTTGCATTTTGTCCTCTCTGAGAGACCTTGTTGTAGGATATTTAGTGTGTAGTGACCAGGTTATTTTAAAAGCACAACTGTAACATGCAGTATCTAGTTCTTTTCCTCCTGGTTTTCATAATACAGTGACCACCATGTACAGAACTTTGGGCCACTGGTACTGTTTAATTTCTGGCAGTGCTGTAACTTCCTGATGCCCATCTCTCCTGAACTGCTTGTTCAGGAGCAGTTCAGGTTTGCCATCTGCTTCTGTGCATGCAAATATGCATCTCATTGATGATTTTATACAGGTTTATTAAACTGCCTGGATTTCTGTGGTAATCACCAGAATACAATATTAAAGAGGCTGCTGAAAGAGCATTAAATATATGTCATAAACATCATATACAATACACTTTCTTAGCAGGGGTTGGTTTTTTTTTTTGTTTAGGTGTCTATTGCATACACCAAGACAGACTTCAAACAGCAGAATTCAAGACTTGCCTTTTGCATCTAAGACTGGAGTGAATAAGTGTGGTGGGTTGACCTTGGCTGGAGGCCAGGTGCCCACCAAGCCGCTCTATCACTCCCCTCCTCAGCTGGACAGGTGAGAGAAAATATAATGAAAGGCTCATAAGTTGAGATAAGGACAGGGAGAGATCACTCACCAATTACCATCATGGGCAAAACAGACTTGATTTAGGAAAATTAATTTATTACCAATCAAATCAGAATAGGATAATGAGAAATAAAACCCAAATCTGAAAACAGGTTCCCTCCCTCCCCTCCCTTCTTCTCAGGCTTAACTTCACCCCTCATTTTCTCTAACTTCCCCTCCCGAGCAGCACAGGAGGATGGGGAATGGAGGTTGAGGTCAGTTGATCACACGTTGTTTCTGCCACTCCTTCCTCCTCAGGGGGAGGACTGCTCTCATTCTTCCCCTGCTCCAGCATGAGGTCCCTCCCACAGGAGACAGTTCTCCATGAACTTCTGCAACGTGAGTCCTTCCCACAGGCTGCAGTTCTTCATAAACTGCTCCAGCGTGGGTCCCTTCCACAGGGTGCAGTGCTTCAGGAGCAGACTGCTGCAGCATGGGTCCCTCACAGGGTCACAAGTCCTGCCAGCAAACCTGCTCTGGCGTGGGCTCCTCTCTCCATGGGGCCACAGGTTCTGCCAGGAGCCTGCTGCAGCATGGGTTTCCCATGAGGTCAAGACCTTCTTTGGGTGCACCCACCTGCTCTGGCATGGGGTCTTCCAGGGGATGCAGGTGGATATCTGCTCCACTGTGGACCTCCATGGGCTGCAGGGGACAGCCTGCCTCACTGTGGTGTTCTCCACAGGGGAATGTCTGCTCTGATGCCTGGAGCACCTCCTCCCCTTCCTTCTGCACTGACCTTGGTGTCTGCAGAGTTGTTCCTCTCACATATTCTCACTCCTCTCTTGGGCTGCAATTGCCCTTGGTGGGTTTTTTCTTCCCCCTTCTTCACTCTGTTATCCCAGAGGTGATACCACCATCACTGATGGGCTCAGCCTTGGCCAGCGACAGGTCCATCTTGGAGCCAGCTGGCATTGGCTCTATCAGACATGGGGGAAGCTTCTCGCAGCTTCTCACACAAGCCACCCTTGTAGGCCCCCCACTATCAAAACTTTGCCATGCAAACCCAATACAACAAGCAGTAATGTAAAAAATAAATAAATAAATAAATAAAAATCTTGCTGTTTTTATAAATGAAATTACAGGTGTGATCCCAGCCTCCATTAATTATTTTGTCTGTATAAACAAAGAGCTGTTTCATAAGAGGCCAATAAAGCCTTTTTTTTGTGATGTTATAATGCCAGAGGGACTTTTTAAAAACATAGTCCTGAAGATCTGGGCAAAACAGAAATGAAGCATAAAGCTGTCTCACAACTGGTCTGCAGAGGAGTTCTATGGAGCTATTCCATATGGCTTTAGAGCAGCCATTTGGGTGCTCTACAGTTTGCTCACACTCATTTTGATTTACATCTGAATTTAAAATTAGAGGTAACAGTTTGATGTAAAAGTAGCTTTCTGCATCTTAGACAAGTGGAGGTCAGTCACATTCACATCTCTGGGCCAAAGCTGGACACAGTAATAACAGGTCACTTGCACTGGAAGTAAGAGTTTGCCCAGCACTGATGTATAGTTGTATGTTCTAAGTCCAGACAGTGTCTTGTTTAAAATACTTTTTGGGCACATTGGAATTTGGGAAGTAATGAAAAGTCCACCTACAGGTGCCATAAACACTAAAACAAGGTGAATCAGGGCTGTCCTGGATGGCAACGTTGCATTTGATCGTGGTTTTCTCACTACTTCAGATCCATAGGTAGAAAATACCAAGCCACCTAAAAATTAAACTGGAATTTGTCTGTCAGATTAAGCGCTCCGTTTATTCTCTTAAATTATGCTCTGCCAGGTATCTGTCACTTGCTACATATTTGCTGCTTTAAAAGTATTTTCCATTTATGCAATGTTTTGCATATTGGATGAAACACATGAATGACAGGAAAAAATAAGAGTTACTAAAAACCTTATGATAGGTTTTGCTCAAGAAGAAATAAAATGCAAGATTAAAGAAGGTGAGGAAAAGAAATGGAAAGACAACATGGAGTGATCTGCCCATATATTCTGGCTCATGTATTTTACTTTTTTTACTTTTAAATCACTCCAGTCACAACAACTGCCTAGGCATTAGATACACAATAAATATTACATTTGGTTCTTCTTTAGCTTTACCATTACTTTTTATCCCAGTTCTGCACAGCACTATAATACATATATCATCACCCCAAACTCCTATGCCTGAAATCAAAGCATAAGCTGGCTATATTACGCTGCTGTAGTATGTTAATGTTCTGGTTGCTAAGGTGATGCACTTATCAAGTTAATGCTTGACAAGTAGTTTGCCTAAATAACACAGCAATATGAGTCAGTGCAGAGCATTGTACAATGACAGCTAGATAACTCCTGATTTTCAAGTTGAGTCCTTTAAAATTAGTAGAGACATCTCCAAGCTACACTGCATTTTGCAGCACAGCTTATAGATACGCTTGATTTTCTATAGTGTCAGCAGAATATAACAACTAAAATACTCCTCCCTACACATCAGAAAATGGAATCTGTTGGGTTTTTTTTCCTCCCCCAAAATGCTAGCGAGAATATAGCATTCTGGGCACTGCTTTAAAGGGAGAGAGAAACAGACATGGACACTTGTCTCTATGTTCACTTGCTATCTATTAATAGCTGAACGATGTTAAAGCCTCAGTAATGAACCCACAAATTCTGGATTCTTGAATCAGAATAAAGATTAAGGGATTGATGGGAAAAGAGCCGCCTTGCCTTCTTCTGCCCCATCTATCCGTACTTGTATCTCTACTCAGCTAGAAAACATTTCAGTGAACTCCCATCCTTGCAATTTACAAAAAGCAGTTACTGACACTATCGTCTTCCTACTTTGTACTTCTAGCCACCTACAAGTGACATTGTGTTTCTCTAATAGCCCATTATGTTGTCTGCTTGAAAGCGTTTGTTTGATATAATTCCTTGCAAATGTACTAGAAAAGTCACATTTGTTTCTAGCTTTCCAAAAAATGTATTTCAGATGTTTAATTTTTTTTTCTTTTTTAATGATGCTACTTTCAAATGAAAGAAGCTCTCTACCTGTAACTACAGTTCTGTTCTCCCACATTATGGCTGATCCATCCTAACACTCAGGAAGGCTGCATTTAAGTCATTTGGTCTTAACACTCTCCCTGCATTGCCACACAAGAAGCCCAGATTTATGAAAAAAATCCATCCACCTCTCACTATCCCCAGGGAAACCTGGTTCATTCCCACTGAATGAAGGGGAGCAAGTGCTAGGGGTCTGCTCTGGGAGCTGACAGGCTTTCAGGAACAGCTGTTAATGAGAACTGAATGAGGAGTAAGGGTGTTCAGAGACAAGCCGGAAGAGACCAGTTCAGTTCTTCACTTAATTTACAAGCAATTACAATTTTTAAAAATTATTTTTCTTACTCAATTATTAGTTGCCATTAAAAATCAAAAGTGAAATCAAAACTCCTCTGTGTTCTGGGCATAACAGTTGCACATTCATGTTGAAAGCAGAGGGACCTTTCATTTTATAACCTTACTTCATAGGCATTCTGTCTAGAGGTCACACTGAAGATCAACCAGACAAACCAGTTGATGCAGACCGGGAACTGCAGACCACTCCAAGCACATGACAGAGAGCAACCACCAAGGTGAACATTTATAGATGAAGATGGGGTCTAATACTGAAAGATGTGAACAGCCCAAATTCTGAGCTGTCTACATACATGAAGGTCACTCTGTGCCAGCACTAGGTGACATTGATTGTAGGTCAGTATATATCAGTGAATAAAAGGCTGAGGGGAAGGTGGGATTGTTTACTTTTCAGCTCCTGCATTTTAATTTTCAACCTACAAGTGATTTCTGAAGGCGGAGATATCCAAAGCCTTATTGTGTACATGTAGTGAGAAGTCTATTGAACAAGTAACTGCTATCTACTCTTCCCTTCTGGTCTAAGACCCTGCCAAATAGCACACAGGCAACACCCATCAGCATGACTTACTTGCCGTAGCCTTGTAACTCACGTACCTAAATCAAACAACTCCTGGAAGATATGAACATCCTTTCCCTCCAGCCAGCACGCTCCTGGTCTGCTGAAAGAAAAGAGGGAAGCAGAAATAGTAGATCCCGACCCATAGAGGAGTTCCATGCTTTACCAACAGCCATGAGAAGTAGAAACCAGGGAAAGGCATTTGGTCCTCTGTAAGATCAGGCTATTTTTGATGGATTTTGACTTTAGGCTCAAGTCAACACCTTTATGCCCAAGATGGATGTTAAGTGATCTTTCCTTGGAAGTTGTATATTCCCTGGAAGATTTTTCTCTAGCAGACAGAAGAAAGGAAAAGAAATCCAGGTAGTAGGCTTGAGGAGTTCAACAGGCCATAATGAGCCTAAGTAGGAATACTTATTGCTGCTCTGTGTTCCTTTTCCATAACAGGGGAGCATTCTCGTAACATGAATAACACCAAGGACACTTGTTGGTATTTATTCTGTTGAAAAGAAACTGTGGCAAAGCCAGCAGCACAACAAATTCATAAATTAACTCAAACAAATAAGAATAAAAGAACATAAATAATGTCCTATGTGACAGACCAGTCATTGCATTCTGTGTCACATCAAACTGCTGTTACTCCCAAGGGCAAGGCTGCCATTCAGAGGGACCTGGACAGGCTGGAGGAATGAACCAACCCCAAACTGATGAAATTCAGCACGGACAGGTGCAGAGTACAGCCCCTGGGAAGCAAGAGCCCCTTGCAGTACTGCAGGCTGGGGATGGACTGGCTGAGCAGCAGCCCTTCTGGGAAGACCTTGGAGATGTTGGTAGGTGGCAAGTTGAATGTAAACAAGGAATGTGCCCTGGCAGCAAAGATGGTTAACCCAGTATCCACAGCTGTATTAAGAGGAGTACAGCCCCTAGGAGGACTGAGGAAAACAGTTATCTCCTCCCACTCATCATTCTTTAGATTGCATCCACTGTGTCCAATTTTCAGTCCCACAATGGTGTAGACAAACTGCAGTAAGTTAAGCAGAAGCCACCAGAATGGTGGAAACTGGAGCATGAGGACTTGCCCAGTAAGGAAAGGCTGAGGGAACAAGGCTTGTTCAGTTTGGAGAAGAGACTGCTTCAGGAGGACCTCACAGCATCCCCCAGCACCTACAAGGAGGTCATGAAGAAGATGGATCCAGGCTCTTCAGTGGCGTATGGTAGGACAAGGAGAGGAAAAGTGCATCAGTTGTACCAGGAGAGGGCCTGGCTGCCTAAGGAATTATTTTCTTACCACAAGGACAGACAAGAGGTGAAACAGGTTGCCCGTTGAAGTTGTGCAAGCTCTACCTTTGAAGCTTTTCAAGACCCAATTTGATAAAGCCCTGATCAACCTGGTCTGACCTCAAAGCTGACCCTGACTTGGAGTAAGAGGTTGAATTAGAGACGTCCAGAGGTCCTTCGAACTCAAATGGTCCTAACATTCTGTGAAATGCTGTTCAGGGAGTGCATGCAAACACAGCCACTGTCTGTGTCCCCAGCATTTGGAATTGTCATATTAAAAATGTCAAGGTATGTATACCCAGTCTTTTTTGTCTATGGACCTCTTGTTCATGAACCTGGGTAAAATCCTTCCCCTCCCCTGCAGATACTGTGCATGTGATTTTACAAATATTAATTTTAGAACAGTTTACGTGTAGTCCTCAAGCAGAAAGAAACTAAATTTAAATTAGGTTGGGAATTATTTGCCTGCCTCTGATGGTCACAGTAGCAGCTGCACTTTTAATCTCCAATTCTGCAAATATTTATAAAAGCAATTTTACTGACGAAGAAGTCCATCCACTTTTATTAGGATTTCTCATCTGAGTGAAGTTACACTCATGTTCATGTTTGCAAGAGTCAATAATGAATGCCATCTTTCTGATTTTGTCTCCAAGCCATCAGGGGGAAAAAAAAGTACACAGAGATCCATGCAGAGAGTTTTTGAACATAAGAAAGTAATTCCAAATCCTTAACTGCATTTTCTTTCTTGCAGTCTCCCAAGCAGCAAACAAATGAAAAGAATATAGGCCAGAAGATGTAATACCGCTGTTTCTGAAGAACACTCTTTTCTGCATATAGAGAACTTCCTCACTTCTTCACATGTGGCACAGGGACAACTGAACCTCATTTCTTATAACATGATCTAGGCTGCAGCTTGAAATTATTCGTAAATTCTTGGACTTTTTATCTGGTGCAACAATTCATACTACTGTGGGCCAAATAAGCACACCAAGACAGTAAAATAGCATATACAATTTGGATTGTGGTGGTTTTGTTTGTGGTTCTTTTTTTTTCCTCCAGTGCAAGGAGAATATTTAAATCCAACTTCTCAAGCTTTTTGTTCTCTGCAACAGGCTCCTCTCCTTGCATGAAGCCTGGTGGAGGGAGTCTGGTTAGCAACAAGCACTGGGCCAGCAGGTTATGTCTGCAGTACATAACAACATCCTATGCATTTTCAGGTAAGGCAGTTCCAGTAAGTCCTCCATTTTCCTTCTGATAAAAATTGTAATAAGCTTAATAATTTGCAGGATAAAGGTAAAAATGTTTGTGAAGAAAAATCTATATGAGCTTAGGGGTGGCTCAACTCTGCTCAGAAATGGAGACAAGTTAATTGTTGCCCCACGTCTTCACCATCATGGTCTTCCCCTTAGAATGAGAGGCTGCAGTGTGGCAAGCAGCCAGGAGCAGACACTAAATGGGCACGACAGGGCCAGAGGAACAGAGGAGAGCCCCAATACTACTGAGGGCCTGAAGAGCAAGATGGCAACTGCTGTTTCCAAAAGTGAGCTAGTTCCATAAAACCATCTCTCTGTAGCAATCACTTCACCCAGCTCCCCAGAGCTCAGGCAAAGCCCAGGTACGGAGCATGTGCCTTGCCACTGCTGACAGTCTCATACCGCAGGCAACACCTACTTTGCCAATGCTAATGGAAGCCCTATCAATGTATTTTAGGGGATTTTTTTCCTCCTTTGAATACTGTATCCCTTGAAAGTTTCTCAGGATGGGATTCCAGAGCTTAAAGGCCCCTTGAAAGAAAGGGAAGAAATCCAAGGTTACTTTCATGGACTACAGTGGTGGATTTCTGTCTCTGCCCAGCACTGTGCAGTATTTATTTCATCTTCTGGCTTTCTTGCACTTTGCTGTGAAATAACAAGAGTTTCTTGATTGGCAAGAGCACTGATCAGCCCAGTAATAATCTGCTTACACGCTTCACCGATGAAACAGAGCTAGGCTATAGCAGGCTTGCGCTGTGCATTGTTACCATACCCATTGGGGATTAGGACGCTTATAGCAGTGATCAAGGTCATGGAAAGGATTTTGGCCTGATGGTGCGTTTCCTGCTGACATGCTATCTGTGGCAGCCATTTCCCTAGTCAGGTTAATGAAACCCCCTTTCATTTGTGTTTTCCTCTTTGAGATGACAACTGCTACAAAAAAGATAACCTCTTTGACCTCAGCCATCATCTCTCACTGTGGTTTTTCATCCCTGAATCTGTTAATTGAAACCATTGAGTCACAAAAGCAGCACTCTACATAGTTTAGTCCCTAATCATGTGAAGCCTGCATCCCAGTGAGGAATTTATGTGTAACACTAATTATGACTGACATTGCCTGTTAAGGTGGGAGATAAAACTCCTATCACAGTGTAGCTGGAATGGTCTTGCAACCTCTCTACAGCTGGCTTAATGTTTCTACACAAATAGCTTGACCTTTAGAAAAGAGAGAGGGGAGGAAAAGCAGGAGATGTTTTGAGCTTTAAATTATTCCCATTTGTAACTCTATGAATGGCACATTTGGTCCAATTTCCAGTCTCTGGCATTTCTAAACTGTCATGTTACAAATAGACAGCAGGCTATAAACTTCCCCCCAAGAGGGAAGGAAAGCAATCAAGAAGGTACCCCGGCCAGCAAATCTGCGATGCTGCCATGTCAGAAACCCGGTGCCTACAGACTGTGCAGTAGCAGTTCCACAGGGTTACAGCACAGACCCATTAACAGCACTGTAAATACATCAGGCTGGTTCCTTATTGCTGTGTATAGATTGATGATACCTCTGTAAAGTATATTCTAGAGAGGGTATAAAGGTGATGGAGAATTGGAACTCAGTTCCTTTTACCCACTCTGCATTGCTCTTAATTCACACAGGTACTGGAGAAGGCGGCTCCAAACCTAGTATTTCTCTTTTCATTCTCAAATGGAATAAAAGGAACCGGGAAGAGGAAAAAAAAGGAAAGAATCAATGTGGAAAGAAAATGGAGGCTTTGACTGACAGCCACGTCAAGAGTTTGTCACCCTGCAGGTCTCACCTTTTGCTGGCATCACTAGGTGAGGCTATTTTTACTCTACATGCTGAATTTAAGCAGTAGTCATCAGTCATAGCGAACCACTTTACAATGTAAATAAGTAACACAAGTAGGGGATTTGTGAAAGATTAGTTACTGTATAGGAACCAGATCTGATGGTTTGCTGCAGATTTGAATTTATTCCTGTTCCACTCAGCTTCTCCCTGATCCAAGAAGCATTGAACATTGACCTGCAAGTGGGTTCACACAGAATAAAGACATCTAACTTGGGGGGTGGGAGGAGAAGAAATTCAGTCTGGGCCCTTATTTCAGCTCCTAAAACCAGGAGACTGTCAACTGCTGTTACCATACAAGCGGTTAAATAGGGAAGAACAAGGGTGGTCAACATCAAGAAACAAATTAAGACCTCTAATTTCAGGCAGGTGCTCTACAGCTCCTTCAGCTTGTTTCCACGTTTTGCTGTAACTTTCAACTCAAAAACATTGTTTGCTTTGTTTGCATAATCTTAGCTTCACTGGTTTCCACGTACTAGAACTAGTTGAGGGAACTAAATATATTAAATATATTGAACAAATCATATAAATTGCATGCCTAAAATGCTATAGAAGCAAAAAATATATCATAGATTTGCTCAGTTGGGGCTCTCATCATGCTTTTTGCCATAGTGATTTTAATAAGAGCAGATTAGGAAATGACATTTAGACTTTTCAGCATCTGATTGCGATGACATAAAGAGTAAGTAGCCTTGATAAAGTTTGCAGTTTAGTTCCCATTTGGCACCTTAAAGCACACACAAGCTACAGCAGTGCCCTTATGACTTAGGACTGCAAGAGATACAACAGTGGTGTCACACCTAGCAACCAGATGATGCATGCTGCGTGGAGGTACCTTCTCCACCCAACCACTAAAACTTACAGCAGAAAAAAAATCCTCCAGAGGGTACAAAAGTATAAGCCTTTGGGTGGACAGCTCTGTTGAAGATTATTTTAGTGATGTTAGGCAGGTACCTTTGTAACAAGTGTTGATAAGAAGGCTTACTTTTTGAAATGTTCACATTAGTCACTGTTCCCAGCAGTATCCACTGTTCTCAACAATCGTGGAATCTCCTCTTTTATCGCCTCTGTCTTTACACCGGGCATAAGCAGGATCTGAACTCAGTCTCGCATTCACAAACTACTTACTGGCAGGCAGAATGAAAAATGTAAAGTTCTGCGGATTTGCAATTTTGTCAGACAGCTACACAAACATTTACAGATATTTAACATTAAAAGAGTGGATGGGACTGTGCGTTAAAACTTTAGTTTCTCTCTCTACCTGTAGACATGGTTTGTAATCTTGAAATTGCAAGCTGCATGAATATAGGTTTTAAACAGATTGCTGAACATTAAATTTGGGGAATCGTGACGGGAGCAGGAGTTTACATTCCTAGCTATGGTTTGTTCCATGCATCACATGTGTCTGCAACCAATGCTAAGATTTCATGGCAAAGCAAATAAATGATTTCAGTCTAATACAGATGGAAACAGCCAGAACTACAGAGAACAGGGTGATTCTGCCTCAAAAGTCATTATAAGCACAGGGATGCCAACAGTAGGAAATATACTTAAGTTTTGCTAGTTCAACTAGTATCTGAGTGGTAGGAATATAGGTTAAGTGTGGTGGAGAGGGAATACCCTCACATGCCAAGACGTTTTGCTACACCTCTAGCAGCAGCTTGAATTTTTATCTCAATCTCTCAGCTGTCTTGTTTGCAGAACAGGTGGCAAACAGCCACCTCCAGGGGAGCAGTATGAAACTTTTAACCATCGATGCTGCTCTGAGGGGAAAGGAGTCATTAAATCAAAGAGACAAGGAGACCTTAGATTTATGGTCTCAGCTTAGTGACCTTCCTGGGAAACAGGACACTCATTTTCACCCCTGAGAGTAATGAGGAACTTTCTGCAGAAGTTATTACAATAGCTTCAAAGTAGTCTGGAAACATTATCTCTATGTCACTTTTACTAATCAAAGAGCCCCAAAGGCAGAAAAAAAGCTACAATCTTCCTCCCTGGGCTGCGTGCTTGCTGGCCAGCAGCATCGTGCTGCTCCAGACTAGCGCAGGCTCCTGGAGCACAGTGTGGCATACCCTCACTGCTGAGCAAGCATACCCGGGCTCCAGGCCTGGAGGAGCTCCTACGAGATACCCAGCCGGGAATCTTAAAACGTGTAACTCAAGAGTGCCAATACAGTTGGTAACTCTCCCAGCCATAACTGAGAGCTTGAAGTAAAATTTCAGTGGGAAAGAGGTACAGAACTTGAAGTGAAACACGGCATAGTACAGACTGAGTGCTGCATCAGCACTCACTGCCCTTTCCGGAGAAGGAAAGAAGCTTTCATTGTCACCAGAAGCCAGACTCTGAGAAGAAGCTGCAGCAATGATCTGTCAGGTGGCAGCTAGTGACTGAAGTCATTATTCTCGCAGGAGCTGAAGACCCTAATAACTGCCTACAGTGCATTATGGCTGCAGACATCCAATTCTCACTTGCGTGCCCAGCCAGCCTATGCAGTGTCTGGGTCATAGGAAGAGCTTCAGTGAGTCACTGGTATTCCTTGCCAGGTGCAGATGAAATGTCTGCAACATAGCCACCATCAAAACAGGGACCTCCGACACGGTCCCCAGATGGAGACCAGCTGCTAGGTACAAACTTGACCGTTGTCCTCCAGTGCAACACCCCAGTTGCCACGTACAAGAGCAATTCATATGTTTCTCTGTTGTGCTTGGAATGACAGTTCAGTTTCTGTATTCCACAGGGCTGAGCACTGCAGGCAGGAACAATGAACTGACAAGTACCTGCAAGATGCCTCTCTTGTAAGCATCCTGCCTGGCTTTCTCCAGCACCGCTGAACGCTCAAGTCAGTGGCAATTGGAGAATAAAGTCAGGCTTCTTTCCTTCCTGGCCTTGCTTTCCTGACCTGAGACATGCAAAATCTGCTACCTGTTTCTTTGAGACTGCTGGAAGCTTCCAGGAATCAGCGATTCCTGACACAGGTCTTGCTAGAAAAAGTCCTGGACAAACATAGGGTAATACCTAGAGACTGGTAAACTCCTTCTAGTAAAATACCAAGTGGAAACATTTATATGTTAGAAGGAGGAATGTTTCCGAGGCTGGGAGGGCAAACTTTTTGTGCATAAATTGGCATTAAACAGCTTCTCAGTTGAAATACTACAAATGTGCTTATTTAAAACACACATTAAAATGCATGAGAAAGTAGCATTTAAAAAAATAATCATCGAGCACAGTTGAAGCATTTGCCCACTACAGAAAAGGCAGGCAAATGAAAAAGATGGCTGAAATCAGTAAGCAAAAAACCCAGCAAAAACTATATGAAACTGCAGCCACATTTTTATAGTTACCATCAGCATAATGCCTGTGGTTCTTTAAGAGAAAGGGTCATCTTTCTTTGATTGGTTTACCCCAAAGTACTCTTTGGCTGCTCAGTTTTAGCTAAGGCAATTAGACTTTTTGAATTCATTCTTTGTTCACTATTGTGGAGGAAGTTTAAACCCCTCAAAATCTTACTAAAGCCTCTTATATGAGATACGCAGACTCATAAGCATGCTTCAGCTTAGGCCCAGCTGAGAGTTTCAACTCAATAAAGAATTATTTGGAATTTGTACTAAAGAGAAAAGGAAGCAAGGCTTTCAGAGAAAGTAAGTTCAGAAGTCACTCTTTAGGAAAACCAGAAGTAGTATACCTGTGCATGGGTAAAATCAGTCCCTAGAAGAGTGATCTCAAAAAACACTAGGAGACTGATTTAAAAAAAAACCAACTCATCTCTGAAAAAAAGGGAGACATGCAGCTATGTAGTAGAGTTGTTTAAAAAAAAAGGTTCAGAGTGAAGTGTTCCTAGTACCTCTATCAAAAAGCAAAAATAAAAATGAAGGAGTAATTACACAGTCACTCCAACAGGGAAGGAAGAAGTGGTGGGAACAGAGGGAACACTCACTAAACAAGTGACAATCAGCAGGTATCCATCTATTTGGCTAAAGCATCGCAGTGTGCCAGAAGAACAGCCAGTATGCTTTGCATTGCAGTGTCTCTTTTTGCCTTTTACTTCAGATGATTTTCCTCAAAACTGGTATGGAAGAGAGTTTTTTCCTTCTCTAGTGGTCCTGGCAGACTTTAAACCATCTGACCGGTATCAGCTATCTCCACAAAAGAAGATAAACACCCAAGACTCTGAACATGCACTCTTTTGGAAATACGCCTCTCTAAGCACATTGTTAGCCTCATCCAAACTCTCTCTTGTAGGAAAAGTTACATATACTGGAATTTAGGCCTGCAGGGACCACGCTCAGACCAAAGGGCTTTATGTTAGCATGAAGTGCTATGCGTACTTTGGGATGCGTTGGGAACAATAGCCACAGCAGGTGGCAGAAAAATACCTCCTTGGAAGTGATAGGAGGCACTAATTACTTTCAGTTTAAAGCTGAAAATACACAAATTTGCATGGTGTTACATGTCACTAGTCAACTCCTCCATGACATTAGTCCTTCCATTGACTTCAAAGCAGAACAAATTTCTTTCACAGAGAAGCATACTTTCATTAGTGCCATAGTGACAGGGACTAATCCCCCCTTCCCCCTCCCATCCTGCCATTCCCCACTGAACAGGAAGCTAAATCTCAAATCAGCTTTCCCTTTTTCTTGCATAGGTGCCTAAAAAAGCCTCAAAGAATAGCTGTTTAGAAAACAGTGGGAGAGCGCAGCCTTTAAAAACATGGAAGAACCCTACTGTGAGCATCTTTCTTGATGGATCAAGAGCTGTATTTACGATAAGGAAATTAAAATAATCCTGCAAAATAAAATGCTCATTTTCAGTACCTCACCTCTTGATCACATGTGGAACTTAAATAACTATGTATGCCACAGTATAATTAACAACTCCATTACACTTACAACACAACTTCTGCATGCAGCTTAGAGAATCAATTCAAGGATAAAGTCTTCCCTACAGTGTTCAAAACCTGGTGGCCCAAAAAGCAAGTATTGAGCAAAACAGTAATTTAGTATCTGCATGCATTCATATACGAGGCCACTTAAAATGTTTTTACTAAGCTTGACAGACAGAAAGATTGGTTCCTGAATCATATTGCCCTCTTTTCTTCTCATTTTAGCCCATTAGGATATCCATTTTTCTTCTCAGCTGATATGGGTAAAGGGGGAAGAGAAACATAAAAGCGACAGTCTCATACTTCTTCAAAAACATTCAGAAGAATAGGGGCTGGGGTGCAGGAAAATAGTTAGCCTGTTAAGGCTGTCCAAAGCAACAATAGAAAAAAATCTTCCCCATCCATACATATAAATACTGCATTTAACAATTGAAACAACTTCTTGGTAGTTTTGGCCTGAGCTGGCAATTACTAGAAGCCAGAATTTCTTTTTCTTTTTTTTAATTTTGTCTTTCAGAGGCAAGCTAGTTCAGTTCTAGTATCACCACCTCTGCATCTACAAAATGCTGAAGATTATTTTATATGAAAAGCTTACTGGACTGAATTTACACCCCACATCATTTCATAAGCAAACAAGAGAAATAGGGACTGGAAACAGCATGGAAAGGAAAAAGGTTGTATTTGCAGAAGACAGACAACATAACCTGGCTTGCACATGCACTTCAGGTTTGATAGCAGTTTCTCCTGGAACTGTATTTGGATGTATTTCAGGCTTGAAATTACAGCTTTAGCTATGTACTTTGTATAGCTATAACATACTCTAAGAAGGTAATTAAATATTAATGAATGGAAATGGCTATTCCAGCAGTCAGGCTCCCCGCTTAATTCTTACAGCAAGGCCTTTTAGGCAGATATCTATAGAATTTAGTCAATCAATACCTCAGATTGGCAAATAAATTTGATACAGAAAGAACCATTGCTAAGCAAATGCTAGGCAGAAAGTAGTGTGACAGGAAATGTGTTTGTAGATTAGATCAGGAACAAGGGGACATGTGGAGATCTGAAAGAATTGGTATTTGGGCTTGAGACGGGCTAGTTTGGATCACATATTTAGTTGAGCTTTTGCCTGGACCTAAGATAAAACATTCCATGTCAAGTTTGGAAAAATTCACTTATCGTTTAATAATATCTCTCTTTTTCTTCATTAATTTCTTGAAAAACAGGCAGCTATACATGTGTTTTACCAAATCTGCCCCTTAAATTTTACTCACAGACAGATCAGCTAAAGGTTTATCATCTATTTTTGTTGCTGACAATTGCATCAATAGAGTAATTGTACATAGACAAGAGTATACTCACCTTATTTATTCTATTTTTCCAAATACAATAAGGGCACAGCTGTGGCCACATGAGGGAAAAATGAGGGAAGATTACAGTTAAAGGCTTACTGCTTTAAGTACAATACTACTTCTCTTAAGAGTAGGTAAAGATTTAGGAGATTTCCAAGCTTTATCAGCTAGTAGTATGAACTACATGAGGGAATATTTCTAGCATTTACCAACATTTCTAAGTATTAGGCCAAGAAAGTATTATGAATATTTTTATTGAGCTCTTGAAAGACTTGTGTTTTTTGTAACAGAACAGGTATTAATACATGAATGACATTCCTTTAATACACATCACAATGTAACCTGCTATTAAAAGTTTGGTTCTCCTTCCCCCCCNTTGTCTCCCTGAGGAAAGTATAATAAAGTTACCTTCTCCTTTATATATAAAGATTTTAGATAGAGCTAGAAGTGCTCCAGGCCAGCTCCGACAGATATGGTAAACACAATTTTGGACTTTTTTATGAAGAGAAAAAGCCGAATAATATGTTCTTAAAAAATAATGCAAAAGAATAGAGACATAAAAGACTGTTCAGGAACTGAACACTGAAGGAATAATTAATTTGTTTATTGCCAGACCATCAGATAATTTTGACTATTGGCAGTCATATTTTTAAAGGTTGTGAGGTGGCATTTTTTAGCAAGTTCAGCTTTGTGCTGCCTTGCTCCTGTTTTTCTATTCCAATAAAAAAACACAAAATTGTTCATAAGTGTTACGCAGCAGGAATATGTAGTAGACATCCAAATTCCTGCAGCCAGCTCGAGTATCTAACTCATCTCAATAGTTGATGGCATTTATGTAGAAGGAGCCATGTGGGAGAGCCGTCCCCTTTCCCATTTACTTTGCTTTATAAGGGCACAGTTCAGGAAAATAGCTCATCTTCTGCAAGTAGCCACTCCACAGTGGGAAATGCAGGAGCACAAACTGAACAGCAGTACAGGAGGAAATAAGATCCAGAGAATACCTGTTTTCATGGTTTATCTTCTGCTACCTCTTTTCTGCTTGGAACAAGGCAACATCTCTTCTGCAGTTACCTGGCTTAGTGGAGCTGGGTGCAAATTTAACCATAGATTGTGTATTAATTCATACCACACAGTATTCATAATTCACATGTAATTATAACAAAGACATGAATTTTAATATACAGATTAATATATTATGTGTCATACATTATAATTCATACCAACATTCCTACCATAACCATAGATTTCCTATTAATTTCATATTAACTCAAACATGAATATTTATACTTGGGATTTTTAATTAAAAAACATTATTCTGAGAACCCAGACACCCAGCATATGTTGAGGTACTTAATTCCTATTGAATTCAGTGGCGTGGGATTTGATGACAACAGTCATCACCCAATGAATCTCTACAGGCTTCAGGGAGGGCAGATATAAAGGAAGCAAATACTCAGGAGGTCTGTCTGTAGGACATACAGTTTCCATAAGCATCAGGCATGGAGAAAGATTTGTTAGTCTAGGTAATGATCATACTATACCTAAAATATCACACAATAGCTGCCCAAAATTCATAAGCTAAGACATAATTCTTTTCTTCTAACAGCATCCCATATTTCACTGCTGTTCAAAGTTGCTAGATAAGTCATTCTCTATTTATTATGGGTTTGTTGTCCTAGGTTATCTGCCAGGGAGCTGGCACACAAGAATTTTCTCCTTTGCGTGCCTCAGTGACCTACCAATGGGCTACTTTTGCAATTATAAAGGCATTGACATTCATACACGCTTCTTTCCTGTAGAGCAGAGCAGAGCTCACAATGCAGCTTCCAGAGGGTGGAACCTGTGGGTGACACAGGAGTGCTGGTTTGCTCCACGCCAAGCATTTCCAAGATGAGTTGCAAGCACAAAAGTAACAAGTGTACACACTTGCAGCCAGAGAAAAACTCGATTATTTCCCAGAATTCATCTAACTGCATAGTAAATAAGTTTCCACAGCGTGATATTTCAAAACAATCATGTCAACAGTAAGACTTAATTCCCTTTGCACGCTGAACAGCTTCAAGACTCTGAGAGGGAAACATATTGAGAAGTCTAATTTTTAGCCATGCGGATCAGCAGTTCTTCACAACAGGAGCAGAGTGGCATTTTACAGCTTTCAGGTCAGTCAGTGAAGCAAGGCCTCTTTCGCCATCCTATTTACCATAGGATTCAGAATCCAAACACATTCAGTGTTCCTTAGCGGCCAAGCATCTGCCATCATAGCAGCATTTATACCTGGGCGTTCCATACCCTCCACGGATCGGATACCAAGAATGCAGTACAGAACAGGTAGCCCACTGAAAGCAGAGGCTCTCATATACCTGAGAGGCAATGTTGGAGACTATACCTTGACCATAGCCCAAACCTATGAGGTACCTAGAAAAAAGGTATCACTTGTTCCAGTGGTAATAGAAGAAAAAATTTAAAAAATCTATGCAGACTCTGAGTGCTCAAATTCTTTGGGGGAAAAAAGGGACCTACCCACTATAGCCTTGTGCAGTGAACTAGCAGGGGAAGGCAACCAAGGCCAAGTTTTCTACCTCAGAAGAGATGACAAAGGGGAGTTTCAACCCTGTCTAGGTGCTTTTACTACCTAGCCATGAGCAGCACTCCGTACATCACCCTGAGCTGATAAGACCCATGCTGCAATTCTTATTACTCATGTGAGTGCCCTAAGCATGGAAGTAAATTATAATTTTCACTCTCTTGTGCACAAAATGAATATTAGTAGATTCCAAGCCCTATTTTCCATAAATATCCAATTTCCTGCAAATCAGTGCTCTTTCCTGTTAGTTGGAAGCTTCAAATGCTTTCTGGCAGAGGAGAAAATTTAATCTAGATCTTTCCATATTCTACATCAGTGATCTAACTGCTGCTTTGCAGTTTAGGATCAGGCCATCTCTGGTCCTGGTCCACTGAAGCACTTCATGTTAAGTGACTTCATCCATGTGCACCTTTCATTCTGTTCCTGTTGTTCCCCTCAAGCCTGGAAACTCTTAAGCAAATACTGCTAATTTTATTCGTATTATACAACTAACAAGTCTTATTCAACACCCGAACTCCTCTAGTAGAGGACAAGCTTTACCCTGAAGACAGCCAAATTAAACTGCTATCTCCATTGTACAGACTAAGCAGCAGAGCAGGAGATTAGGCAAGTTGCCAGAGGTCGCATGAGAAAACATCTGCGATAGCATAAGGAGCCGAAATGCCTTGAACCCCATTCAGAGCTGCAGACCATCGCTTTTCTTTAGCCTTATAACTAAAATGACGGGGAAAGCTTTACCTCTGTGAGCCTGGAGGGCAGGTTGTTTCTTAGGTTTTATCAACTTCATGAGTAGTTTTGTTTATCTGCCTAGTGACATTTCACACTGCTGCTGCTTACAAGGGTCTCACACTGCAGCAGGGGAGAAAAAGATTGCTGTTTGCAAAGCCAGGAAATATGAAACCTTAAGGAATCACCAGAAGAGCTGACAAGCAGGCAGAGCATCCTAAACCACTTCAAGTCATCCCTTAATCAATTGAATTGCTTTCTAGCTGATTGGGCCCCTTAGGTTTTCAAATCCCAGCACACAGACCAAGTATTAAAAAAGTACCTTTTGGTCTGCATTTGTAACTGTAGGATTCAAGGTCAATTCCAAGTATGAAATCTTCACACAAATCCTCAAGATGATGGCAAAAAAAAAGCTGGGAAGAAAATTAACCTCAGATGAAAGCTAGTAATAGTCTTGACTTCTGACTCCTGATGCTCTCCACAAAGTGAAAGAGGGTTATTATTCCCTCCCATCCCCTTAAAAGAGGAAATCTCTGGCAAAAGCAAAAAAAAAAAAAAAAAGAAATAGATTTTTCTGAGGCGACACTGCCACCTATTGTCACTGCTATGGTTTGCTCACGTTTTAATTAAGCATTTTACAGCCCATCAAATGTCTGGTCAATACCAACACCTTCCCCCTTCTCCCTCAATCCAAAACTGTTTGCATTAATCCCATCTCTCATCTTTTGCTGAAGATCCATCCCCAGAGACAATTCAGGATTTTATTACTGGCCTTTGTGGCTACAATGGATAAAGCAGATTTAACACAGAGCAAGCTTATCTCCCAGTCCGTGTTCTGCAACTTAGCCTCCTCTTCATTTTCATTTAGTTACTCTTGTCCTTTCCAATTTCTGGTTTGTACAGAGAACAAATAACAGTTTCCTCTTACAATCAAATGGCTATTTCTTCGGCAATGCTGGGCTGCTGCGGAGGGAGCCTGCCAGCACCACCTGCCACTGCGCTTCCAAGCACAGCAGATCATGCTATGAATATATGAATGCCTTTGCACTTTGGTGACTGTCTATCTTTCACCATCCTGGAAAAAGAAAAATTCGATGGTGAAGACTAGTCGTGGTGTTGAAATCAAGTATGTGTGCATGTGTTCATTTATCTGTATCATGATGTAAACAGAAGGTCGGACCTTTGAGCATCTTCCTGTGAGATATAATGGGAAATAACATGTATGTCACTAAGGCTACTAGCATGGCCACAAGTAAATGAATGACATAACTGCCATAGGCATATTTCTGCTATGCAAATGTGTGTGTTAATCTAAATTTATACATGAGTAGTTCCAAGTTGAAGTGAATATATTAATATTGCCATGTGTAAGCACTGAATTGGTGAAAAACAGTGAAGGATCAGGTGCTTAAGATAATTTCCGGAACTGTTTCTTGCTTTCTTCAGTTATTTTTAGTGTCTGAGTTACTGTACAAAGAACGGTGCTTAGAGATGGTCAGAAAAGTCACGAAATGAGTTTATATACAAATGCAAGCATTTCCATATTAAAAGTCAGTTTAACATGATTGGTGGTGCCACAACTAGAAGAACCAAGTAACAAATCCCATCACAAAGCTCGAATTTTCCTTTTCAAAGGTGACATGGTCCTTGCTCTAGCATTAGAAACCTTGTGGAATCATTTTTACTTTTGCAACACTTTATGCGTGGAAAAATCTCTCTAATACAAGAATGAATAATTTCAGCCTTTGATATCAAAGAGGCTGAACTGAAAGAATATGGATATTTTGAAGGGGAAAAGAGGAAAATTTACTCGTTGATTTTAAAACTGTGGACACTTTAGAGGTTCCCTGGAGATCAAGGTGCTAGATTTAGCACCAGGAATTCTGCAAGAACAGCGAAAGAAGATGGAAGGCATTTACTTTCTAAGTGGTTCTGTAGTTCATCGCCACTTGCAGGCACACCTGAGGGAGGAGGGCAGCGATGAGCAGGGCAGTAATCCCTCCCTTAGGGCAGACCAGTGGGTCCCCGCTGTCCTTCTCCAGCCTGCCGTGGTCAGAGCGCACCAGATGCTCGAGGTTCATCTAGAGCGGGAAGCCTAGGTGCTTCTGCCTTCTATTACACTTCCAGAATTAAGATGATTATTTTTTTGCCTGACCCATTCTTGGTTGCTTACAACAAGGGTAATGATTACTCCTCTGGCTGGATCTGGCCCCATCTTTTCCTTGAAGGTGCTGAATGTATCCTCCCCTCTCTCCTTCAGGCCCCGTTTGCCCATGCACACATGCACACCCCCATGACAATTTGAAGATGAGCTGTGGCTACCGCACGCTCTCCCTAGAGGCCCATAGGGGAACACAAGGGTCTTCCCCTCCCATTAAAAAAAAAGAGAGCCTGGTTGGTTTATACACTTTAGTTCTTTCAGAAGTATAGTAACAATTTCACTTCACAGCAAATTTGCTAGAAGCATTATTACAACAGCAGTTTTGAAGGGCGTGCTCATTCCTTGCAAGTTTTTCCAATGTGTTTTAAGTAACAAAAGGTTCAGCACCAAAGCCAGTTTTTAGCAAGAGAGGATCACTCAAGCATGAAAACTCATTTGAAAAATAATTACTTCAACTCAAGTCAGTCCTATATATTCACCAGAAGCTGTTAAATCCTCCAAGTTAACAAAATAACAAGTGAACAAACAAATCAGGTGGGAGAGGGGGCAATAAAAATGGAAGTATTTTAACAAAGACCCAATAGCAAAGTCTGGTTGGGAGCTGTTTCTGAACAACTGGATGTAATGATACTGCAGTATGGATCTGGGGAATATTTTCCTTCAGGTTTTGAGAGCCTGTTAGTAACTTTAACTGTACTCTAAAGAAGAAATCACCAGATCACCAAGATCTGTACACAGAGCAGCCCCGTGCTGTATATATTCATTGGCAGAGGAAAATCATCTGGCTCCATGTCTTTGCTTCTTCTGGATGATGTTTTTAATGGGAAAAGATACTGCTATTTAGAACACTTCTGTGGCAGATCTCGAGCTGAATCTTGGTGGTTTTAAGCAACTTTTATCGCATGTAAAAAAGCATTTGATACAAGCAGAATGCACCATATGGTTGAATTATAAAGTCTCTATAAACACGAACCTCTTGGGGAGAGGTTTTTTTCTTTATTATAATCAATTCTGTTTATTTCTTCTCCTTATAATTCCCAAATTCTTGCCCTTAGACATGACTGAGCTACCAGGGGTAGCAATCAAACGCACAGCCCTGGCAAATAAACAAGAGCCTATGGGCTGGAGGGGCACAGGGCTGTGAAGATGTCGGGAAGCTGACCAGATCCAGGATGATCTTGTCTCCTGTGCCAGGGCTCACACTTATCACTGAACACCACTTGGAGCAAACACAGTTGAGGACATGGTCACTTCACTGTAGCTGGTAATAACTAGAATACCAAGAGGAGACCTATTGTCATTGTATTTTTCTCTTAACCTCTCTTCAGTGATTTAATTGTCCCTTTTTCTACTGGCTGTTCAGGATTTGCTATGATTCCCTCTCACACCACATAATCTACTTGTGCTAATTATTCCTTCCATTTACTTTTGTTTTTCTAGCTTTTCCTACCACATGAGATCAAATTTCTCTGCTGTCCTCCTATAGAGTGTGAGTGTCCAACAAGCCATATAAGTAAATACTTACATACCTAAGTAAAGCCATTAACTTCTAATAAGCTAAGTAATATTAAGCACAGTCACATGTTATTTACTGGGTAGGGTTTAGTTTTTGTGGAACAATGACCCCCAGGACCTTATTTCTTAATCTTCTTTCCATCCCACCAGGATGAAGAGGAGATGACAATAGTACATGTGCATATTCTATGCTATAGAAAACACAGAGGACTGATATTTGCTGCCTGCTGTTGCCTTTATCTCAGACAAAGGAGGTTTTATCTCCATACTCAGGTAGCCCTATAAAAAACTGAGTGGAAATAAATTGCATCTGATGAATCATATTGTCACCACTACCTCCAAGTGCAGGCCCTGGAAACTAATGCTATTTTAGTATTTATAAATGCCCTCTTGTGGAGATTCTAATATTGGATTTTCTTATTTTAGGACTTAGCCCAAAATCAGCTGTTCTCACAGGGAACAGCTTTTTTTTCCTAGAGGCCCAGTCCACAAACTTCCCCGCAGCAGCAATGCCTGGCTCTGTCTCACACGCACTAAAGGACACCTCAGGTAATGTAAAAGGGAGGAGATGGGGACACCACCACTGATGGGTTGTGGGCTTGAGAAGGCCAAGTGGCATAAGGGCCACTTATTATGCATCTGCCGTGCATGGACCTAGGTAGCTTAAGCTACCCAAGCCTGCCTGGCCAGTCCTTTAACCTTGCATCTTCTGAAAACAAAACAGAAAAACCTGCTGGGCTGCTAACCTACTCACTCCAACTCACTGCCTTTCCACAGAGTAAACTGGCATTAAAGTCAAGTCCAATCATACCCTAGTCGCACAGGACTGAAATGTCCTTATCACAAATTTAGGTTTTTCTCTGTAAGATTCTATAAAGATAAAAGGTATTTCTTGTGTTTCAGAGCACATTATGTCCTATGATCTCCTTCATAAATATCCCCCAAGGTTCCTTGAATATTACCCAACATAATGGAAGTATGTGTATAGACAAAAAAGCATTATGTCCAAACTGAAAGTACAGAAAGGGAAAACAGTAAGTGTTGTAATCGTCCACTGCAAATCTGCCTTTACTGCATAATGGAAATTTTTACAATTGAAAACATTGATAAGGGGTCAGAAATGAAAGTGACTACAGTACTTTGTATTAGCTGAAGACTCACTCTTACGATTTCAAAGATTTTTCAGAAGAAGTGACAGAAAATTATTTTCCTACTGTTTTCCTTGAGAAATATGACATCATCCCTCCAGATCCTTCAATGAGAACCTAAGAGTCTTCATTCTGTCCTTTAACTAATTGAACTTATGAAATATGTTTCTATTCTTGATATCCATGTTAATTGTGACTGGCTTATTTTGAGTAAATTGGCTGTGCCTAATAAAGTTAAGAAATAGAGGGCATTTTTAGGAACAATCCATATGTCTGAAGTTATACATCAGTTTTAATTTTCCATTATAATTTTCAACTTTTTTTGCTCAATTTGAAATGTAAATTCCTAACCAAAAGAACACCCATGTCCTCAGAGTCCTCTTGACTTAGTCACAACACCTAGCTCCCAAAATGATCTTAATATCCATGTTTTTCTCAGCTTAGATTTTTTTTTTTTTTTTTTTTTTAGCCCAGAAGCCAGCAGGAATATTGTCCTTTTTTAGTGTTATTTTCTTTAAAGATCCTGCAAAAGGTATTTCAGAAAAAGTAGAAGCTTGTAGAAAATGTCACTCAGGCTAGTGGATGACAAATATTTTTACAAACATCCTTGAACCTCAAAACTGCAATTCATCTCTGAAATAAAGTACTTCTGAGTGCTTTTGTATCATATTCTGCTTTCAGTTATTTTTTTCCTTCAAGCACAGCAGCAAATGAATTGTTTAGCTTAAAAAGTGAAATCATGATCTCATTCAGTCCTAAAAATTTCTTTCTCTTTGAACCCTGATAATAAAATAATGTTGTTTAAAGGCCAGAGGTCATCTCCAACCCAGGTTGGCAGTAAATAAAACAAAATTGCTTAGAGCAATTCCCAAGGCCACCAGGGTTTTTCAGGGTAAGCATGGTACAGTTTCCTGGTAACAACTTGTGTAAATCCTTAGCAATACGCTGTCAGCATCTGGGACCCCTGGCTGCAGTACAACGTGTATATGGTACATTAGTGTTCTTTCTTGCTTTTCTAAGGCACGTCCCAGCTTTGCATCCAGTGCCAGAGACAGGATGGTCACAAGGCACCACCCTAAAATGCCAGAACTGCTACTGCCATCTGCCTTTTTCTTTTCCATTGGAAGTTTCTTGTTCTTCTGAGTTCTTGAAAGATCAACTTCCATCTGCAGATGATTTTAATGACTGCATGCACCACTCTGTTAAAATGTAAAATATATTTGAGATGTTTCCAAAATTAATTTGTAGATATTTTAAAGTGAGCTTTAAAGTCTGGATCTGTAATAGGCTGCAATTTCCTCAGATTTCAAGTGTATAGAAATATGGGATGGTAGCTTGTCCACATAAAGAGACAAACAACTACGAAATCAGATCCCATCTAACTACTTAGGAATTAAGGAGTATCCATCTACTTCAGTGATGAATACCTATGCTATATTTGCAAATACACTTTTTTAATTAATAAGTTTCCAAGTCTTAAGGAGCCTTAAAGGACTCTTAAGAACTCCTTAAAATAAATTTAATAGCAATATATTTGACATTCATGATGTCTTTTCACATATGTTTCTGGATATATCCCACCTAAAAATTCACAACTAAATGATTTACTGGTTTTATCAATTCATTTACTCATTTTGATTATTTATTAATTTTTCAGTGAAATTTTAAAGGCAAATAAGAGGCACTTTGATTTTTTTAAAGGTTCTCCAGTTTCAGTCCTGTGGATTTGTCCATTACGCTATTTAAATAATAAAATTACATTCACTTCAGTTATGGCTATGGTTTTATTGTACCTCATTTTCAGCTGCAAACTTGGTGCTGCAGGTGGCACTCTACGCCTAGTAAAGAAATTGGTCACCTTCAGCACAGCAAGGCCTCGGTAGTTCTCTTCCCAGCGCAGTAGCTGTATTTAATTCATTAAATAGCAAATAATGATGCTTATCTAAAAAGGATTTATTACAGCCTTCTCGCATGCAGCACTACACTGCGCACTTCACTGATCTGAAGTAACGTGAATGAAACACTGCCTTTGGGGTTGTACACCTGTTTTCGCTCCGTGAAGCAACCTGTAGCTTCTATACTTAGAGCTGAAATATTTGGAGGACCTAAATCTTCATATAAATATCCAAATTTTAAAAATATTTCTCCATATGTTTGGAGGGCAGAGGCACTAGCAGTTTAAATAGGGACGTTACTTGGCAGGTGTTGTGGATAAGCAGATTCCTGGATCATAGGTGAGGATGCAACAGCTTCCCGGTACCCCCCCGGCATGCTGACTTCCTATGTTTGCTGAGCTCCAGAAAAAGCATCTGACTCCTTATATTTTATTTTCCATTTTGTGTCTACTTTAGCTATTACATTGTAATCACTTCAGTGAAGGCCCTCTAACACCTATGTGGAAAAAGCCTTCCACTAACAGGACTCTGTTCTCCATTGATATCTAGGCACTATTATGAAACTAAGCATGAAAATCTTATCAATAGCAACATGATCTAGAAAGCTGTTTCCATAACTTTGCTTTTTTACAATGCTCCAGAAGAGATAGCTGATTCATCATGAGCTGAGTCCACCTGAGGCTCTAATTTACCATTCTATAGGTAAAATGAAATCTGAGAAAATCAAAATCCAGATAAAAGGATGAGAGGCTGTATTCTGATAGCCTGTTATTCAGAATGCAGCAGGGTCTAAAAAAGTCATGTAGAAAATAAGCAGTATGTATTTTATACGGATACAACGCCTCCAGGAAACACAGCTATCAGATGGCACAAACTCAGACTCTAAGAACCTTGGAGGGGAATGAAGATGTTTATAAGGTACACCCAAAAGTATCAAGTCCCTTTTATCTTTCTGAAAGAGGCACATTTCAATGAAGAGGAGCTATATGCTTAACAATACATAGCAACAGACATGTTCAAGGGAAAGGATGCTAAGGCTTTTGGAGCGAGTACTCTGATACTATGAAAAGGCTGTCAAGCAGGTAACCTGATCTGGACACAGGAAGTGGCACGACAATGAGAAACTCACCCTCCCTATTTTAAATTAAGCATTTGTTTTTTTTTGCAGACTGATCACAATTTAAGTTCTAGGAACAAAGCAGCAAGTTAGCTTATGTAGTATTATGGTGGTCAAAGATGTAACAGCCAAGCATATCCATACTTTTGTATCCTGCAAGTGAATTTTTGAGAACATCACCTTTATTCCATGCTTATAATATGAACCACATGGAAAGCATAAAATTAAGACAAAGTCGCTAGCATGCTTAAATTTCACATCCTAGTGAGAAATCAGTACTAAGAAAATACAAGGGAGCTGATCTCCCTGAATTAACAGAAACATAGCAATGGGCCCAAAGGTGGCGGTGGAGGAGGAATCACCCAGATTACAGACATAGTTTAAGCATGACCACTCTAAAGAATAGCATCAAATAACGCTTTTCAGTCAACTTTCAGAAAAAAAGAAGATCCATTAGCATCATTTATCTTTCCTTCATAACCATCAATTTACTTTGGAGAAGCCCAGGATCTTGCCAGTGCCCCAACTGTTCAAATAGGCACTAATTGCCCCATCATTAAGGACTGGAGAGGCTCAAGCTGAAGCTGCTTCCTGGTCTTTCCAAATTGTTGCTGGTTTTCCTGAGTTGATCTTGGACCTGACTTTTTATTTTCCCTTCTAGCACTTAGTGGGGTGCTGGTTGAAGCCTGTGCCTCTCCTGTCCTCTGTCACCCTTGCTCAAGGGCTGTACCTCATTGATGAGACCCTTGTCTGTGTCATGGTCATCCTCATGCTCATCTCCCAGTTTGTTCTTCTTCATGGAGTAGCCTTGCTCTTGTCACTACCTGGTGAATCCCATTGTCTTTCTATATGCTGTCATCCCTTTCTTTAAACATCTGGCTTACATGCAAGGTTGTGAGTACAGAGGTTTTCTGAGACAGTTTGTCCCATGTAAAGGACAGTTTATCCCATGTAAAGGAGAGAGACAGAAGTGAGTTTGGGCAGCTGGTGCCACAGGTGGGATCTCCATGTGTGAGTTGGTCCATTGTAGGTCAGCCTGGATGCAAGGTGACTTCTCCGGTAGCCTCCCCTGCCAAACCCATCAGTTCATGTACTCCGAGTAGGAGGCTCGCACGGTCAGCTCCCGCCCTACAAGCACTATGCAGAATGGTAGAGGGAGGGTACTGTGCCCCTTAGCTGTGGCTGCCGGGGGGTTCTTCATGCCCTATACACAAAGGGGATTTTCTGAAAGGACATTCCCCAGATAGCAGCACAATGCCAATTCCTCCTCCTCCTTCTCCTCCTCTGTGCGACTCCATGATTTACATGCCTGTGGCAGAGCCAAAGGCCAGACATCTGCCACTGCTTTTTCACATAACACAAGGAAGCTGAGAGGTTTGCCCACGGAAAGGCAGGGGATAAAATGTTAGGTGCAAACTGCAAATACCATGAGATATCCCACTTGGCTGGCAACGGAGCTGTGGGAGGCTGCGACTAAGAACATAAATGTGCTGTGCATGGAGCAGGAATTGGCTTATCATTTGATCATAACACTTATTTCTGGAAGATGTCAGTCAAAGAAAATATTACAATGTTGTTTTTCATTTTACTTTAATTGGAACAGGTTGAGATGTGGAGCTGCTTGCTCCCACCCATGAAGAACAAAGATTTAAGAAGACAAAGAGGGGAGACTTAAAAGACAGGAAAAGCATAAGAATGTAAAAACTGAGCTTACATCAATATTTTAAAGTATGGAAAAAGGTAGTAAAGCAAATACTAGTTTTCTTCATTACATTCCTGGTGGTTTATGACTGTTAAGCTTCAGTTAATTAACATACCTAAGCAAAGATGTAATGTAAATACATTGTTAGCATTTTAAGTAAGACATAGAAATTACAAACAAGAAAGTTGCTAATATTTGTGTAACTAAGTTTATTTTACCCAAAACATTTACATATTTATTATAACCTTATAGCCTGAGATCAGTGAATTCTCACATATCTATCAAGCAGCTTCGAGTGACATGAAATAATTAATTTTCTGGCAGTGGCGATCTGGAACACCAAATTTATTAGGTAATGTCAGTGCCAGCATTTTTAGTGCCCTTTACCCCAGAGTAATTAATTGCAACTTGACCTAATAGCACAATTGCAAATGCTAGTCTGGATATTCCACACATTTTTTCTTCCAGGACTCAAATACTTGTGGTTTTTCTTCAGAATGTCCTGGAACAAACATTTGTGGCATGTCTAGACCAGCACTTAGCGTTGAATTCAGTTAATTGGTAATCAATTAACTGGGGGTAAAATAGGACCAAAACCTCTATTCTAGGCATATTGCAATCTATCAGGCCACAGAAAAAGTCCTGCAGGCTGACTCGGTATGATCCTCATCTGTTCTGTTTAAGCATAAGGTTCATTGAAAAGCATCTGCATGTGCAAGTCAGTAGCAAGGAAGTTCTTTGTATAACAGTCCAGCATCTGTCTGTGAGTGCGAAGTGTTTCTGAGGAGTAACTTTCTCCAGCTATAACAATCTCCAGGGTATAAAAACAAAGCTATTGTACGACTGGCCTGCAACTGCTCTGAAGAAGTAACATGGTGGAGATGCTGTATGCCGGGCACATAGCTGCGTGCGAACACACGACGTAGGAGCTGGTGCTTGATGTCGGTGGTAGTGTTTGGCGTCCCGGCTGGAGACTGTGCTTCCCTAGCTGCGTGACACGAAGCGTGGCAGTCACTGGGGAGACATCATCGACTGTCAGGAGGTTGCTGTTGGGGGCCAGCTGGCCATAAACAAGGTTCAAAGATTTCACTGGAAAGGGCTCTCAGTAATCATGCCGTCAGTGTTTGTTTAACCAAGACCAGCTGAAAGTGTTCTCCAGAAGTCGTGGTCTCTGACCAGGTCCCCCCAGCAGAGCAGCATATTGATTACTGCAACTGCTCTGGCTTTTCCTTTTATAATACCACATTCTTCCCCAGGAAGAACAGGATTAGTTTTTCAATTGAGAAGTGATTGTACTTCAGCAGTATTTTTGTTTATGCTTACCAAGTGTGCTGAGAACCCAGATCTTTGTTTTCTCTCTTACTCTAAAACTGAGGCGAGCTAATCCTATTGACAAGATGCTGCTGGATGATCTTGTGGAAATTGCTAATCCAAGGGCTGTGTTCACATAGACGGTAGCAGTGCTGTTTACGTAATATACACAGAAATGTACACAAGTGTAACATCTCTGCAGATCTACCAATATAAAAGGGGTTTTTTTGATATTGAAGGGGTCATTTCAGCAGAAGTGGAATAACTACACTGGTGTGAATCTCCTCAATAACACTACAGCTGCATACACAGATCTAGCTACTTATGCTGCTGCAATGATCTTGTTTAAAAAAACAAATGGTCACATGCAAGCATCCCTGTGCATAATAATTACATCTTTAGAGATTAGAGACTATCTGATTTATTTTAATCACTAAAATCCATTCTCCGATCACTATGGCAGGTTCCCAAAACTGATCAATGTTTACAAGGAGAGACAAAAAGATGCATCCTGTATTGAAGAACCTCTACGAGTTTTCATGTTTCAGTTATGTACTGCAGTTAGAATTTTATCCTTTGGTAGCCTACATGTGATATAGCCACTAAAAGAAGTGGGTACAGCTCAGTTTGCATTAGCTCTTTAGTGGCAAGCTTCAGCTGGGCATCAGCTTTAGCACTAAGTGATAACACCGTGGTTCCTCACGCTTCAGCTATTTGCCAAATCTCATTATATTATTTTGCTAATGCTTTCAGCTTTGCCTTTCTCTCTCCACGGAGAGGGCTGGGGTTGTCTTACTGCTAATTTCCTGACCCATGGGATCCTTGAACTGCTTTTCAAATAACTGCTGGAGGTGCAATAGCAGTTTGTAATAGCCAAGGTTGTCAAGCCTGAGGTTAAGCTTGGAGGACTATATTTAGGCACTTCAACAGGTGGCCTGATGTATGAAAGTGCTGAGCCTGCAAGCTCCTGCTCAGCCACTTAAATACTGAAATCCACGGACCAGCTGAGAGAGGTCAGGACTCCTGAACGTCCAGATATGCACTAAGTGCCAGAATATGTTCACAGGAATGTAGTACGGAGTCTTTCCTCTTAATTCTGCCTACTGTGTATTTTGAGTTAGAAACAGTTGTATATTGGTAATCATTATTTTTCTCATCGTTGCAGAAAAGCTGATGCCTGACATCCCTCCATCAGTTCTCTCTTCCTCATACAAGCGTTGAGTCACTTTGGTGGCCAGATCCCACTGTTAATACCCGAGGGACACTAGCTGATCTCATCTTTCCTTTAGAAAATAAGCACATAGTAAAATTCAGTGTTGATTTCTTATCAGTCAGTGTTTCGTGGTCAAAAGATAAATGATACCTTAGTTTCCCCTTGTGCAAAATAATTACTGCCCTGTAGGGATGTCTTACGGATCACTGCTCGGTTTCCTGACGGGTTTTGCAGTTTGGGCGTTTATTTGTGCTCATAGTCGGCTGAGCGCATGTCTTTGGAAGAATGTCACAGAACAAAATTCTCTCCGGCCACAGAAATTCTGATGATCAAAAAAAAAATCATATTTATTGTTCCAAAAGCTTCATATGAGATGTGATAAAATACTCCATTTAAACTGCTGTTAATGCTGACATGTCTGCATGAAATGTTTCCATGTAGCTGAAATGGCATATTTTAATGACATAAATGTTCTTCAAAAAACAATAATCACAATTCTCACCAAATTCCTGAGTGTTTGAATGAATCTGATTTTAGTCTGTTATTGTTTTCCTCATGAATGTTATACATAAAAATGCTTTTTGATACATAATACATCTGTTGAAAGTTTAGTGATCTTTTGGCATGTGTCAATTTAAGCCATTATACCTTGCAGACAGTTCGTAACTCCTAGACAAAAGCTAAATACTACTTTATCCAAAGTTCTTAGATGTGGCCATTGCTTGGATCAGAAACTCCCTTGTTTGGTCTAGAGGCAGATCTGAATACGGACCGATCCAGCGCAAAACAGTGCTGCCCAGATTCTGAAATCATATGAACAACAGACTTTGTCTGTAGTGAATAATTAAACAAATGAGCCTAATGTTCCCCGCCTGTGTTGGTTTTGGCTTATTAATTGAGTGTGTGATCCCATGACCCATATTTCACTGCAAAGAGAAATCCTCTCGCCGGCAGCGTGTAGGGCTGCCTCCCCAGGAATGGGCTGCCTCTGTCTTTGTTCTCCACCACTGAACAAACACACCATTTCTACTGTTTTTAGTTTAACACCCCTGTACAAGCAGGCTCAGGATTAGACCTTCTGTTTATAAGACTAGGTTTAAAATGAGTTTGTTTTCTCTGCTTAATCCAGATTAATAAGAGATTTGCATTTTGTGTCATTCTTCATTAGCTATAAAACCCATTAGGATATATTGCTTGTTATGTGATTGCACAGACACTACAACGATCTCCCCGATCATGAGCTCAGATATAAGGACGTTCTTTGTAATTAAGCACGGTGGATCTTCTGAGTGGTTTAATACAATGCCTCTGCTTTGTCATACTTTTAAATTCAGTTGACAGATTTGCTCTTTGTCTTCAGAGTCATCATCAGCTGCATTTAACCTTGCTTTACTTTTAGAAACAGCAGATGGGGCAAGCATAAGAATTTATCTGTCTTAAATCATAATTGCATGTTTCAAAGAAAAAAAATTCTATCCGTACACTGATATTACTATTTATATCGCATTGCTTCTACATGAATACTTAAGCTCTTGTTCTTTGCTTTACTTGAGCTTTGTAACAAGGTAACTCTTAGCAGGTTTTTGCAAGCTCCTGTTTTCTTCTTTCAGGGCTGAACTGCGCCGTCACGCAATCTGATTGCAGATCTCCTCCCAATAGAGAGCTGAGATTGTGCCCTAAGAAAAGAAAGCAATTCTACTATTTTTTTAACACTACAAAATCACATTCAAGTTTTCTTTTTTCTTTTCTGGAAGAAATATGACCACGTCAAGGAGAGTATTCCAAACTGGTTTTGACTACTAAAACCCCAAATCAAAACGGATTACCTATTACCATGAATGCCACAGAGTAAAACAGTGGTTCTGTTGCAGGTATGAAAGCCAGTCTCACCACTGAGAAGGAAACAAACTGTGTGTGTATAATTAGGAGTTTATAATTATTTTTTTCACCCCCAGACTTTTGCAACACTAGTCTTTCATGGATTTTGACTCTTGCTTTCATTTTTGGTACACAGCCAGTTCAAGTTAAGATGAGGACAGAAAGATGAGAAGGATGTCTCTGATAGCTTAAGGAATTTTTTAGTCAAAGAAAATCAATACTAAGTAAATATCCAGATTCATTCTAGTTCAAAGAGCCAAAAAGGACTGTCACTGATGCTGCAATTCCAGCTGCTGAATGCCAGATAGTCCATGATCAATCATCTGGCCTCTCCAGTACTTTCCCCAACACAACATACTAATTCATATTAAACCTGTATATGGTGCAAATGTCATATTTCATCATCTGGGTACGTCCAGGGATGGCTTGACCACAGCAGCATATGGCACTGGCAGTGCAGATGTTGGGGTAGTCTTTATGGCTAACGCAGTGCTGAAAACGGGCAGTTTCATGCCGTTTCATGACTGAGCCTAATTTGTGGGAATCAGGACTCTCCCTCTGTTTATCTAGGTCCTGTCTGAACTTCATTGCCAGCTCCATATCTTTCCTTCTAACAGGAAAGCTGTCTGTGATCCTCCTCAGCCATCTGTGCTTCATCCATGATCTTACACACGACTTACTCGAGCTGCAGCCTCATTAACTTTCAATACCCACAGTCTAACATGTACTTCCTTGGGGGCTCAAAAGGAGAGTGAGGGCAAGGTCATTTTCTGAATCTTGATTACATGGTTTAGTAGGAGCTGCCCAAGTTTGTTTGAACACAGTGGCCTTGAGCAAAAATTCCCTTCACTACTCCTTATCTCAGCAGAGATCTACAGGTTATTTGCACTGTTCAGCAGTTAAGGGGGGGAAAAAACCAAACCTAAAGAAATCACACCTAAAAGGTTTTCATACTGATAACATTGAGAAGTACCTTTCTACAGTGAAGGAAGAACAAGCAGAGGGCAGCATGCTGATGCAAATGATTTTCCAACCAGAGGACAGCTTTAATATTAATAATGAAATATTTCGTAAAATTAATGTTTCACAAGGGAAGAAAAGGCTCTCCTCTGTCCTCCTAAATTAGATGTGTCTATTTCTGCCCCTGATGTGTATATCAGACAGTGGCAGATTGCACTTAGGGGGTGAGGACTATCCCAGCAGAATTACACATTGTGGGTTTGTTTTGAGGGTGCTTTCAGAAGGTGGAAAGGAGGAAACAGTGTCACGTTAAAGTACAGGTTTTAGTGCCTTCTGACTTAAAGCTCAAGTGGTAAGATGGATATGCTGGTACCCAGAGGTGTTTTAGGAATAGCATGAACTAAACAAATAGCTCCTTCAGGGGTTTCTTTTCTCTTGATTAAAACTGCTGTGACTGTAGGATAAAAATCAGACGTTAGTTTCAAAAGTGAGATCTTCATCCCTGCATATGAAGTGCTCAGATGAGTTAAATTTTGCTATCACTCTTCCTTGTTAAGAGATGAATTTTGGGATCGCTGTTCCTACAAACATTGCCTCTGTGTTTAGCTTAGAGACTATGTAGTTCACCAGGATAAAAGACTTCTCATGTGAGTAGAGAAGCTTTCTAATACTGAGTCCCTGTCCAAGCTGAGAAGGAAGATGTGCCACCTTCTGTCCTAAGGTGAGGGCTGCAGTGCAAAGAGCCTCTTCGAGCAGAGCCTGTTGGTTGTGACCACCTGGCACTGCCAATGCCTCTAATGGGAAACTGTTGGAGAAGTGCAACTGTTTTCCTTCTTTTCCTAGTACAGTTCAAGGTGGTAGACAAGCAAACTCTCTGCAGGCTTGTGGGTTTTTTTTCTTTACCACTTAGCAGAAGTCCAAAGGACTGAGTTGAAAAGTAAAATCAAAAGGCAAACTGCCTAGCTGACTGGTGTCAAGTGGCACAGGTCCAAGGATCGGTCCTGCAAGCTTTAACCAGCAGAACAGGTTTCTATCCATCTGGAGTGCGTAGGGATGCCTTCACGTTTCTTCAAGGAAAGAAAAATGGACATTTTTCTGAGTAGCAAGCCACAACCTCAGGCTACAACCCAGCTAGAAGACATTTTAAATTAGCAAAACAGAAGACAGCTTGCTGGCCGAAAGGCAACAGGATTCTTGTTCCATTCACCCCTCAAGCAGGAGATTTCAACTAAGGATCCAAGTAAGGAATTATTTTGCAAGTCTTCAAAAAGCAAATGTTCAAAAGGGCCACCTGAAACCCAAGAGAGACATTGAATTGCTCCCATAAGCATGGGATATGCACGACTACTCTGTTTGCCTATGCATACAAATATTTATGATCAAATTTACATGCACATTGATGTACACAAGAGAGATGAGGTAAGACCAGTCTTTCCAACAAATTATCCAGAAAACTTAAAATATACAATGTGTATCTGCAATACATTGGAAGAAGCGGTATGCGTCTGGTACAACGTCTTACTAGGTTCTAAAGTAACTGTTCCCATTCCAGGAAAGTATCATGATTTTACTCATGAAGATTGAAGAGTTAGATGAAACTCCTGCTTTGTGTACACCAGGGACTGGAAAGGCAAAAAATTAATAAATAAAAATATTTGGATGCATAAAGAATGGGATGAAAACTAATACAGAAAATATTACAAAGGCTTTATGGAGATAATCTCTTTTTACTCTGACAATTCTCTGTCCAATTTTCATTGTTCGGCTCCCTAAAATATAAACCAAACATACAGCATGTTCAGAGATGGACTAAAAAGTAGCAGAGGAATGTAAATCTTCCATTTGAAGAGCGGAATAAAATATTAGATGTTTTTATTTTACAAAAGAAGTGAATAAAAATGAAGCTGACAGGGCTATTTAAAACAATGAATGCTGTAAAAAGGAAAAATATTAATATCTGTGTAGCTGTCTTAGAATGCAAGCTTTCAAGAAAATTGAAAATAGGGGAATTCCAAAATAATGAAGGCAAATACTTCCAAAAAATACATATTTAGCCTGTGGAATTCATTGCTGTAAGACTGCGGTGAGGTCAAGCATATGCCGGCATTCAGGAAAGCAGGGAGTGTTTACACTGATAAGAACATCTGAACTTAGAAAAGTGTATTAACGAAGAATATTTAAAACTAAAGCTGTTGTGGAATATACAAAACCATCTGCTAAATAGTGTTTATCATGAAAATGGTATGTACAAATTATCTTGCAATTTCTTATGATGAAGTCTCTTGCTCTTCACTCTTGGGCAAGCAACATTGGTTACTAAGACTAATATTCTCCTGATTTAACTGTCCCCAGAAACTTGTTTATGAACTTGTGTTTACAAAATTAGTAACAAGTAATTTTGCATTGAGGATGTTTATATCAGTATAGGACCCTTTACATCAAAATAAATAAAGCTGGATTATCTACACTCACTTCACATGTTTATAAACGTTGATATGAACACTCCCTGGTGTTTTCTTCAAACCACAAATATTTATTCTTGGTTCAAGCTCAGAATACACTTGTTGAATGTGTACACTAGCTGGGGAAAATACATTTTAAGTAGTATCTTAATTAGCAGCTAACTAACCTAAGGTGTAAAAGCCCAACTATGAATACAAGTTTTAAATGCCACAGAAGCTCATTCTGTTGACAAAAGGATTAATAAACTGTCAAGCACACCTTCAAGCATTTGTGGTCTTTTCCCATAAACACTTTTCCCCTTGAAACATGTTTATTTTAACCTTCCTAGTTTCTAGATCAATTCGCATCAAATGGACATCCACAATGCAAAGTGGATATCTAAAATGCAAAATGACAAGCCATTTTTTCTCCTCCAAAGTTTAGTTTAGTCACCAAGGCAAACCTGAGCACTACGTTATGAGATATAAAGTGATATGATAAAAATTACTTAATCAGTTGGTTAATGTTGATGGTAAGGTATGAATTAAAGCATATTTCAGATGCTCAGATTTCAAACTACAGTGTGGTGTTTCCCTCAACTTATATTAGAAAACACTTTAAAAAATGAACTGGATCTTGAGAGTTTTTCAGAAGGTCTCAGTTACAGTCACGTGCCAGCAAATGGCCACCGCGTTTCTGGCTGTTGTCTGTTAAGTGTCTGTACTGCTTGTGTGCAGTCTGGCATTTGTTTCTATTAAACTCAGAAAGCAAAAAAGGTTATCACCGCTACAGCATGTCTGTAGGCAGGTTATTCTATCCCCATTTCCTTCTTCTTCTTAGTCCTTTAATGCAAGAAGCTTTCTGTACAAATGTGTGTGAAACACAAGTTTTTCAGCTTAGAAGAAAATTAAAGGAAGAGCAGTGAAAAGAATTCCATCTGAAAATATAATTTGCTTGCTAAGTAATGTAAGACTTGTTAGTCCTCACATCACTAGACTACATAAACCAGTAGATGTAATCCATGGCAGTGTCTTCCCATTTTCCAAGAAAGACTGATTAGCTGTTTTACGGTAAGATGTCATGCTAGCAAGATGTCATTATCTTTGATAAAATCAATGTCAATTTATATCAAAATTCAAATGTCAAAGAATGAGCAGCATCTAACCAGCCACTCTTCTGGTTTGGTTTTGGTTTTTTATTATTTTTTTTTTTTTCTTTTCAGTTCAGGCAGTCATTTATAATGGAGAAGAAGGACTATGCTTTATTCTTTATCCCACTGAAATGAAATTATCAAATTCCATTGTCAAGCCAAAAAAAAAAAAAATTAGTTTGAACAATGCTTTCAGCTGACCATTGGGCAGGGAATGACTGAAATTTTTCGGGGGTTCTTACAAAATTTGCCACAACAGGTCAGACAACTGGTCCATCATAGTCTCATCTTGCTTCTGGAAATAGTGTTTGCCTCATGTCCTCTCTGAAGATAAAGTTCAGCAAACCCCAGTAACCACTGTGCTGTTATCCATTAGTGCACAGCATGCACCACAGAAGGAGGAGGAAACCGAAGAGAGGCAAGCTCTGTTTACGTCCTTCTTTAAAGTGAGCTCCTCAAAATGCATAAAACGGCTTTTCAACTCAAAAGCCAGACTGTGTTAGAATATAGGCTAGTATATTTTCAGTAAACTCAAAGTGAGGAATCCAGAATAGAGATAGAAAATGCTTGTAGCCACCTCCTCTGGTGGTGTTCCTGCAGTATGGGATCAGACCTTGCTTCTTTGTTTATCTGCAGTCAATTCAGTAACTTTCTCAGTTGCAGCAAACTCTGCAGCCTCCCCTCTGCTCCCTAGCAGTTTTTCTTTCCAGTGCTCCTGTGGCCTAACTCAGCAACCTCTCCGTCTGAGCATGTTCTGCAGGCTCTGAGGTCTCTCCTGTGACACTCGCTCTCTGCCTTGCCATACTCTTCTCCCTCATCCTAATCAGCCACTTCCAGGAAAGGAACAACACTCACATCTCCTGGAGGAATTCACCCAGCTTCTTATTTTTTAAAGGAGGATAATGAAAAGTGGACAGAAAATCTATAAAAGACACAGCACAGAAATGAAAGCAGGACTTTGACTTGAAGCTTGAGTTTTTGTCTGATTTTAATGGCCAGCTCTGGCAAATCAGTCATCCATTCAAAAATCACATATAGTTGCAGCCCTATAACATTACAAATGGTAAAAGATCCCACAAGCAGAAATAGCTCTTAAGTAACACTTGTTTGTTCCCATTGTCTCACACCTATGTCCTTAGACACCTTAGACACATTTGTGGCCTCATTGCAGTGAATGAATCCAGGGGCTTGAGGACTCAGACAAGGGGATCTCATGATTAAGCCCCATAAACGCTGCCACAGTAAAATTCCAGTGCAACATTAAAGTCACTCCCAGTGATGTTTTCAGAGTCTCACTGCATGTGTTTCCTCCTCCCCTGTGCAGCCTGGTGTTAGCCACAGAGCATCCATCCAGCCTAAGCTGAGGTCACTGTCAGCTGCGCTTTTAACCCATAGCGCTCTTAGAGGTTTTGAAAGGTTGTAGGCAGCTCAGACTTGGACAGGCAACAGCGGTGGTTACTTTTGATAATCTTTAGGGCCATTACAAATCCTTACCTCTCCAAAAAAAGCTTTTTGTTAAGGTGGGCTTTACTTTTCCCTACAGAAGACGTTTTCTGTGATCCAGTCATATGAAACCCAATTTAGTTCCCATTGCAATCGGCAAAGACCCCATTTATTTAAAAAAAAAAAATCATATTAGAACTGTATCCTCAAGCCGCTGGCTCCTCTGTGTCCACATCTGTGTGGCAGGAATAAGCAGGCAACATTTAATGGTAGCAAGGTGCTTTGAGATCCCTGGATGAAGGAGGCTGAAATCCACAGTATTATTCTTGGTCTTGTGACAGAACAGATTTCACTTACACGCCATTAGTTTGAGAAGTGTGTTATGTTATTTGCCTGTCCACGCTAACAATGAAATAAATCACTCTCCACACTTCACTAAGAGAACTAAGCGTTATTTACAGATTACAGTGCAGAGAAGGCAGAAATACTGTTCCCATCACTACAGTAAAGGATCTGTCAGCACTTTCATTACCATACTTTAATTCTAGAGGTTTGCAAGCCCATTTTGATTACCATTACCAAATAGACTGTTATTTTTATGTTAAGTGAATAAATCATGGAAGTTAAGATTGCTTTTGTTCTCCCATAACTAAAATTGGCTTGAAGTTGAAAAATTAAATTTGGAAAGCAATTCAATTTGTCCAAAAGAAAGAGAGAGAGAAAGAAGTTAAAGGACTGGCCACTTCACATGCTTACACTGTAATCTCATGATCATGCATCTAGATCTGTATTGACATGATGATATACTGGAAAAACTAATATTCCTGTGAAGCTATTTCAATTGCTTGGATACCCAGTATCAGTTTTTAAAACTGCTTAAATACATATTTATGTTGTGTCTGGGTGGTCCTTGGGTTAAAGAATATGCTTTCAATATCTTTCCATCAAATATATATTTTTTATTTTTAATAAAAAAGAGGAAATTAAAGACAAAAAACTATGTTATTTTAACATTCAGGTTTCAACAATAATGAAATTCAAATTTAAGCTTGACACACCATCTTAACTCATTCAACAATGTATTTTTAAGGAATGCTAATAACAGGATGAGTTACGAAGAATAAATCAGCCCTAAATGAAAACTCCTAAGTTATGTTTCATTCCTGAAAAAACGTGTGTGCACATGAAGGATTTCCCCTTTATGTTTTTGTAAAAAGAACTTAGGAGATTAAAATTGTTATCTTTACTTGATCATGTGCAGGCTTTGTTTTTTGGAAAGGGCTTGTGAGATGGACTTGGAGATCCCAAGGTCAACAAGTAACACAGCCCACCTCAGCTGCCTGACACGGGAAGGGGACTCACTAGTCCATGATACCACCGAGGGCAGAAGGACCACAACCTGGAGTTTGCTGAGGATTCCCGGGAGCTCCTGAACACTGATTTCATTCAGCGTGACTGAGGAAAATGCTTACTCTGTCTCTGAGAAGGCCTTACTTTCTGTGATGAGGAATGGGGTGAGACAACCACATATGCCGTTCTTGTCATGTCTCTGTCTTTCCAGATGCAATGCCCGTGGTGCCTCACGCTGTGTACCTGTGCCAGGTAGTATCTGGCTGTTCATTTCCATTTTACTGTGTGTTAAGGTCTTTCAAAAGTCATCTATGGTCATTTAAAAGGCTGTAGTGGAACAGCAAGAAGGCAAGTAGTCACCTGCTTGCCTTGATTTAGCTGCTGCACTGAATAAATAAAACCTTGCGGAAGGACAAGAGAGAAGAGAGCGCTCTCCTGCAGGCTGGAAAGCAGACAGGGTGCAGGGGAAGGACTTTTCAAAGGACAAGGTACAGCTTTGCAGCAGCAGCAGAAACTAGTGACTGGAAGAGGAGGGAGCAAACTATACAGAGCCTTGGCTCAGGGTGATGGAAGGAGACTGCAGATTCAGAAGGCCTCTGAAGAATATGAAGAAAGGTGGAAAACCATTCAAATATGGAATTTAGACATGTATCTCTCCCTCTGCACACACACTCACACACATGCACACTGACCTTGTAATGTTATTCTGTTTTGTCCAGCAGATCTGTGTTTTCTCTTTCCACCTGTATTGATTTAATTAAAATTCAAATAAAATCCAGCTTCTGAAATTCAAAGGTCTGTAGTGGTTTGGGGGTGTTTACAGTTAGGAAAAAGTATAAGTAGATGCACCTCAAAGCTCTGGCTGACTCAGGATCCTTTTCATGTTTGTATCGCTTTATTTTCTTTCTGCAGCCTGGTCACAAAATGTATCTCCACTGGCCACCTTGTACTTGGAAATCCAATTGAAGATCATCACATACGATGTCTAACTCTTTCTTATGGGATTTAGAGACCATGGTTAGACATTCTGATGTTGAGCCTTGAAGTCGTCTGGTCTCTGCTGGCTCCAAGAATTGCACTCATCCTTTGTTTTTGTTTTCCAGTACTGGAGGAAAGATAGCTGATGCTGTCACATACACTCTATACAAAAATCTTGGCTTCCAAGATTTATTTAAAACTGCCCTCCAAGTATTAATGGCCCTGCAATGAGACAAGTGCCCTATATTAATTTAGCAAAAGTCACAATTAACCCAATGAATAGCAAGAATAGCAATCTTACGCCACCTCACATTGATCATTGATGAGCAGGAAGTGTACACATTTGTTTTACAAAAATGGAAGTTTAATATAAATGGTAACTAAGTAAATTATGCTTAACAAATCCAAGATATCCTGTTTAATCTTAACTTTACATGGTGACAAAAATATACAACATAAATAAGCAGAAAGATATGCAGCAATACTGTTTTCTGTAGAAACTAAATTGTTGGTACTAATGCCGGTACAAAAATATATTTTTGTAAAAAACAAATTTTAAATTACTTATACGCAAAACTCAAAATCAGGACTTCACCACGCATAACTTCTGATGGTACATAAGAATGACAACCGAGAGGTGATGATGAGAAATGGGGTAAGACAACCCATAGGCCCTTTTTCTTGTCCAAGCTGAGGGAAAAGGAAAAAAGAAGTGGCTAAAACATTGGCAGTGAAATACCTGAAATGGCAAGATAGCTTCTCAGTTTTAGAATCCTTCTTGATTTTAGCAGTCTTTATGCTCGATGGTCTTTTCTGAAAATATGCATAACTACTGGGAAAACCGAATCATGACAAGTTAGTCCCAAGAATAACAGAAACAGAAGGACAGATCACGTGTGGACAGAAATCCCCTTTTGTCCCAGCGCTGACAAATACTCCCAAACCAGTCATCATTTTGGGAGGAAACAGTTGCTTCATGCAAACACTATGATCTAGAGGTCATGCCTTCTTGCTTAAGACACATTTCTGTGACAAATCCCCTGTTTCTCACAGTACTGCAGCTCTTGTCCCACAGCCTTCTCCATGAAGGATGAAAGGATAAGGCAGTCATCAACCACGGCCGTCAAGCACAGTGCAACCCATCAGGTAGATGCTCAGCCTGTGGAAATGCAGGCATTGACCCAGGACAGCGAGACTCTTCATTCTCTGTGTTTCACCTGTAATTTATTTTATGGTTCTTCTCTTGCACCCCATGCCCCCATGAGTGAAGACCAGGGCACGTGCACCCTCGATCCCCACAGATGAGGTTGCAGACTCAGCAAGACAGCGCAGATTCAACTCGAAGAGTGCCATGCTGTGCTCTGCACCTGCCCTGGGTGCTCAGCGCTTTGTCCCCATCTTCCCCTGTGCGAAGGAAAGAGCAGGCCTAAGGAAAGAAGGCAGCCGAGGTGCAAAGCCAGGCAGCTCTTGGTGTGTGTCTTGCCTGAGGTGGGGAGGCCGTATGGGCCGTATGCTCTGGTAAGCCAAATGAACCCCAGGTACACAGAACCCCAATGGTAAATAGAGAGAAACCCACCCACCCAACAATCTTGGTAAGTACCCATGTTTCAGGTCAGTTTCTAATTTTTTTTTTTTAAGAAGGTATTATTTAAAGCTTCCTTTTCAAACTAGATAAATATTACACTAAAGATTTAGGACACTTGGGATGTTTGTGACAGCAAGACCGAGCTTAGTACAAGTGTTCTAACCGGGGCGGGGGGTGTGGGGGTGTGGGCCTGCGGCCCCGCCGCACTGTGAGGGGCTGAGCCTGTCCTCGCCACCCCTCCGCGGCCGCTTCCCCAACGGCGGGGGCGACTCCCGCGCCCCCTCTTCACCCGCTCCCCCCAGAAGGTTCCTGGCGGGGCTCGGTGCCCGGTGCCGACGGTGCACGCTCGGGCAGCAACCTGTACTCCGCCTTGAGGCGAAGGGTGTCTCGGCTCTTAGAGGGAAGAGGCAGGGACCCTCCCTCCAGTGCCGCAGCAGGAGAAGCTAGCGGCCCCGATCGCTTTCTCGGCTCCCTCCGCCCGACCCGGCGGAGGCGGGGGATCCCGGGCGGACTCTGCTTCCCGCTCGCCGCGGGGAGGGAGGTCTCCTCAGGCCGGGGGAGGAGGGGGCCGCCTGGACGCCTTTGCGGGCGGTGCCGCCGGCGGCCGCGGGGGGGCGCTGGCCGCCCTGTGCCTCGCGCTGCTGGGCTGCCTACGCCGGCGGTGGCAGTCCCGCTGCCCGCTCGGCGCGCAGCGGCCGGGTATGGGGGAGCTCTCGCCGCTGCTGCTACTGCCGCCGCTGCTGCTTCTCTGCCCGCGCCGCGCGGCTCCGGCGCCGCCTCCTTTCTCGGCCTGAAGCGCGCCCGCACTCGTGGATCCCGGTGGGGAAGGGGCCATGGGCCGCCTCCCCGAGACGCGGCGGCTGTGAGACGGCCGGCGCTCGCTCGGGGAGCCGGGAGGCTGCCGGCTGGCCAGCCTGCGCCGGGGGGGGCTGCGGCCCGGAGGGGAGTGCCGCTCGCAGCCGGCGGCAGGCACGCACGCACGCACGCACGCACGCAGCACCTCGGTGTCGGTGACTTGAGGGTCTTGCCCGCCCGCGCCCCCGCCGCGCCCGGCCGCGGCGGTGGATGGATGCGCCATGGCCACGCTGGTGTGCCGGGTGCAGCTGCTGGATGACACCGACCCCTTCAACAGCACCAACTTCCCCGAGCCCACCCGGCCGCCGCTGTACACCTTCCGGGAGGACATCCCGCTCGCCACCCAGCTGGCCGGCGTGCACCGCCTTCTCCGCGCCCCGCAGAAGGTACCGGGGAAGGGTGGGGGTGTGGAGGACACCGGGCGAAGGGCAGCAGCCTCCCCACGGGAGCCCGGCAGCGGGGAAGGCTGGCCGAAAGGCGGCGGGCGGCCCCCGGCCCCTGCGGGGCGGCAGCCCGAGCTCCGCGCCCGGCGGAGGGGCTGCGCGGGGAGAGCGCCCGGCGGAGGGGCTGCTCTGCAGCGCGGGGGCCGCGGCTCCCCTGCCCGCCGGCGCTATCCCTCGCCCCGGCAGTATCAATAGTTCCTTAAGTCCTGGGGAGAGGCCCGGGGGGACCCTGGGGGAGCTCCCCCGCTGCTCTTGTGTGTTCCCAAACGCCTTCAAGGGCAGCTACCGCCTCTGCATTAGCTGTAGCTGCCGTACGTTTTCCTCAGGAGAAACCGCCACCCCCAAACCAAATCCCTAGTTGGGTATCAAATACTACATGCCTGTCCCTCGCTAGCAATGTCTGAATATCTGAGGATATTGAGGAATAAGGTGTTGTTTAAGGACAGCTGAGCTGTGAGGAGCGTGGTCGTGCAGGCAGGATCCGAGCTTTGCTGTGGTAAGGTTTAATGAGCTAGGCAGTTACAGCAGGGGCTTTGGTAAAAATAGCAGTGTGTCTGCTGCCCTTGAAACAATTGGTACTATTAGTTCCTCTTGTGAAGAGCTGCAGCATGTTACTGCCTTGGCCCTTGTCAAATCTTACCTATCTCTTCTTGCATACTTCTTCTAATACGTATGCTAGCATGTCTAGCTCTGCCCTTGAAGTCAGGCACCCGGGCATGATCCTTGAATTTTCAGTTTTCAAAGCAATGCCATTGATTGACAAAATAATAATGTCCTTTCATTATTATCTTGTATCTGAACATTAGTTCTGCAGAGTGCACCAAAGAAAAAAGGAAAAATGCCCACTTCTTTTTTCTTCCCAGAAGAAAACAAAGTAAAAGTTGCAAAACTTTTATTCGCCTTCTGATGAAGTGGGAGGAAAATACTCCCTTAACATCACTTGTTGTATTATCATTTGCTCTTGGGAGCTTGCAGGAAGATGACAAAGGGCTGTGTGTGCCCTTAGATTTAAGGATATCCAAAACCCCATAGAAGTATTTCAGCGAAAAGCTCTTGGAGCAGACAGAAGTTTTGCGTTTGTAGAACGGTTTCTCGCATAATAGTTGCCAAGGATACAGCATCCAGCGAACAGAGCTCTGCCTAATGCACAAAACCTTTGGAAGCTCTTGGTGCGCTGGGTCAATTCTGTTTTCATGTGCTCAGTCATCCCCAATTCAGAGACTGGTCCCATTGTTTTCAAGGGAGGCTTTTTTTTTGGAGTCAGAGCTAATTAAAAGAAGGGCAAGACGGATTCCAACACCCATTGAAGTAAATAAAAAGATAGTTTAAAATCTGGATTTACAGTTAATTCAACCTCATTTTCAAGGGTATTCCACTGTATTGTGTTTTGCTTTTACTTTGCTTTGAATACTGTCCTGGCTTTTTTTTGTAACATACTAACCAAAGCTGCCCTCTCCCACTTTAGCATCTCAGGGGTCACCCAAAATCCATGGCCACTTCTATACATTTAACTCTGGCCCTGTGTTTCAGCATGCAGCATTTCTCAAGTTTAATTAATGTTTAGAAACCGGACTTAGCGACTTTGGATGAAAGACTGCCTACGTCTCTAGAGGTGCTGTTAACCCAGCTATTGAAAGTTAGCCACTCTGCTAAAGGCAAGTCCTGTCCCAGTGACTTGTTAATCTGAGGTTCTGACTCTTGCAAATGTTTTGTTTCGTCTGTTGTAATGATGTGGGCAGTCTCATTGAAATCTGCTTACATGGTTACAGTTACCTTTGTGTTTGCAGAACCAGGGCCTGTTTCTAGAGTGCCTTAATTATGTCTCTCTTGGCCGTCCCTTAGCTTCTACAAAGAAGAAAAATAAAGAGTTGATTAGACTTGTTTACTAGTGATACTGGAAGCTTAGTTCTTTGTGTGCAGTTGCAGTTAGTGCAACCTTTCTGTGTTTGGCATTACATCTTGTGTGTGTGATTTTTATAGAACCAACTGATTGGTGTTGCTTTTTAAAGACCGGTTTTCCATTTTATTTTTTTGGAGGTGGGGGTATTCTTTCTGCAGCTTTTCCTTAACACAGTATTCACCTGATCTCTAAAAGATGACCACATTAGTTGACTGAGAAGGATTTTGCTCCATCTTTCCCAGACATCAAACTCTGTGATCTCAGAGGAATGCAGCTGCCGAAGCAGAGCATGGGTTGAAATTCAGGTGTCAGTTCATTTTGACACATTAGAGGCTTGATTGAGTAATAATTTTGAAAATTAGTCATCTAATGGATTGATGGTCTGTTTAATATCTTGATGGTGACTAGCACAAAATATCTTGAAACAAAGTTAGGAATTTATAGCTTGAATTCATAGTAATGTTGATGTCTAAATCATTCCTGAAATCTTATAAACTGTTGACCTTTTTGCCAGCGAGATCGAATGATCAGTGCTAATTTTCTTTTATCAATTTTTAAGTTACCGTCTTTTGACTTGGATGAATATTCACTTATTCTCTGAACAGAGGAGCCAGCTTGCTGCCTTCAAACCACCAGGTGGTTTGTACGTCTCCTTGTAGACAAGGTCCTGCTGTGGGATGTACTTGAGAGGGTGAAGTCAGTAGCGGGAATCCAGCTCACTTCAGTGGGTGTCAGATTTCCCCATTGCTGGGTTGAAATTTGTAGTGATGACACTGTTTTTGTAGTTAATAACTAGTATATTGGAAGTCATTGTAAGTAAAATATTATGTACAATTATTAAGAAAACCATTTAAAACTCAGATGAAAAATGCTTTGACATTCTGACCTGACATAGTATGCTATTAGTAGCTTTTTTTTGTGACCAACAAATGTTATAGTTTGACTCCAAAGGGCAGCATTTCTTTAGTCTAGTTTTTTGGAAGTACAACTGTTGATCTCATATGTTGGTTTCACTACTTCTCTTTAAACTTACAAGTATACTTGAGATCGGATGCAAGTCTAGATTTATAAAGTGTCTTCTGAGTGGCAACGTATTTAGATCCTTGTGGAGGAGCGCAGTGAAGTTAGGTGTCTGAGTTCCATGAACACTGGCTAGGGTGGGCTTTACTGCCCTGAATGCTTCAAATATCTGGATGAGGTGGAGCACTTAAACCAGGGGACAGAGAAAACTGAGAAGATAGGTGCCTGCAATCCTTCTTTTGCTTGGAATTAGGTGCCTAATTGTAACCTTCTCCCTCACCCTTTCCCCCTCCCCACTTCTCTTTGTGCACACATCTTTCCCTTCAGCCATATCTCTGGATAAAGCAGCTTGCAGTACGCTGAGTTGCGCTCAGTTCTGCCTTGTGTGTGCAGCACGCCTGCTGAACTGAACCCCATGGGGCAGGGCACTGCCATTGGGAACACTTGCCTTGGGTATCCCCCATGGTTTCCAGTGCCTTGGTGACAAACCATCTTACTTGCCGATGCAATGAAGTACCACAAATTCCGTTATGGTATTTTTAGACACATCTACAAACTCTTGATGAGTAACTAAGCCATGTTGCAGACCTTTTGTGGATTGCTTATATTGATTTGACTGCCTAAGGTGCCATTTTGGAATTGGCTTTTACTGCTTTGTTTCTGAGGATTTTAGATGTCTCTTACTGTTTGTTGTATGAACAAGAATGGGATCTAGTCTGGACTCTGAATTCAGATGTTCCCTTTGCCTATTTCTGTGAATCTTGGGAAAATTCAGAACTGGATCTGAATTTGTGGCTCAGGCTCAGTGCCAATAATGCACTTTGAATCTAATTTGGTACTTTGGGTTTGTTGGTTTTGAATTGCTTTGAGTTACTTGATACTTATGACTTGCTGACACAGGGTCGTTCAGGGGAGTGGATATATATACATGGCCGATGTCAAGTGGTGTGCTTTTTTTAGAGATCTTCTTCATTATAACTTATTCATATAATTACAGCATGCTGAGTACGTTGCCATATTCTGTTTTCACATGCCACATTACTGTTCAGTGTTGGGGCAGCTCTGTAAGAAATACTTTTTTACAATAATATAGGAAATCACACTGTCTAATTTATCAAGGATATGTAATTGAAATACTTTGTGTAATAATAGAAAACTGAAAAAAATCTCACAATGTGTATGGTGTACTGGTGATCACGGTGGAAAGGGGAAATATAGTGCCATAAGGATAGCTGTTTTGACCTCCTGTTCCCTCTGAGAAAACTGGAGGCAACTTCTGTGTTTAAATCTCTTCCAAGAATTTGTAATTAGGAACAGCGTCATTCAAAAAACAGTGGTATAAGCAAATAAATCCAATGAGCACTAGAGGGATTTGGGAGTTTCATTCATAAAGAAACCATCCAGATTTCCGTCTTCAGCTGCTGTGATTTAGCCCTAGATTAAAGCCAGGGCTGACTCTGGGGCATGGTGTAATGTAAACTGATAGCAGGGGCTGTTCCACCGGGTTGTGTCCTGCATGGAACTCTGTGCCAGGCTGTATCCTGGCATCAACCTCAGGTTTTCTGCTCTCGGAAAACCTACCAACTGGCTCCTTTTACCTGGGTTTCCTTGAAGCACAGTGGCATTAAGAAATGCCTTGGTGCACAGAGGCTAGGCAGAAGCAGATGAAGAGAGGATGGTTTGGATCCTGATCCTGCTGGAGGCAGTGGTAAATAGAGCAGCCGTTCTCTGAAGAGAGTGTTTTTGGGTTGGTTGTTATGCTCTTCATGGGAGCTGAAGAATAGAAGATGGCAACTGGAATAATGTCATGGTCCCGGGGAAGATGAACCAACAGGAAGAAACTGGCTGATAACTTTTGCAAATGTTGCTCCTGAGAACTGGGGAATATTTTAGTTGAGAGCTGTCAAGATGCCTAGGTCTTTCATATTCTCCCTGAGGCAGATGGACATTAGCCCTTTCTCATCCTTTGAGAGAAGAGGGGATTTAACACAACAGTTATTTCTAACGGGTTTCCAAAGTGTTCTGGGTCTAGCCAAGTGTTTCTGGAGCTGATAGAATCCCATGTTTGAAGAAATTGACCCTATAGTGCTCATGTGTGATTGAATTTATGAGGGCAGAAGGGTAGTATCCAGCTCTGTCTTCTGATTTGAAGGCACAAGCTGCATCAGAGTCCTGTGAGAAACACAGTCTTCTGAGTGGAGTATAAACACCCGCCCAAAAGCACAACTGTGAAAATCTGCCCAGTCTCCCACAGCTTATTGTCTTCTGTGGTGTGGGCCTTCAAAGGACCAGAGATACCCGTACAGCAGATACAAAGTAACTGTCAAATGCTGGGCTTTATCTCTGGCGGTTTAATGTAAGAAGCCTTTGAAGTTCTTGCGAGGTTCTCCTGATAAGTTACAGTTTGGGCAAGTTATAGTTCAGTTCAGTTGTTTGATCTAGGCTTAAAAGCTGTATTGTAAAAGCAGGGGAGCAGCCCTAACCCAGAGATCTAATTCTTGAATTTGACACTTCTCCCTTGCAACTCTCTCAGTTCAGACACTCATAGCTCAAGAGTCTTTGTCTAGCTCAGTGCCAAGAATGATGGGAGTGAGTGTGCTGGTAGTTCTTCGGGTACCGCTAAATTTTGAAGTCACAGATTGGTCAGATGCAGCCTCTGGGAACTTGTATTGTCATGTGTTTACTGGGGGGTTGTAATCAAACAAAGGAGATGAATAGAAAGAAGTTAGACCTTGCTGTTATCGTACCCCAAGTCTTGTACTTGCAGGTACAAATTTTGATGTTTTCTTCCAAACCCAGTTGTTTTGAAAACCTCCTTTCTTTCAAAGTCTTCCAGAATTACTGTATGAAGATTGCTAAAGGCTTCATTTAGCAAGACACTAAGACTACTTCAGCCATATCTATGTTGGTGGAGGAATGGTCAGAGAAAGATGTGGGACCTGGCATGTTGCAATCTCCTCTTCTTCCCATGTTGTCCAAAATAAGAACAAAAGTTATAAAAACTGTCAGGAAGTGTTTTCTCTTTCCAGTGCTTGCACAGCCATGCTATCTCACTAGTAATTAGGGTCTAAATGACAGCCCTGTCTCTTTCTGTCTGATCTTACTCCCTGGGTTGTGAGGGTGAGTATTACAACCCTTGTGCAACTGTATGCAAGGTGGTTGGGCTGTGAATTGCCCCATCCATCACGTTATCACCTATGACAACACTACTTAATTTTACAGCCCACTTCTCTGACTGGAATTCAGCCAGGACAGGTTGGTACCTCTACTCTTTCACAGTGTGTCATGTATTTTTTGGTGACCCCGAGTGGTCTGGGCTGGGGCTATACACCTTCTTTGGTAAACAGTGCTTCAGTAGGCCATACCCGTGTGCTAAGATACTACTTTGTTACAGGCTCAGAGGAAAGAGCGCCAGTTAGTACACCTCTGTCATCACTTTCCACACCACCTGGATTGTATTATATTAATATTAACTTTATATTGTATTACAGTTATTAATAAGACAGCAAGGAATGTTGTTAAATATTTTTAGCAGAGGAACAAGTTGGGACAAAAGTAGCAGTAAGCTCTCTGGTAGGCCCAGCTACCTAGAAACATCTGCAACCATCTGGCATATGAAACTATTGAAGTAAAGGTGAGTGAGACTTGAAAGTTCACTTTCCACATGTCATCAGCTTAACACATATATATTAAAAAAATGCATTGCAGTTTCCATACTTAAAAAGAAGTAATTCTGTCATTCCCAGCATTTTAAGAATGCTTTAACAAAAAAAAAAAAAAAAAAAAAAAGGCTTAGACCTTTTCCTTTACTTTCAGTATTTTCAGTATGTCTACTTGACTTCAGTAGTCATACTTCTAAACTGAATCCCTATCCATTTTGTGAGTAGGATATTTATTTGAACTACAAAGTCCTAGAAAATGGCTAATTTTGATCCTGGATGCCTAATCACTATTGCTAAACAAGGGCAACGCGTTATTATTAATCTTTTGGTGATATTGGTCATCATTTTACATGGTAGTGCTCAGCAGGCTGAATAGCAAAGAGTGAGGTGACTTGAAAAGCAGCTTCATCTCCTTTGAGTTGTAGTTCTAGAGTGTTTTTTAAGGCAAAGACTATATACTAGGAAAAATGAGACTTGGACAGTCTTGCTTTGTTTTTACTAAAGGTTAAACTTTTGATATCAGGAAGATGAGAAAAAGCTGCATAAATAGGTTGTAATAGAAAGTGAAGTCAGGTACATGTGATTACACGCGGTAATGGAGGGGTGTGTATGGTTTGAAGCTTTCTGGTTGTCAGCTACAAAAATAGTAAACTATCTTGTGCTTTGTGTAGGTAAACAAATTGTGTTGCTTTAACTCTATTGATACAGATAAACCAATACAGTTTTCCTCTTGTATGTAGCACGCATAATTATATTGGAATAAAATGCACTTAGAGATAGCTTGTATTTCCCTATTTAGAAAAGAAAGTTATGCCTTCATCTTGGTTTCTGCTGTGCCAGTTAAAAAGATAATTGTAAGTAACATTAATTAAAAAATAAAAATAAGAGACATTTCAGCGCTGTTCTTTGAAGCTAGTTGCCTCAGATTTACTAATGAGCCCTTCAACCTTTGTAAGTGAAATTGAGAAAATAAGTATTTTCTTTAGAATTGTAAATAAACTATTGGAGCCACATCTAACAGCTTCAGAGGTAAAGTAGCTGCTTCAGCTGCTGGTGAGCTGCCTGGGATTTTGTGTCTAGCATTTTCTGATGGCTCTTTTATTAGCCAGGAGAAGATGAAGTTCTTGGCCCCTCTCTGGTGGGGCTGCTCAGCATGTCTGTTGTGAAGCACCTGGCATAATTTAGGGGCTGGCAAAGGAGGCAGCTGTAGATCTCATAACTGTGCCAGCTAGTCTGCTCATCCAAGGGTCATGCGCAAGGTAAGGCTAGCTGAAAAAGCACGCCCTGTTTTTTTACTTCATCACTACAAGGCTATTTTACAGCAAAGTTTGCAAGGAAAAAGCATAATAGCAGGGCATGCAATCAGGACACCAAGAGGAATCTCATCTGTGCTAATGAAATCCCAAAGGAGGACTTGTGCCTGGTTTTTGTCAGGGTGAAACAGAAGGTCTGAATTTTCTCCAAAGCACCAGTGATGACCCTGTTCTAGCTGTGGAGTAGACATAAGTAGACTTCTCATACTCAGAAACACTTGGTATTTTATGAGAAGTGGAGAAATCGAAAGAGCTACATGTCTACCCTCTGTTTATTACCATACTCCAGCTGCTGTCCCTGGAGCGTGACCTTTGGCTCCACGCACAAAGGTGTGGGTTTTGTTTTTTTTCTTTCCCCCCTCATCCCTAGCATTGTGAGGGAGTTGGCTTGCAAAAATCTGGACTGCTCTGCCCTTCATTATGGGAGGTCTTGTGTCTCTAGTGAGGGTCTCTGGTCTGTCTGTCAGGTTTGACAGAGAGAGAATTAAGGATACCTGTTGAACTTTATTCTTTGCACCTGAGAGATGTAGCACTCCTGCAGAACCTAAGCAATTAAAGGTGGTGAGCAGCTGGAGAAGAAGAGGGAATAACTAATAAGGGGGAGAAAGAAAATGGTGCCATTTTCTGTGACCCTTGGAAGAAAGGGGAGCTTTCTGAAACTGTGGGGTTCATCTGTGCTGCCCTGCCTCACAGGCAATGATGACCTCTGTGGCTGGCCATTGCCTATCAAAATTTAAGTGAATTTGTGGGATTTTTTTTGTCTTTTGGTGTGGGTTTTGGTTTGTTTGTTTGTTTTAACTTGGCCACTTTCAAGTGGGTGCAAGGACTGAGCAGCCTGATGGTGGTGATTGCCAAGGAAAGGAGGTGAGCTGCAGACTTAGTTGTGTCTGGTTATGAAAGTGTGTTGGTCCTAAGGCTGGTGTCTTCTGAATTTCAAAAGTTTCCTTCATGAAGCACATTTCATGTATCTCTTTCAGGTGTACAGGAAACTGTAATATGATTTGAAAATGGGTGTTTTTTGAAAAACACTATGCCTGAGAAGAAAAGGTACTGCTAGGGCAAATTACAGTACTTGTGCTTTTCAATCTTTACATGTGTTTTGTCCTTGTTTTCATCTTCTTTCTTTCAAGTGGTCTGTATCAAGCTACCATTTGAGTCAAGCTTCTCTTACAAATGCAGAAGTCCTGTAACTCTCCAGTGACCACAAGTAAGATAGGCAGACTTTATTTGCAAGTGGAAAAGCACGGTATAAATAAAACATGGTATTTTATTTCAGGCAGATATAACTGATTTAAACTGTATTATTATTCTAAGTGATTAATGTATCGCAATGATCATTGCTGGTCACAGTTGAAGGACTCTCATTTTACTGTGATTTTTTTGTCTGGTTTGATTATAAAACATGAGACTTCTTTCTTGTGGCTGTACAAGGCAGAAATAAGTACAACTCTTCTGGATTTAGTATGCACTGTTCTGTTTGCCTGTGCCTCAAGCATTCCCTTCCTGTGTTATGCAGCCTTCATTTTATATTGTAATACTTCTCATTATGCTTGCTTATGTCCCCTTTCACCATTTGTGATCAGAAGTGAGCATAAATTTTGGAAAATAATGCCTTTAGATTTGTTATAATTGCCTTGTGTTCTTGTTTAGATGCTGAGTTCAACTGTTGTTTCTTTTAGCCTAATTAATAAGTTAACTGGTCTGCAGTATTGTTTCAGCTACTGTATGGTGGTTTTACTGGATGTTATTCTGCCTTATGTACATGTTACTGTAGTTAAGAAGCTTCTTCTAGGCTGGATTTTGCCTTAAGAAGTAAAATGAGCCATTTTTCTGATGAAGCTGAATGTTGTGGGGGAAGTGGTGGAAGAAAATACTGATCTTTTAGAAGATTAAGGAGTATAGTTTCTGAGACTCAGGCTGCATGTCTCAGTTCAGATGCTACTTAATTAAGCTTTTAGGTTTTCTTCTTCTCAATGGACCTTTTTTAATTCAGTTTTGAAATGTGGATGAAAAAAGCCACCACAGTTATGAACATGAATTCATGCTAAGCCTGGGGTATGCGCGTATCTTTGAGTTTCTAAACTTACTATTGGATTCTCAGATTTCAATTTTTCTGGTGCTTTTTTGTCACTTGCTGGAGAGAACTATCTCAAGATGCAGATATTTTTTCATTGCTAATTAGATGTGCCTTAATTTAAGTGTGTGTTGAGCTTGAAAGTCTTCAGAATGTGTATATATTCCGTGTAAACTTTCTCCCTCGTCAAGGGGTCTGAAGGAAACATCTAATGTTGATCTGTACAAAGATGAAGAGAACACCATTTAGGCTAGTTTTCAGAAGCTGTATCAAAAAAGACTGATGGTCTGGGGAAAGTGGTAATGAAACACAGCCTTACTCTTCCTCACATTATTGATTAGTATTCAGCTCCAGTTTTAGTGTATGAAAGTCATTACTGTTTGATAGATCATTTAGCTGTATCCTAGAGGGTAAGTGATCGCATTATGGTATCACTTTGTTTTGATAGTTTCAAAACATTAGTTCCTAAGTCTGAAGCGGTCTGCTGCACTGCAAGATTAGGGTTTTTTTTATTTTTTAAAAAATAAGTCTATATAGTTGCAGGGGAAAAGCCAGAAAATGTGACTCCTGAAAATTAAAAAGACAGTGAGAGCTTAACATTTTTAATTGAGTTAACACTTGAATATATAAAAACTTCTTGGCTTGAAGAAAAAAAATTTTTAATTTTTTTTTTAGTGTTATAAAAAACAGGTATTTAAAAGCATCCTTGTAAGTGCTGTTTCAAAACAGGTTCCACAACTGCTACCTCAGCACAGAAGTTTAGGAGTGTGCGAGGTGAAGACAGAGTTGTCTCATTGGCAGTATTTTTAGGGGCAGGATTAAAGTTGGCTGCTTAACATTGACAAAGCTAAGTCATCTGAAGAGCTGCCAATGGAGGTAAAGGGATATTGATTTTCAAGGTTGCCAAAACATTGTCTGTCTTCCATGAGCACTCAATCATATTGAAAGGCATTGGAGTAAAACTGTCATTTGTTTTAATGTTTTCCTTTGTGGGCTATTAAGATAGGCGAGATGCGAACCTGCGCTCTGCCAATAAAGACATCCGCTAGCACAGTGCAACTGTCTATTGCTGCTCCTCCCAACGCTGACTCCAGTTTACCAACACGTTCTCTCAACATGTTTCAACGTGTAATTGCATTGGCCTATGTACAGTAACGTGGCTGTCTTGGGCTTAAATCCTAGCCGTTCCAAGAGTGCTGATTGAATTGCAGGCTAAAATTAGGCTTTACTCAGACATGCTGTATGCTAACAGTTGCGTTTGGCTTTGGCAGCGTGTTGGTTACATGACATAATTAAAAGTTGACAAAGGCAATAGGCAGAATGCTGTCTAGTGACTTCTAGGATTTTATCTTGAACAAGCTATTTTCTTAACTTGATGAAGTTGGTTAGTATGGTTACACATCAAATAAGTGACCTGCTGCATTAAATTCTTTGATAGTTCTTGTAGGCTGCTGAAAGTGTTTTTGCCTTAAAACCATTCTTTAGATTGATATTGCTTCTGTGGGAAAGCCACTGGTAACAGCCCATAGCATTTGGAAATCATTATTGCTAGGTGTGATTGGAGTGACAAAAAGGAGATTAGAAATATTTTTCAGTGAAGTGTAAGTTGAGCTATATTTACTTCCTTTATGTTGTTATGGTTTGTCACTGATAGTCCAGCAAATATTTCAGAAAGATATATGTAGCTGACGAGGGGAGAATAGCTTGCTATCTCATGAGTAGTCATCAGCTAGTGTTATTTTAAGAAGTTTCAAGGGAGATTGATTAAAATTATACTCTCATGTTCTTCATCTACCAAATCAGATTTCTTGAAATAAAAACAATAATCTAAATCTCTGAGATAATTAAGCACCAACTCATAAAATATAGTCTGAAGAAATATTCAAATGAAAAAACCTTTTCTCCTCAGTGAATTCTTCTGAAGGAGCTGACGTGGGTTGCAGGCTGCCAAGTACTCAGTCTCTGTTTAGAAGTTAAAATCAGGGAAGGGAAAATAAACTACAAACAATGACTGTAAAAAGATTGCTTTCTTGGACAATGGTGTGTATATGTTGATGCAATCAAAGCAATGTTATACCTACTTCTGTTTTCTGATGTTAGTTATTAGTTCATTTCTTCTAAATAAGTCAAGACTGAACTGTGTTCTGTTGGTGAGTCATGGGAGGTTAATATTGAAGTTGAAGTCATGCCTATGTGTTAATTTTTAACAGGCTGGCTGTTTGACAATTGAAAATAAAAAGTAACTGATCTCATGCTTTATTTCCATGTGGCTACTAATAATTTCTATGGTTTGAGTTATTTCTAAAGGCTGATTCCAAAGAGAGCCAAAGGATGATGAAGCTGGGGTGATTATACATGGGAAGAAAAAAAATAGGGAAGGTCTGAAAGGTTTTCCAGGCCCTGAAACAGTAATACAGGCATGAGCAGGGTGTTAGCCAAATTTAATATCTCTTGTAGACTGTACTTTAACAGTTATTACTTTGTGAATAGGTGTTATGTCAAGACATTTTGCAGGAGAATCTGTTCTAGCAAACTGAAACCCCTGTTTATTTTCAGGTGTATCTGTTAAATACTGATACGATTTGTTGTGAGAAATTGTAATTAGCTGCTTGGGGAAGTATGTGAGTGATTTGGCATGAGCGTTCTTACCATAGCCTGTGACAGCGTACTTGTGTAACCTTGTGCCTGCCCTACCTGGGAATTTGACTCTCATATTTGCTGTTGCAGTGGAACCTATTTTGGCTTGACTGTAAAACTGTCACCACTGGGCAGTGACCTGAGTGGTGCTCATATTAGTGTCTGTCTTTGAGCTACTAATGGAAATGGAAAAACCTATTTACTTAATCAGATGCTATTGAAGCTAATTACTGTGTTCAGTTTGTTTTTTGTTGTGGAGAAGGGAGGTGAGTGCAAATCCCTAGCCACAGAATGTTTGTATAAACACATCATGGTGTTTGGTCAATTACAAAGGCCTGCGTAGCAAAGTAGTGCTTGTGCCATCTCTCATTCTTCCTACCCTTCCCCTTGCTGTTTTTCAGTATTGCAGCCTGCATTGTAGCAGAAGGTGCAAGCTGTTTAGAAGTGATGGTGGTTTGTGGGTGGCTGTAAGTCTGCCTCCTTAAGGAGACAGGTTTTGAGCATTGAGGATAACTACTTCCTTAGTCCTGATGGATGAAACCACAGTGATGGGTATTTTGTGCATGGGGCTACTGTCTCAAGTAACCAGGGCCAGCTCCTTTTTTTCCACTGTAAGTAACAGTGGAAGAAAATTAGCATGGGGAGAAGCTGTAGCTTTTCAGGAAAAGTGCTTATTTAAAACCTGGAAATAGTAGTATTGTGACTTCTTGATTCTCAGAAACAATTTCTGGAGGGCCATCTATGAAACGGGTGCTGCCGTAACCTATGGTGCTAACAAAAAGATAAGCTAGTAATGAAATTACCCTTAAGCAGTGTATTACAACCTAATATTGAAAGCCCTGTGCACTCATGCCAATATTCCTTAGTTACATTTGGGAAACATGTACTGGTAGTTGTAGAGATGCTTGCACTGGGTAGCATAAATCTGAAAAATTGTAATTTTTTGAGGTCACTGAGTGACGAGCTTCTGTTTGGAGGTGAGGAGAGTTAAAGCTTTTGAAGCCCTTATATGCAGATGGATAGAACCGGTAGACCTACTACACCACTACAAAAGGAAAAAAACAAACAAAACTTGTAATACAGACAAAGGCTACCTTGCCCTTGGATGCACATGTACATTTGTGGCAGAAGTGGGAATGCAAAATAAATATTCTCTTTCCTGTATTAAGTCTTGGACAATAGCCATTCCTTCTTCCCAGAAACACAAGAGGTTTTGGAGCGTGGGCTGTTGGCTGGAGCGGGTGGATGGGCAGAAGACAGCGACACTGGGGATTCCAGGAGAAGCTCTTCAGTGGAATGTCTCCTAATGGCAAAATTGCCATGAAGTTTAAATAGCAGTGTTGCTGCTGGCAGATTTTAGACTTAACATTTTGTTTATGCAGCTCTTTAGGTGTTTCATTGTGCCCTTAGCATAGTCTCCTAAAACCATACAAAGCAAAACAAAGTACTAAGCTGATGAGCAAGCTTTTATTGGCATCTTGTTTTGTTCTTGTCAGGGAGAAAATAGGTTTGTATTTACTCTGTTATTTTATGATTTGGGGGCAGGGGAATTATTTTGCTGTCGTTAAATTCTTCAAGATTCTCTAAGTGAAAATAAGGTTAAAATATGTCTATTGCTTGTAACAAAAAATATTAAGTCTTTACAGCTTCCCTGAAATAAATGTTATACCTGAGCCAGCCCCTGAGAAAACTTTCACAACTTATTTCATGTATGAATTGATATCCAGCTGTTTTATTGGTCTGGAGGAGAAAAATACTTGAGTCTCAGTCTCATCAGTGTCATAGTGTCAAAGTGTCTAAATTTGCTGTGAGGAAAACAGCGGCTTCTTAATGTATCTTAGATGAAACCTGTTTAAGTTACGGTTTTAATATACTAGTTCAATGTAGTAAAAATGCCCAGTTAGTGCAGTAAAACTGTATCTAGATGGACTATTTTTGTCAAGTGTAAACCTCACAGACTTGAAAGTAGTTAGCTGAACATTTGTTGGAAAAGTTTTTGGGATGAAAGGTTTTACGGAATTTGTCATGATTGCAATGTCAATACCTGCTTAAGCAGTTGATTTGGAAATGGAGCTCTTGCCAACATTGAGTCTCCTCCATTGCCTGAAGGGACCTGTATCTCCATGTCTCACCTCTCAGGAGAGGGCTGTCACTGTTAAATGAGAGTAGACCATTCCACATTTATATTAAAAATAGAAATCCAATGTACAGGACAGTGGTGATATTTGACAATACATCACAGGCTGCAATCACCCTAATTTTGGCATGCTGAATTATATAGTTCATGCAGGGAGGGTATTAATGAGACTTCCCTTTGAGATGTGCTTTTTTTTTTTTTAATGGGCCTAAGAGCCTTTTAACTGTCGTGTTGCCTATTAGAATGCTAGTGATATTTGGAATTGTATTAATTAGTAGAAACTCATTTTAAAAAACAGTATAAATTTTTGCTATACCAATTTAAATGATTTAAATTGGAAGAAAATAGAGAAAGGAGCATATAAATGCGAACCTAAATAAAAATATCACATTAATCTTAACATTTGATTTGGGAACAAGAATTTTTTGATCCACTCTCAGTTTTTAGGAGAGACCATAATGACTGATGGGAAGAGATTTGCTTGCAAAAATACTTGTTAATGGAGTACACGATGTTGGCATACATAGTGAGAGACTCTCTTGATGTGTAAGGTGCTCTCAATACAAATATGTTTTAGTTAATTTTAGTCTTACTTACCAGATTGTAATGGAACAGTTGTCAGAAGTGAGGATATTTTGCCCATGCTCTTGATGACACAGTCCTGGCTGATACTGTGACTCCTGACCAGACCTTACAATAAGTAATTTTGGTATTTTCCTGTGTGTCTCCATAGCACGGTGATGGATGACTGGTACTTGGAAGCCCTTTCCTACTTGCTTAGCTATTGCCACTGAATTTTTCTAGATATGTGTCAGAGGAGGCATTTTTTCTTGGAAGCCGGAGTCATCTGAAGTGGATGCAGCGGACTAGTGGGCCCTGAGTAGGCCTTAACATGCAGCTCAGCTTGACTCTCAAATGTTATTTTTGCAAGAGCACTTTACAGTGAAGCAATGGCTTAAGCAGTAAGTTTCATTATGTTTCATTAATGTGTTTGGATCATGCTGTCAAATTATTCAGTCTTCATAATATAAGACTAATCAGTTTCTGGTTTGTACTTGTCAGTTCAACTGGATAGTTCTTCTGCTTTTCCTCCTTAATACACCTTACTTGGTACTGGAATGGCTGTTTTGTCACAAGCCATCATTTAGGCTTGTATAACACTCAGCTGACAACTGCTATAGGCTTTGCATGGAATTTGTTACAATTTTTAATACTGTTTTAGGTTTGTGAGCAAACGAAACGTTACCAAAGATTATAGAGCTATGTGAAGCTTGACATGAGTAAGGGTAATTCAGCAGCGTGGCTTATAAACCAAAAGTACTCTCAGCACAAGTTTCGCCATGGGCAGTAATGAATATAGATTCCTTTCTCTTAGCATCCTGTTGAGGTTTTGGCAATGGCTATGTCTTCTCCGGCCAAAGGAGGGTCAGCTTGTTATCATGACACCGTCGTTTAGCAAACAGAGCTGACCCTTCAGGAATGGAAGTTACTGAATGACTTGATTCCATTCTTTGGAGTGGAATCATAGTGTACCAAAAAGGTGTACCCAAAATAAGGTCAATAACTACGGAAAAGAATCTCTTGAATATTTTGTGCTAAATGTACTGCTGTTCTCAAGTTTGACTTGTCAGCTGATGCTGAACTCCAACCAAGGCAGTAGCAGGAGGGAAGCAGGGACACCTGGGTCAGTCCCTGATGTGTTATGTTTTTATTTATAAGCTGAGGTGCTCTTATGCCTTTCTGCAATGTGACCCTCTGTGCCCTAAAGTTATGTAAGCTTTATGGTTGTTTTATGGATTTGGCTTTCTGTTTTGGTGTCTCACCAAACTGACTGAGAGCTGTTCCTGTCAACCTTGCTTGTAGGGTTGCCTTTGCTTAGCAGGGAACCCTGCTCCCTCCACACCTCACAGGGCTGTTAAAGTGCAGAAATATCTTTAAAATTTAGACCATCTCAGTACTGTTGGGATGAAGAAGTTACTGCATGTGCCCAACAGCTGAAATCTTTAATCCACTGATGTTCTCCAGAGGAGCCCCAGGTCTTGCTGGTGATGGCACAGCTGGTTTCTGCCTACCTCTCCTGTAAGAATTGACAGGAGGCCACTGGGGACCACATCAGGTGTTAAACCAAAACTTCAGCTAATTAAGTGAAACTGTTAAAATTTAAACGAATTAAAACCCACTCAAAAATGTAGGTGTAGCTTGATGTGGCCTTACACCCTTGTGTGTGCTATCTCCCTGCCCTTGCTGACAGCTCTCTGGAGGAGGGTGGCCAGCTGTGCCTTTATGGCCCGGCACCGTGCCTCGCTCACTGTTTCATCGTCACCTAACAGAGATTGAGGTGGTTGCTGACCCGGCCTCTGCCCAGGCAGCCTGTGGCGAGACTGGAGGTCTGGAGGTTGCTTTTGAGACAGGTGCTGTCTGTGCTAGGACCCGCTAACCTCCGCACAGGCATTTTGGGGGCCTGTAGTCACAGGTCATCTTTCTAGGTTGAGTGTAGCAAAGGGACAGGAGGAGGGAGGGAGGCAGAGACTGGGCAAGGGTCTGAAACTTGGCATCCAGTGCCTGTAGTCGCCAAGATTGCGGATGCTGTCTGTAGGATGTTTTTTGCTCCCCTGGTCTACCCCAGACAGGAAATCCAGCATTGCCAAAACTAATGGGGAGAGCCCAGTGCTGTGGTTGAGAGATCCTGCATAAGCTTAAACAGCAAAGCTTCGCTTTCAGGATTTGTCTGTCACATACTTGCAGCATTGCTGGCTTTTGTATGCAGTGCTGCGCTTTGGTTGTGGTTACCGCTTATATAACGATTGCAAAGTATAGTAGAAATTGACTGCAGATCTATACTGTAGGCTGTTTACAACCCCCTAGCCTGATTATTTAATAAGTTGTTTCTAAAGGAAGAAGACGTTTATTCACTAGCAGTCAATATTTTCATGTGGTTCTGGAAGGGCAGTCAGGACAAATGAATTGTGTGTATTAACTTTTCTGTTGGTGCATAGGGCTTGCAGTTACTCATCCAGTTACTCATCAGTGCAATTTCTTATTATAAACATAGTGCAATTTCATATCACAAACATTATGTCTAACTGGAAGAGAGTAAAAGAGAAATAGCATAGATTTCATTCTTGTACTAAAAGTATTTTGTGCCCCAATAAACATAAAATCAAGATATTTAAATTTTTTGCTAGTGCAGCTTAAGATACGACTTCTTACAATTAGTCTATTTTTTAAAAAAAGAAGATATTTTTCTGTTAAAGAGTATCTTATCTGAATATGTTCAGAGAAAACAGCTAATTGAGACAAGAACAAACTGCCTTCAAAGCTAAACAAAATTACATACTCTAAGCAAATCCTAGATTGCCAGAGCTTTCTACTTTGCTCTGAGATGCAGGAGGTATTGAAGACGATTGTGTGTGCAGGTTTGTGGCAGAGCTGGGCTTATGGTGACAATAAAAAGTCAGTGTGTAACCATGATTATGATGAGATTTGACTCTTGTTCCAGTGAGGGAGAACGCTTACTTTTTTCTTTGCTCCCTACAAATCAGGACTTTCATCTTTTCCTGCTTGGTATTTCCTAGTACATTTTTTTTTTGTCAATCTGAGCAATCTGTGTGTGCAGAATCTGCCTGTTCCTACAGGTGGCCACGTGGAGTCTCAGTATCTTCTTTGGGAATTGTGCCTGTATGTCTATGAGGAGTAGGAGGTGTTGCTGCCAGAATAATCAGGCAAGGGTATGTTAAATAAACCTGCGAGCCCAGTCTTGTATAGTGCTGCCCAAGATGGCAACTGACATGTTTCCTATTTAAGAAAAAGCACGTGATATTAATTTTTCTTTCCAGTGTTGCTTGCTTAGCATTCCTGTGCCACTCTCAGAGGAGAAAAGAAAAAAAAAAAAAAGACAAAGCTGCAAAAAAAGTAGTGTTCTTTTCATAGATGGGTATGTGAGGCTTTGCTCGGGTCTGAAATAGAAGTAGGAGCTCTAAGGCCCAAATGTCAGGAACACTTGCTAATAGCTTAACTGGATCATGTTAACGTAGTAAACAATGGGAGAGGGAAGATTGCTGATAACTGCGGTACAGTGACAACGTTAGCAAAGGTAGGTAGTCCCTGTGCTGGGGGAGAAAGAGACAACAGTTATTGCCTGTAAGACATTGGAAAGTTACCTATTGATGAGGAAAAGCAGAGACGCATGACATACTGGCTACTGAAAAATCATGACCGTCAGGAGTTCTGCATCTTATTACTTAAAAAATATTTTGTAGGTCTTCACATCATTAAAGCTACAGCAAGACTGTCCACTCACAATATTAAGAGGCTTACAGAAATGGAAACAAACCCTCATTTTGACCTACTTCATATAATTGAAATACAGATTGAGTGTTTTTTAATTGTATTCATTCTGTCAAACTTTGCTTGCCTTAGTATGCCAAGCAAGGCTACAGAATATGCCAGATACTTCTAAGATGCAAGGACTAGGAAGACTTAATTGCTGCTCACTCTTTTAAATGATCCTAAATCCATCTGCACCCATAACCTATGGATACATTTATAATAATCTGGTAAGCAATTTGTTGGAAAGAAAATATTCATAGCTGTTGTGTAGGAAAAACAAGTTTTGGACTATTAGATATCTGAGACATCTGGAAGGGCCATGAATTTCCTGGTGGAAAACTTCTTGGTGAAACATCTGGGACTTATTTCTCTGTCTAAAACCAAATAACCTGAAAACTGTTTGAAGCATGCATTTAAACGTAAAAGCTAGCAGGACGTTTGCTCTACCAGCAAAGAGCAATGAAATGCTTCAGAAAAAAAGGACACAAAAAACCCAACCTGAAATACTGCTGCTGTAGAAATTAAAGTATCATTTTCAAAAAAGGAAGAAAGAGTAGGAATGTCTTCTAATGTGCGTAGTTGCTCTTTGCACTGGAGTAATGCTTAGAGAAAATGTTTTCTGATATTTTTTTCTTTGTGGAGGGGAAAAGTGTATTTTTAATTTCTTACTTTGAACCTTCTTCATGCATGACAAAAAGGTGCATTCCTGTCCTGTTTTAGGATGATTGAGTCAGCTATTCCTTGCCTGGCCAAGCTGAACAACCATAGCTGTTGTTTTCTTTTTAATTGGGCTTCACAATAGCTTTTGGATCATCAGAAACTTCCTACTACTTAGGTTGTCAGCAGTTTTCCAATCTGTGGATCTTTGTCATTGGCTTGTGTTTTGTTTGGGTTTTTTCCTTTGGACCGCTGCCAGGATGGGCTTGAATGTAGTCTCTTGGCTTTTTTTTTTTAATTTATTTTTTTTTGCTCTGGGAAGTGAAAGGTCATCTAGAGGGACTGGAGGCAGGAGAAGTGTGGGTCTCCATGGCCACAGGGATGTCCCAGGGCATGTGGGGTTGCCATGGCCGTGCACCAACCAACTACAACAGCAAAGCGCCTGCGGAGAATTTCAAAACACTTTCCTCTTTCAGGGGCTGCCTTTTGAATGCATCCCCAATACTCAGTCCTTTTTTTTTTTTTTTTTTTTTC
>VXBL01005880.1:395584-409105 GCA_013400195.1 Aramus guarauna
TCCCCCCCTCCCTCCCCTCTTTATAAATAGAGTGGGGCTACTTTATCAACAGGGGAGGGTTTGAGCACTGAAAACCAAACAAAAGGTTTGGGCCTTCTTGCATATTGAAAGGACCTGTTTCTTATTTCACTGACACACTGTTGGAGAAGATGACATCATCCCTGTGGAGCTGATAAAGTTACACCGGTGTATACATTGTGAGGTTAGAATGGCACCAAAGACCTTGATGCTTTGCAAACTGCAGTTTTTTAATGATTTTTTTTTTTTGTATAAGGGTTTTGCTTCTGTCCTTTTACTATGTAGTACAAGATGGCAGCTTAACCAAGCCGAGCTACTCTTCTCATTGTAAGAATTGCTTTCAAATTAACTGGCAAACAAAAGTACCATGAATAAAACAGAGCTTTGTGCTTCGTGTTACAGAGTTTTTGATTGTCTAGCTCTTGCTGGAGTGTGTGAACTATATGAGACATTTGTCTGTAGTGAATGAAACTGGAAGGATGAATAGCTCCAGCTCTGAGGTAAAGCTCAGTTATGTTATTGTGGTGTAATAGTGGTTAAGTTCATACTGAAAATAAATTAGTTTTTGCTGTAATTCATAGTAAAACTAATACTGGAGAGAGAGAGTAATGACTTATTTTCTTTGTTGAATGTGTTGCTTAATTGTTTCTGTGGTTTAGGACTGTGCTACTGGGTTTAAGTTAGTGAAGAGAGAGTATCATGATTATAGAGGGAATATGGAAAGTGAGAGACATACCTGTCTCTCCTCTTCCTACCCATTGCTCAGAATGCATGCTGTTTTTATCAGAGGAGAGTTTCACATTTTATTTGAGCCAGATAGGTTTCCTTCCACAAAGTCACTTTAACCTCATTAAGAACTATTTTATTCATTGTTATTAGTTAACACTATGCTTTTTTCTAGCATAAGGTAGTATATAATTTATTCTCATGTCAGAAGAAAGCATGTACTTCTGTTTCTAGACTATTGAGAATGCAGCAAGTACCAAAAGGCCATGTTTGGAGGGGAAGGATGCACTTGTGATGACTGCCTTGATCTAAGGCTTGTGAGAACATTTGCTCTTTCTGAATGTGCCAAAAGCTTGCTGTGTGACTGTGGGTTAACCACCTTAGGATTGATTCTGCAGTGGGAAGTGTGATTCTTCCCACTGTTTTAAATTTACTCCTAGCTTTGTTCCGAACTGCAAGTATTTGGCATGTTTCTCCATGTGAAAACCTTCAAACACTTTTCAACTTTTAGCATTAAAGGTGTCTCCTCTACATGCAGCTGCATTGCCTGCATAAACCACATCCACATGCTCATTCAACTCAAAAACATAAATCAGTGTGTTTATTGTGGCTTCCCCCACCCCCAAAGAAGTCCTTCGTCGCAGAGTTAGGAAGTCCCTAGTTTTGTGGGGTGCAAGTATAGTGTTCCTGCACCTTCTGGGAAATGCCTAACCAGCTAGTCTGTACAGCTTCAGGGCATATGTATGTGTGATAGGGTATTCCAAATTACTTTGCTACAGGCAGCTGTGAGGAGCACTTGAACTCAACCAAATGGTTATCAAGGCTTATCTACGGTACGAAATGTTACACCAATTAATTTGGGAATAGAAAGCTGTGTGTAGTCTAGGCCAGCTCCTAAGAGCATACTCCTAAGGGCAAGATCCTCCCAATAGACATAGGCATCTCTAAAATGATATTGACAGCTTAGTCTTCAAAAGATGTCCACAGTGTCTTCCCCTTCCTCACTAATTCTCAGATATCTAAAGGTTAGTTCTTCCATAATACATTGGCTTTGGTGATTGAGCCTGCATCAGGCACTTCCAACCAGCTGCTCCTGGGCTGTTTTGACAGGTTGGTACCCAGTTGCATCACAAGGAAACACAACCATTTGTCATGAGGTAGATTGTCAAAGTGATCGATGTTAAAAGTAACCAGAACAAAGTTGTTGCAACTGCTGGACAGGGGACTACAGTACGTCCACGAGGCTATTTGCTCTAAAGTTGATGGGTGCCAACTTGGCTGATGATGGCATTTAGGTACATAAAGGTGACAGGTACATTTGGTCTTGTAGGTGTCTCTGAACATTCCCAGCATCTTTTCTGCAGGCAAATCCACTTGGCATTAACAAGCTAGATATCTGTAAGTTTAATTGAGTACTGTAGAAAACCATGTTCAGTCTTAGTGGGTTTGACCCATGTTACCTGTCAAAACCACTATTTGTGTTTTACTTTGGTCACTCCAATGTTTTTAAAAAGTGTTGGGAGCGAGCACTGAAAACAAGAGGCCCAAGTGGATTGGTGCATACGAGCTTTTATGGTTATGGCAAAGTACAGGTACATCGTGGTTCCTTTGTGCACAGAAGCGTGATAACTATGGCAGCAATCTACAGTAGCTAATACCAGATGGTGTAGAGGGATACTTGAGTTACCACCCTAATGGCCCAAATTAAATAATAGATATTGGATGGCTGATGTCTTGGAACATACATGTTTTATATGCTCTTAATTACAATAAATTAGTCTTCCTATTCCTAGAAGTATTTAATTGCATTTGATCTCTAAGCTTTGAACTCTAATTATGAGCTGTATTGGCCCATTATGTATGGTATTTAAGGCTCACTTTTAAACAGTTTTGTATTTCTTTTATTTATTCCTTTGTTCTGCAAAAATCTAAGAGAATAATAGAGTCTTTGTTTCTGTTTTGAGTACTGTGATCCTCTCTTGCTTTTTCCCCAAACTATCTCGGTCTTTTTGTTCTCTTATGGTATCACCTAGTCCTTGCTGATACCATTTAGAGCCTGTCTGCTGCCAAGGAAAATAGATCAGGAGTTTATTACTAAAGCCATTTGTTTCTAGTTATTTTCTCTCTATGTCCTTTGAAATGGGGTGATCAGAGTATAAGCAAGGAATGAATATTGTTGAGATATGGCTGATAATGCTGTATTCATTCTTTCCTTACAAACTTATATTTTACTTCTGAGTTGGAGAGTGTGGTTTTCTGCTTCAATATTGTTCAGATGTGAGCCTAATGAATGCAGAGGCTCTCTTTTGTTTGCCTGTTCTAGTCCAGACAACTGTTTTAAAGCTGGGGGTTGAAACTGCTTGGCAGCTAATCAAACAAGGAAGAAATGAATGATTAAGAAAAAAATAAAATGATACAGTGTAAGTGCCAAATAAATTCTGCTCACGGGTAGAAAATCTGACTTTAGATCCCTTGTGCTTTTATAAAATCTGAAAGTCATAGTTAAGAAGAGAGTCTGCAGGGTACATGTATTTTCACTGTTTTTTCAGTGTTCTTGTATTGAGTTTCATTCTTGTAAACTTTTTAATCACGGTCTTTTAATGACTTCCCAATTGATGTTTGGTTTTGGAGCCACAAAGCCTTTAAGAGGCAGTCTAAGTATTAGGAAGAGTTGATGACTAGTCATTAGAATATTGTTAGTAGACTAAATCTTTCATTTAAACCTCCAAGATTCAGGCTGTGTCTGAAAAATTATTCTGTTGACAAGTGTATGATTTTCTTTGGTAATCCTGCCATGCTTTTTTTCTTTTGTATTTCACACAAACCCTTAGTGTGAATATATTTAGTGTACTTTAGTCTATCTTAACCCATGGGTTTGTGCTAGTGTTTTGGGGGTGTGGGGTTTTTTAAGCTTTCAGATAACTAACCAGAAGCCTCTGAGTCAAGTTTTGATTATAACAAAAGACAATTTACCCTGGGCTTCCTGTTTCTTTTACTGACTCTGTTTTTGACTCTCATCAAGTCCAGATCTCCCCTCTTTGGCCCTCAAAAGTTTGTGAATTTTGCTGGAGCTGCAGCTGTTTCAGAACTACTACCCAGTCCTCTCCCTCTGAAGCTGTCTTTTTTTTCCCCAAAACCTCCCTGCTCCAGGTTTCCAAATGGTCTTGGTATCTTGTCTCTAGTTTCTCTGTTTTCCTTAGTTTTGATTTTTTCATAGAGGAGGGATCATAGATGCAAATAACCCCTCAAATACTGATTTTAAGTACAGCTTACTTCAGGACTGACATTCCAGCTACATTATTTTTAAGAGGGTGCAGATGTGAGTCATATGGGTGGAAATGCAATCTGCATGTTACGTGAGGGATGAGTATCTTTTTTGTGGTATATTGTCTAGCAAGTGTTTAGCCGCTGTGTCAATGAAACCAGCACTGCTAAAGATGGATTGTGTTCATTGCTTACAGTGTGCTTGCTGCGCCTCTGTAAATGGTGTGGGCAGTTCTGCAGTAGTCCAGTCTTTTAGTTTTATGATATGGTAGTGAGCAACCTGGGGTATCTCAAATGCAGTTAGAATAGTGAAGGTGTAATGCTTAGAACAACCTGTGTTTTTTAACTGCTCAAGTGAGGTAGAGAATAGTGATAGAAAGCTTGTTCTCAGGGACACGCATCAAGAATAAAAGGCTGCAAGTCATAGGTTCATTCTGCTACATCACTTCAAAAAAACATTTTTCAAATATGAAGTACTTCGCAGTTTTTAGCTGAACTGAAGTACAAAAAAACCCAGATGGAATTGTTTGCCACAAATTAAGTATGATTTTTGCTTTCCTGGGCTACTTCTTACCTTTAAAAGAATGATTTCTGTGATTTTTTTTTAGCTCGCGTTTTTCCTGCACACACTCTGAACAAAAGATTCCTTAGATGATAAACTCCATTGAAGCTAATCCTTTCCCTCCTCCTCTCACTTTTCTTGACCTATCTCCTTCTTAGAGATTATTTCCAATTCTTTGGATACCTTCACAGTAATTCCAGCCAAATGATAATGACAGCGTGTCAGCTGTAGGCATCCCCTGTCTGTCAGCCAAAAAGCTGTACATACTTCCAAATAAAGGATCCTGTTCTTACGGTCGCTCTCCTTTCTGTTCAGCTGAAGACATGCTTAACCACGAAGGTGAGAAGAGCTAGCTTTTTGTCATCTTAGTTAGGAAAAGCTGAACATGGATGAGGAAAGTTAATGACAGAATCTAGGTGCCAAAAAGTTAATGACAGGATGCAGAGGTTAGGTTAGTAGGCTCATTGTGTTTACCATGAGAAAACTAGAAAATACAGTAGGGTTTTTTGGGTTAAAGAACTGAAGAGGTTTTGGTCAAAACCATTTGACTTTGCTAAGTTCTACTGTTGGCTGTTTGGTTTGTGGGTCATCTCAAATTTAACTAGTTTAACTTAAAATAATTGATTTAGGTGGGGGAGAAAAAGTGTGTTAGTTTCCTATGCAGCATGCGATTCTGCATAGCTTTTATGCAGAAACTAAATTATTTTTAGTGTTTTCAGTTAGCTTTTTTCAGTTTATAGTAAACATTGCAATAACTGCCATCTCTAGATTAATTTATTTGGCTTTCTTTTTCCATGGTTGTTGACACTTTGAGCACTTGTACACCTTCTGACAATGCCTGCGTGGCTGCTGTTGGAAGCCTTGGTGTCATGTGTGGCTACGGATACTCTACTAAACTCTCCCTGTGGAGAACTGTCTTAAAGGGAATCACGAAGCAAAAGGCCTGCAAGTTAGTGACATAATTGTCTAAGAATAGCAACAGGTAGGCATCTATGCATTATGTTTTCACTGTGGTGGTTGCCTGTATTTCAGAGACCCCTGAAACAGCAGTTTCAGAATTTTGAACTCTGAACTTCCTTTTGTTATTCTTAAGTCAAACCCATAATATTAATATAACCGCTTTCTGTGTTTGTTTTCAGTGTCTTTGTTATTTCAGCAGAATATTTTTATTGGCAGCTTATTGTTCCAGTGGCTCTTGAGGATCTTATGTGGCATTAATGTTTCACTTCATGCACTGTATTACCTGACCCCAGGAGTATTTTGTGGCGTCTACCAGGCCAGAAATAAAAGCTGCTGTTTTAGACTAGGAGTGCAAGCTACAGTCAAAATACCAGCGCTTTCCTATCAGAGTAGCAGTTTCTTTTAAAGTAATTGTGCTCTGACTGCCCTATGCCCAATTGTGCAAACCTTCAGACTATACTTTGCGTGTAGGCATGGCTCCATCAATGCAACTGCACATAAGCTCGGCAAAGCGTACTAAGTTTGTGAAGTAGTTTGACAATGGCAATTACTGTGCTACAAATAAACCAGAGGTATATTAGCATTAATAACCACTCCCACAAGCTATGCTAATCACTCCTGAAGAGCTGCAAAATTGGGGAATACTGTTGTACATGCTAAATTACTTCTTGTAATGCAAAGTTACAGACCTAGCAAATATTTTTTTTTTCCCTCCAGCCTCTAAACCAATATGGAAGAGGAGTTTGCTAGAGTTGAGAAACCTTGCTGACTTTTGTGCGTGGATGACCGAAGGTGGCACAGCTACCCTCTCCATAAATGGCTTTCTATACAGAGCATGTGCTTGACCTTACTTTTAAAACTCTGAGCTCATAAAAGTATTGGGTTTATTGCAATTTTTAAGAAAATACTTTGAGTTACAAAACTATGTTTAAAAAGAAAAAAAAAAGTATGGGGAGAAGGAGTATAGTTTTTTTAGTGATTGTATGTTGGGTTGCTGTCATGCTTGAGAGCAGTTTTTAGAGTACACTGTTAATTTTGGACACTAACACTTGGCTTGCATGCAGATTACTTGCTTTCCTTTCATCTCATTTATGTCAAGCTTTTTACCTGAGATGGGTCATCTGGCATCACTCCTGGGCTAGAGGCTTTGGTCTTTCTCCATCATGTTGCCCAAAATTCAGATGACTGGAACACGTGTGTGACTATGGCACAGACCGGTTGGCACTTTCTCATGTGAGAAGGGAAGGACTGAGGCTGTTGGGGAGAGGGCAGTTGGTGATGGCTCTGAAACAAGGTAATTATTTTGGTGGGTTGTCTGTGGTCTGTGAGATGCAATTAGACCATCCCCATTTTTCATTACTCTGAGAACTAACCGTGACTGCAATCCTGTTACATTTTAAAGGGCCAGCTGTGTGCCAGTGCAGAAAATCTGCATGTGCTGATCCATAATAAAATTTCAAAAGCATTAAAATATGATGCCTTCTGAAAATAGCATGGTTGTTCTAAGTTTGAAGTTTGGCCCTGGATAGAAAAGTATTAAATATTGATTTGTGCCAATCAGTTTGTGCAGTATGTTTAGAAACATGGAATATGTTTGGGCTGGTAAGCAGGCAGAGCTAGGTTTTTTTTTTTCTCCTTTTTCCTAGATAGACATTGGTTTTTAGTAAAGGAGGGAAGGAGATGGCAATGCAGGGGGAAAACTGGTATTTGTAGGCCTTGTTAACAGGATTGCCATTTCACTGGAAACAGCTGAACCAGAAGGGAGCATGTTTAAAAACTGTGTAGCTGGAGTGTGCAAATGTGTCAGGTTTGTGATGTGTAAAGCAAAACAAGGCTTTAGATTTGGAAAGGAAAAACTGAGCATAAAGGCACTTCGCTTTTTATCAACCCTACTCTGCAAAGCATTCTGTAGGTGAATAAGGAGCACACATGCCACCACTAATGAGAACAATTACCACCCAATAATGTGTAAATGAAAGATGAGCTAAGACATTTGAGTAAGATAAGGATTTTCCAAGTCTGTGCCAGAAGCTAGAACTGAAGAGGGATTTTTATTTCTGCAGCATTGATACTGGGTTACTCTAATCTCTCCCTCTTTCTTTCATTCCCTTTCCTTGCAATTTTGGAAACAACTGAATGAGCAAAATAATCTGTCCAGTAGCTCTAGCTAGAGTTACTGGAAATCTGGTGAGGGTCGTGCTTCCAGCTAGTGGCTGCAAAATCGAGTGGTTATGGTGATTTGTTTTAGCGCTGGTAAACAAGTGTATGCTCCTGTCTGGTAAGGTGGAGCCCTTCATCCTATGAATGTGATCCTTGATCACTATCTGAACTGAATTTTTGAACAGTGCCTGCCTTTATTTAAATGGAAGATAAAATCTTGAGGATGTGTGGCTCTATCTTTACACACAGTAGCTGCTGATTTGGTAAGATCTTGGCATTTAGGATAGACTTGTCCAAAATACGTTCTTTTGAGTGGATTCTCGAGGCAGGGGTTGGGGATGAGGAAAGAGCATCTCTCCGTGATTGTTCAAAGACCACGGAGCTGTATTTTTCAACAAACAAACGGGGAGGAGATGAAGCTTCTCTAAAGGCTTGTGGCTCTGCTGTGCCTTTTTGAAAAGGCAGGAGGGTGCTTCTGGCACTTCTCCCCCTAACTTGTGCCAACCTACTGCTGCCTTGGGACAGAGAAGTGAAAACAAGCCAAAGGAAAGTCCACTTCGGATGCATGCTAATCTAGCAAAGCCTTCTGGAGGAAGAGAAAACAGACTTGCAGGAGTTTCTGTCAGCATGGTAAGGTGTGTGTTGCTTCTGCATTGAATTATTTACCCACTGGGCTTCTCGAGTGAGAAGACTGGTGTGTATGTGGAGCACTCACAAGCGTGTGCAAGGAGGAGCAGGCAGCACTACTCAGTCTGTGGGTAGATGTGTGGGCTGCGTGTGCTGGGAAGCAAACGTTTCATTGTTCTTGCACCTCCCACCCTCTGGTTTGAGGTGTTTCTCTTGGATTGTAAGAAGCTAAAGGCAGTAGATGAAAACAATGACTGAACTCAGATTATTTTTTTTCTTTATGTAAAATCAACTAGTTTCCGAAAGTGGCAGTGGACATTTATTGGCATCAGGTACCTAGCTGATTGACACCGTTTCTTACTGCTGTTCCTTGGTTTTTCCTTGCTGTTCCTTGTTCCTTTTGGTGATGTGCTTCAACTGAGAAATTCAGAGAAATCGCAAGCTTTCCTGTTGCACAGCAACAAGGGCTTCTTAATGAAGAGAAATGGGTGTTACCTCTTTCTGTGGGTCAGTGTTTGAAACAAGGGAAAATTCATCACTGGTATACTACTATCAAACTATTTTGAGTCCTCTTAAGCTTGATAGCCTTCCAGTACAAATTGTTTTAGCCCTGCAGATTGAAGGACTAGCCACTGCTAGCTAGATTTGGTTGCCTGCAAAAGAAGATGATAAATGGAGCTTCTGCCATATATTCTGGATTTCTTGGCAGTCTATAAGGAACACTTGCACAAGTTCATTGCTGAACTTTCCCAACCTGTGTGTGTTCATGTGTCAGATGGGCACGTTGCTGCTGAGGGCTTGCTGGGTGCTGGTGAGGTGGGTATGAGACCTGAGGCAGGGGAAAGCCTGAGCTCTGCAGCTCTGACCTTGCTGTGCCTGTTTCTGGTTATAATTGAAGCCCGGACACCTTTCTGTTGTGTGGTGCGCTTTCGCTCTGTAACGGGTTAAATGGCAAAGGATTAGGGAGTAGGAAGTTCTACTTTTAAATATTCTGGTATTTTAACCACTGAATCAGATGTTTGTTTGCCTTTGCATGACGAATTGTGCTCAACATCTCAGAGTTGAAACTTGTAACAGTGCAAGCATAAACTTATAACAGTATAAATATTACTTGTAATTTTACGGTGGTCTTATGTACTTCCTGTTCATTTCTCTTACATTTCTCTTACATTTTTTTTGCATTTCCATTTTTCTGTGGGAAAACTATTTCGGGGTTATTTAAAGAGTTTCTAACTGTAATGATGACTCACAAGGACATCAATAAAATTTCTTGTGCCGAAACTATTGTTCCGTTTCACTTTTTAAAAACTATTATTAAGTAGATATGTGGAGATGATGATTAAAAGACTGAAACATTTATGGTACACAAAAACTGTGAATGTAACCTTGATTCCCATCCCCCCACCCCCTCACTCTCTGCCTTGGGCATATACCTTATGATTTGGTCATTAGTGATATGATCATATACTGAATTCTTCATGTTTTGCTTTATTGAAAGCACAACATGGTTCTGATCTGAGAACACCTGCAGAGAAACATAGGGTGTGTGTGACCTGTTTCTTTTCCTGAAGATGTTTGGAAAGTGAATGAAGCAGGAATTTTTGAGAGAAAAGTATGTCGTGGTTACAGACAATGGATGATGCTGTCCTGAAGTTCTGGTGTTTATCTGCGCTTGTTTGGCTCTGGCTTCTCAAACAAAGCTGGTTTTTTTGGTGTTTTTTCTTTTTGTTTGTTTGTTGTTGTTTTTTGTTTGTTTTGTTTGTTTTCTTCTGTTCTGATGGGAATCAACTTTTCTGGGATCTGACTCTCAAATTCAGTCAATTTGTTGCTTTTTTTTTTAATACTGTAGGGAAAATATCCAAAATAGGTTTATACATAATCATAGAATCATAGAATAGTTTGCATTGGAAGGGACATTAAAGATCATCTAGTCCCACCCTCCCGCCATTGGCAGGGGCACCCTCCACTAGACCAGGTTTCGCAAAGCCCATCCAACCTGGCCTTGAACACTTCCAGGGAGGGGGCAGCCACAACTTCTCAGGGCAACCTGTTCCAGTGCCTCACCACCCTCACAGGGAAGAATTTCTTTCTAACATCTAATCTATGTCTACCCTTCTTCAGTCTAAGGCCATTGCCCTTTTCCTATCACTCCATGCCCTTGTAAACAGTCTCTGTCCAGATTTCTTGTAAGACCCTTTAGGTACTGGAAGGTCTCCTTGGGGCCTTCTCTTCTCCAGGCTGAACAACCCCAATTCTCTCAGCCTGTCTCCATAGGAGAGGTGCTCCAGCCCTCTGATCATCTTCATGGCCCTCCTCTGGACTCACTCCAACAGCTCCATGCCTTTCTTGTACTGGGAATCCCAGAGCTGGATGCAGTACTCCAGGTGGGGTCTCATGAGTGTGGAGTAGAGGGGCATTATTATATATAATATATATGCTTATATATGTGCACATATACACATAGGAAACTCTTGAGATGTGTATTAATGGCTGTTGTGTGTAACAGCATTTGTTCCTTCACTGCTGTGAAAGACACTGCTCCTAGGTAGACCCACTCTTTATAGAGATGAGAGAATCGGTGAATATCTGTAGGGATTCAAAAATGTGCTCTGGATATTTTTTTGAGAAGATGAGACTGTAATTGAAATACATGCATTGTTTTTATAGCTTTGCAGAAACTTATGATATGGTTTGATACTTAAGCTGCAATACAAAAACTTGAAATTGTGAAGAACCAAGTGAAATAAATGGAATTAATTTTGAAAAAGGTGAATAGTGGCCTCCTTCATGATTATGCAAAACATCTCAGTTTAATGTTCTTTCAAAGACTGTTTTTACTCATTCTGCATTTTGATTATCCTAAGAGAAGATGGGTGTTAATAAGGATTTTAATGTGAATTATGATCAATGGGAAGAGCATGTCGTGAATGAACTAGATGGGGCCATGTGTGAGGGTCTCCAGAGATGGGAGAATTGATGTGTAGCAGATAAACATGGGATTTAACACTGAACAGAGGGGAGAGACCAACATCCTCAATTGTTACTAATAAGCACTAATGAGTGAACATCAGCCATCCTTTGTGTTGAAAAAGGCAGGCAATTTACTAATTAAAAATAATTCATAATGTAGCCTTTCTCTTTGTGTTCTGCCTGTAAAATATATGTGCAAGTGAAACTTGGAGGCAAAGTAGCAAAGATCCTATATAAAGATGATTTTAGAGTTCATTGCCTTAATACTTATGCTCCTTTTAAAAATGGTATTTTTCTCCCTCCTATCTCTGTGTGTACACATTCAAGAGAAGAAAAAATATTTTTGGCAAGACTCTGTTAAGTAATGGAAATAAAAGATACTTCCATTTGTCCCATTAGCCCAACACTCTTATTAATCGATATGGTGTACAATGTACAGGGCTTTAAAGCCTGAATGAATACTATGTTCAGCTGAAACTATGGAGATGAGATTAAAATAGGTAGAATGCACTTCTTTATTTTGTACATGAAGTACTTCCTGTTCTCATCGTGCTTTTTATAAACTACAGTCATAAGATATTAGTAAAGTACAGTTCCTTTTCCCTAATTATGCAGTATAATTGGAAATTGTGGGCAAATCTCCTAATCTCCATAGTGACAGTAGGACATTTATCTAATTAGTAGTTTGCCTTTTGGCATTACTTTGAATAAATTAGCATTTCATTAGATACCCTGGGCTACTGGGAAAAAGTTTCCCAGAGTAGTATTTAGTCTGTCTTCTCTAAAGAGTGTATTTTGAATTAGCATAGGTTAATAATATCCTTTGTAACTGGATAGATACAGAATAGTAATACTGTTGTTATTCTTAATATCAGAGGGCTACGCTTGGAGGTTCTTTGCTTTTTTAATCCCCAGGAGTCAGAGTAAAAACTTATGTTGCCTTATTTGATGACTTACTCTTTCCCCAGGGGGGAAAAATGGAAAGAAAAAGTGGAACAGGTTTGCAATACGGCTTGACCTCCTCTCTCTCTACCCTTTCTCTAGAGGATGAACTTTTCTTTTGGATTACAAGTGGTGCAAAGCGAAGTGGTGTGGACTAACCCAAAAGTCGTGCTCTGTCGCTTGCTAATTATAAATGAGCTTTTCACTATTTCCAGTGCAGCTAATCCAGAATAATCAAAGACTATTTGTATTCTTTTCTTGCACATATAAATCAGTGATAGGAAACTGGATGACTAAGTTTTGGTATTGACTGCCAGATAAGAAGTGTAGCTGCTTATTACGCTTTCCGGAACAGCTACTGGTAACCCATAACTTTGGTGGGAAGTTAAAACAGGTAATTCACCAAAGATGGATTCTCATTGATTTTCTTTCCTAGTGTTAAGAAGATTAGAAAGAAAAATCTGTGGATGTGATAATGGATTGTAATTTCCTTTCCTTGAGTCCCTGGCTATTTCAGACCTTTGCTTACTCCTTCAAAGAGTCGCTGGCTGCCACCTGTGGCAGAAGATTGGTATGAAGTGTGGTGTTAAATAGTTTCTTCTTCCCAAAGTGACCTTTGCGGCAGGGATCTAGATATACACCACTGTCATCATGATTGCTTTTGGTAGATAAGGGCATGCAAAGGACCTGTCAGTTTGTTTTGCCAAATCCAGGGGAATGAAACATCTTCTGTTTGGCAGGCTAGTCTGAGACTGGCTGTCAGTGTGGATTTCATACCTAGTAGCACAACACATCTGGGGTTTACTGTATTTATGAACTTGGAACCAGTTACAAAAGGACCCCCATTGTGGTATTGACGCATGAAGGTCCACAGCAGGGCTCTGTGATGGCAGTTGCTCTCCTTCTGGGCTGGGTTCTCCAGGCTGTCCAAAGCAGATAGTCATTTACTCCCTAGCGGTGAGGTAGGAAAACCCCATACTTTCACCTGTCTTTTTCTTGCTTCCTTGCCCTGGGAAGGCTTTTTTCCCCTCACTACTTGTGATTTAACACTGGGTTTATCTCATGGTGAGAGAGGAGCTCATGTTACTTCCTAGCTCTTCCCTCAGGCTTCTTCAGTGACCCTTCTCAATCCAGTAATTATTCTGTATTCCTGTGTGATGAGTTAGCCAGAGTTTTGGGGTGGATCTTCCTAACCCTTCTCCTGTAATGAGCTACCCATTAAAAAACCCCAGAAAATTCCTTTACTAACTTTGATCAAATCTAGTTTTTTGTTTTTTTTTTTTTTTTTTTAA
>VXBL01005880.1:409136-461058 GCA_013400195.1 Aramus guarauna
ACAACTGGAACAATTAATGGAAAACTTGAAGATGAGGGAAGACAGGATGGAAATAAAGAGGGTTTATAAATTGCTCTCTCTCTTCAGCATCATTGCAGACAGCTTCCTGCTTTCAGGTCTGGTTCTTGGTTACCTCAGTACCTTTGTGGGAAGTTGGTACATGTGTATGTCCAGCACCACTTCCCCCTCTGGTGCCGAGGAGGGGCTTCCCTGCAACCTCTGAGGCAGGCTAGTGCTAGCCCTAAAATAAGAATGCCAGAAAATCTCAGTCTTGGTTGACTGCACTCTCTTTCACTACAGGACCCCAACTCTTGGTTGCCAAACATTGCACTGTCCCCTGGCTGTGTCTTTCCTCACAGGGGATGTTCAGTAGTTCATGAAACAGCTGCTTCTTCCTTCCGTCTCCATCCAGAGGCCCAGAAACTCTACTTAAATGTACTGTAAGAACAGAGAACAATCATTCATATCCTAGACGTATATTAAATTAACTTTTCTATCCTTGTAGGATTCTAAAGACATTGTGATAAAACCCTCTAATCTCCTTCTATAAGTTCAAATAAATAAATTTCTCTGTGTTAGTTGATACCGTTGTGTCCAAGCATGGTCTAGTGAATATGGACTTGGGATTGCATAAACTGCCAAACAGCACCAATTTTCTTACCCCCCCCCCCCCCCCCCACCCCAAATATGGTTTGTTTTAGAGAGATCTTGTCTGGGGACCTGCAAAATGGGAAGGCGATGTTAGAGGTATGTTAGAGAGAATGGCTACTGTAGTCTAATGATCTGAATTTTGTTCTACAGCTTGATGACTGCACCCTGCAATTGTCTCACAATGGTACCTATCTAGATCTAGAATCCACCCTAGCTGAACAAAGAGATGAATTGGAAGGCTTCCAGGAGGATGCTGGGTAAGTAAATGTTTACTAAATTTAGATAAATAAGCATATTTGTCCAGAAGCATTGAAGTTTTGGGTGTGCATGTGGTTACCTTGAAACATTCAGGTCAGCATTAAAACAGAAAAGATAAAATTCTTTCCTCTGTAAGCATGTCTCCCCCTTTCTGTGATTAAGTATTTTATGACTTTTCTAAGTTCACTCTTATGGTTTCTCTAAAAGAAGATGGCATACTGTAAGAAATCTATCAAGATGGATGTCTTGACTAGTCTAGTAAATTTTTATAGTTCTTTGGAACTTGATAAATGAGGGTGGTTGGTTCTGAGAACTCGGAGATCTTTCTTACATGACAACATTGGGGTGATGCTCCTGAAGTTATAAACTCTATTTCTTTGTGTCTTTGTGCCTTGATATTTAAGTCCTCCTTTTATATTCTTGGAGAAAAGACTTGTATTGATTTTTTTTTTTTTTACACTTCTGGAATTGATAAACCATCTGGGGGGTGGGTGGTAGTGGGTTTTTTGAATATTTTCCTCTTGCCTTTTTTTTCTTCTTTAATTATTTCTAGTACACATGGATTGCTATGACAGTTTTCCATAAACCATCTCTGAGAACTGAAAGTGAAACCAAAAGTTAGCATCAATGTGTGTCTGTGTGAATGCATGTATAAAATTTTGCTTTTTAGAAGATTTTTTTTTTCTGGGACTCTTATGTGATTGTCTTGTTTAAGGTATAAAATGAACAGACAGTCTAGCACTATTTTTGCCTTGCTGATTGCTATATTGAACTGGATAGTTGTCATTAATTTTATGGGTGCGTTTTGGCATGGACTTCATGCATGTGAGTAATGTAGCTGTGCCAGAAGGAAATTTAACTGCTTTCTGAATTGGTCAGGGCTTGTTAAAACTGCGAGAAGCAGCCCTTTTGCTTATACTGTTGTCTCTGCTTCTCGTTATAGCTGTCTTGTCTTTGATGAATGCTTCTTAGAGATTATGATTCTATGATTCAAACTGTGCCTCTGAATATTATTTTAGGTGGAGAAGAATTTTAAATAATGTTACAGATATTCATGTGTGTACATGTATGTATGTTGTCTTCATACATACCAGTTTTGGGCATGTTTTTATAACTATTGGAAGATAAAGAAAGTGTTCTGTTAGAAATTAAATTCGTTGGAAGAAAGTTCTTCAATAGATGGAGTAGCCAATACAGCTGAACTGAGCCTCCCTTCCTATGCAATAGGAGTGTTGAGTATAGAAGGTGATCTAGTCTTCAGTTTTATGCAGCAGTGATAAAACTTGCTGCAAAGAACAGTAAGTTCTTATTTCCAACTAATTTTATTAGTTGAAAGCAATTAAGATGAAGGAAAAACTTTCTCTTTTGATAGTTTTTTTTTTTTGTAGTAGTATGCACAAGTTGTTAATTCATACTTTCTCTCCTTTCCATTGCTGTCTGTGATAATTCTAGTAGTTTTAACTTCATTGCTTTTGATACCCCACAATGGCATTCCTGAGCAATTTGACCAGCCAGAGACTGGTTGGTGCTCTTCCTGACAGTCTTTACACTTGAAATGACAAGCTACCTTCCACCTTGTTTTAATTTCTACTTTCTTTGGGCACATAAATGATATGAATTGTTCCTGAAACAAGATTCCTATTTTCTCTGTGGTGACTATCCTGGGAAAAAATATCAAATCATATGGTACTAACTGTGCTGCTTGGAATAGCAGATCTACTGTGTTGTTTTGAGCTGAAAAATCAGGCTATGTTTTTGTGTACTTTGCCTGTGCATGCAGGCCTCCTCTTAATAGCACAACCTATTGTCAGTTGAGTAATTGCTTCATTTTTCTGCAAAGATGGATAGGGAGGTATGAAACTGGATGTAGTAAGGTACCTCACAAAAGCTTGCACTACAAATTATTATGGTAATTATCTTTTGAAATGAGTTTTGTGAAATGAAAAATAACAACTTTCATGTCTGTTGTTGTCACCTATGTAGCCCTCACTTTCACTGGTCTTTGCCCTGCTCTCTGAAGTTGTCCCTCTGGTAATTATTGGTCAATAGGAAGTACCATGTTTTCAGGTTTTAGCTGCCTGCCTTAGGTGCAACATCAGGACTGGTTGTTGTGACCCATGGTTCTTTGGTATCTTCCTGCTACAGTCCCCCTTCAGACTCTGCTTTCTTAGCATTCCGATAAATTGCGCAGGCAGTGAGAGTTGCAAAGGCTGAAGTGGTGAGAATGGAGGAAAGGAAGAATGAGGGATATGTTGGGGAGTAAATCGTAAGACCATCGAATGCTTTGGGTTGGAAGGGATCTTAAAGATCATCTAGTTCCAACTCCTCTGCCATGGGCAGAGACACCCTCCACTAGACCAGGTTTCCCAAAGCCCCATCCAACCTGGCCTTAAACACCTCCAGGGAGGGGGCATTCACAGCCTTTGTTCCAGTGCCTCACCACCCTCACAGTGAAGAATTTCTTCCTAATGTCTAATCTAAATCTACCTTCTTTCAGCTGAAGGCCATTACCCCTTCTCCTATCACTCTATGCCCTTGTAAAAAGTCTCTGTCCAGATTCCTTGTAAGACCCCTTTAGGTACTGGAAGGCTGATGGAAGATCTCCGCAAAGCCTTCTCTTCTTCAGGTTGAACAACTCCAACTTTCTCAGCCTGTCTCCATAGGAGGGGTGCTCCAGCCTCCTGATCATCTTCATGGACTCCAGAGCTGGATGCAGTACTCCAGATGAGGTCTCACGAGCGTGGAGTAGAGGGGCAGAATCACCTCCCTTGACCTGCTGGTCATGCTTCTTTTGATGTAGCCCAGGACACGGTTGGCTTTCCAGGCTGCAAGTGCACATTGCTGGCTCATGTTGAGCTTCTCATCCACCAAGACCCCCAAATCCTTCCCCTCAGGGCTGCTCTCAATCCATTCTCCACCCAGCTTATACCTATGCTTGGGATTACCCCAACCCATGTGCGGGACCTTGCACTTGGCCTTGTTGAACTTCGTGAGGTTTGCATGGGCCCACCTCTCAAGCCTGTCAAGGTCCCTCTGGATGATATCCCTTCCCTCCAGCGTGTTGACCGCACCACACAGCTTGGCGTTGTCAGCAAACTTGCTGAGGCTGCACTCAATCCCATTGTCTGTGTTGCCAACAAAGATGGTAAACAGCACCAGTCCCAGTACCGACCCCTGAGGAACACCACCCTCGTCACTGGTCTCCACCTGGACATTGAGCTGTTGACCGCAACTCTTTGAGTGTGACCACTCAGCCAATTCCTTATCCTTATCTGTCAGATCCATGTCTGTCCAATTTAGAGACAAGGATGTCATGTAGGATGATGTCAAATGCTTTGCACAGGTCCAAGTAGATGATGTCAGTTGCTTTTCCCTTATCCACCAATGCTGTTACCCCACTGTAGAATGCCATTAAATCTATTCAGGCACAATTTTCCCTTAGTGAAGCCATGTTGGCTGTCACCAATCACCTCCTTATTTTCCATGTGCCTGAGTATAGTCTCCAGGAGGATCTGCTCCATGATATTGCTGGGCACAGAGGTGAGACTGACTGATCTCTAGTTCCCAAGCTCTTCCTTTTTATTCCTTTTTTAAAATGGGGTTATGTTTCCCATTCTCTGGTCAGTGGGAACTTCACCAGACTGCCATGACCTCTCAAATAGGATGGATAGTGGCTTGGCCACTTCATCCACCAGTTCCCTCAGGAACTGCAGGTGCATCTCATCAGGTCCCACAGACTTGTGCACCTTCAGGTTCCTTAGATGGTCTCAAACACTGTCTTCTATACTGGGCAGTTCTTCATTCTCCCAGTCCCTGCTTTTGCCTTCTGAGGCTGGGGTGGTGTGGCTAGAGCGCTCATTGGTGAAGACTAGGGCAAAAAATCTGTTGAGTAGCTCAGCCTTCTCTGTATCCCAGGTAACCAGGTCTCCTGTTTCATTTTCCCTAGTCTTCCTTTTATCACTGATGTACCTGTAGAAGCTTTTCTTACTGCCCTTGATGTCTCTGGCCAGTTTTAATTCTATTAGCACATTAGCTTTCCTAACCTGATCCTTGGCTGCTCAGACAGTTTCTCTGTATTCCTCCCAGGCTACCTGTCCTTGCAAGTGAACCACAGATGAGCACAAAAAGACGTGTGCCCTGTCACAGAGGAAAGAGGGGACGATTGTCTGAGGGGATGCTCCCTTCAGCACCTCAGGTGCCTGTAGGTACAAGTGATATACTTCCCTTGGATAGTTGTAACTTCTGCTTAACCTGCAGCGTTGCCTAAGGACATGGGAGTTATGCTTCACCTTGATTGTTGTGAGATTGAGCATTTTTGATTCCATCTCCCCTACCCACACGTACCAAATAAATTGCGGGTTGCAGCCCTGAAATCCTAGTATTGTGCTCTGCTGTGGTGGGATGCAGCTCAGTGAAGTACCAAACTTTGGATTTAGGAGTAGATACTGATCAAGCAGAAAATGAAGAAAGGGGAACACCTGACTTGTCAACAGCTTGGCAGGAAAGGATCTGATGTTTTTGGGAAACGCAAGTTGAAACCAAGTCAGTGATTATGGTACTGTGAAAAAGGTAAGGGGCACCCTAGTGTATAAAGCAGGAATTTAGCCAGTGAATTGCAATGAACTTGGTATTTGGTACTAATGAGGCTTCTGCTAGATTTCTGCATCCCATTTTTGTCCATATTTCAAGAGAGAATAGGAGGAACATAAACAAGAACAACCAGAATTTTAGGAATCTGTGAGATGACTTCCCTGTATGACTTAGTAACATTGTCACTTCAGCGTAAATGCAACTTGTATGATGTTATCCAGAAAAAAAGAAATATTCTAGGCATAGGTAGCAAATGGAATCAGGAATGTCTGCTTTCATCACAGGTTTCTAGAAAACTAAACTCCATTCTTGGGCCTTGCAGCTCTGATTCTTTGCTCATGCAGAGACCAAGGTGCTGAGCTGGAGTGCTCCCACACTGGAGCTGCTGGCTGTGGTCGCTGGGGACTTAGCCCACAGTCTGGGAGGGACTTAGTCTTTTTCTTTTTCTCTGGGTCATTTCAAGGTCCTGGTCTTAATCTTCAAAGCTTTTAATTTTCTGAGATTAGTTTACCTCAGGAGCTGTGTCTCTGCCATGCCCAGGCTGCCTTGCTCATCAGGGTCACTGAAGCTTGCTGAACTCTGAATGAAGGGTTTAGTAGCTGGATGTTCATGGCATTTTTAAAATTTTAGATCCTAAACTGTGGAAACTCCTATTAAGAGTGACCAGAAGGTCCTGCAATCTGGCTGTTTTCAGCATCTTTTTGCTGAATGTTCCTGTTTGCCCAGTGAAAACTGAAGATTTTTCTTTTAATATACTGCTGAAAGCACACTTATAAATGAATAAACTGTCCAGGAAACACAATCTTACAAACTTTTATTGGTGTTAGAGGCTGCAGGTATCTTTTTTTCTTGGAAGGATGGATGAGCATAATGAAAAATGAGAAGGATTTTTCCCAAAAGGGAAGAGGAGAATGATGGCAGTTAAATTGGAGGTTTGTGATGTGTATCTGTAAGTAACAGGTATAAGGAACATGTGCACTCTCGCACAGTTTCAAATGAATCCTATTCTGTTACTGAATATAATGAAAAGAGGCTTTTGGTAGTTGCTAGCCTCTGCAGCAGAATCTGAACTTCTGTTTAAGGGAGGAGAAAACCCAGCACATGTGCCCTCTTAGCCTGTAGGGCTAACTGAGCAAAACATGGACGGGACTATTTCCTGTGTCCATAACTCTTGCTGCTGCCATTTGCACCTTTGGGAACAGCTGTGGGATTCAGGAGAATCAGATCATTTTCATATGGGTTTTGCTGGGGTTTTTTTGGGACAGTCAGGATGAAGAGCTGGCCAAGCAATGAGGCTGACCCTCCAGGCCCCTGCTGTCACGACCAGGAAACGGGTCAATAAGAGCACATAGGAAAACTCCCTTTCTTTTTCAAGTCCAGGACATATTTATAGTTGGTTTGCTTTTTGTGTAATCTATTTATTTATTTTCTTGCTTCCAACACAAGTTACTTTGCGGATTCTTAATTGTGTGAGGAGGTAAATGCAGAGGTAATTTAGGTTGGCCGGCTGTTTTGTTAAGGTGCCCATGACAGGTAATGGTCTTTTCTTTGTTTACTTGTGATTTTATAGGGCAAGCAAGAATTGTCAAGAAGTTTATGTATTTAAATTATCATAAAATTGCACAAGTTCTTTTATAGGCATGTCTTAACAGGCCCTAATAGTAGCCCACAAGTTAACACAGTCCTCAACCACGGAGCACAAAAGCTTCTTCAAACAGCATGTTGCGAGCAATGGAGATTTCATTGAGGAATATGTTTTCAAGATTTCTGCTCAGCAGATGGATTGTTTTAAAGTACTTCTGAAAAATCACTTTCAGCAATGATGTTTTGCATTCCTTTTAGACCCCCTGTCCCAAGCCATTTTTGCTGGGTGAGTCCCCATTTAAGTTGGATGCCAGACATTTTCCGTCGTGATGATGCTGTTCTTTCTGCGCTCCATTAACAATCTGTTGAGGGCAATGGAGTCTGGCAGGGATCTTTAATATTAATTTTCCTGCTTATGTACTGCATTTTTTTGTCGGCTTAGACTTTGTGATTAGCACAATTGTGAGAATGAAAACTTTTTGTCACTCTTGCGTGAGGAAGTTGGGGATGCATTTGAAAGTTCACTTGTTTTTTGTCTAATAAAAATGATATGGCTCATTTCTTGAAGCAGTACTGCAATAGCAGATCTTATGCTGATTTTGTATTAGTTTGGACAGAGTATTAGTTCACTGTTGGAAGATGATCTCAACTTATGTTTTGTCTTGATGTCATTTCCATAATGTTTCTCAGTTGAAACAGCAAGAAAAGTAAGGGAGATGCCTGTGGGAGATTGTCATGGAGTTGCTGCAAACAGTAGACGCTGTGACTGCTCATTGCAATGATTTACTCATGTTTTGAAAAATGCATTAGTTCATCTGAATATAGTGATTTCTGTGATATTTAGTTATTACTCTGACCAAATGCTGAATCTGAAAAATGTAACAGATGGTCACAATAAAAACATGCATCAAAGCTAAAACAACCCCGAACCCCAAAACAACAACAACAAAAAAAACCCCAAACGAAAAACCCCAACAAACAAAAACCCCAATACAGACAATCTTATTTATATCAAGACTGAATTAGTTTAGGAAGCTGGTGCACACTGAGAGCAGGTGTAGTGTGGAAGCCTTTCTCATGTTTTGCTTTGTTTATATGTCAAGTATCATCATCTGTACTTATGCAGGTGCAAGGACCAGAAAGGCTCGGAACTATAGAGAAATGTGCTGTGGCGTAGGGCTGAGCCACAGAGTGGCTCAAATGACGTTGCTTTTGATCTCAGCTTTCCCAGGCCTTGAGTAGCCTGATGTGTTCAAGGATTTCCCGAAGTGGAGACCATCCTGCTGTCTCTCATGCTCTTTTGTTAGAATCTAGATGTATTCAGGCTGTCATATAGCTGAGAGTTTATGGTAAATTTTGGAAGGTATAAGACTTTCTGCAGGGTAGCTGTATTCCAGTCTATAATGTATCAGATTAAGATGTTGAAACACGTTTTGAAGTGAATGATTAACTAAAACTTCACTGTTGCATAATAAATGGCCGTAAAGATTAAGTTTTCACATTTCTAATGAAATAAATTATTTTTCTGGATGGCTAAGTTGGTGCTTTTTTAATTCCCTCCCTCCCAAGGTTTGAGGACAATAGCTATTACCACCCATGTTTTCAAAACTTTATGCAGCTTTTTAACTTACTAATTTTTAATCCTAATGAAATGTCTCTGTTTACAAAGGAAAAAAAACCCATTCAATAGAATATTGAAATTAATCTTAGGTGGAACTGTAGAAATTCATTTTTAGAATTATCTTGCGATATTCCTTGACAGTAAAATGTAATAAAATAACAGGTCCCATATGCTTTCTCTAGCTCAGAAAAATAGGCAAGGTGTCTCTGTGCATTCATGCTTCCAGAGCATGTAATCAGGAATAATTAAGCAAATGTGCATGTATTTCATAGAGCTTGACAAATGAGACGTGACTTTGAAGGATGTGCCCTTGAAGTAGGATGGGAGGTAATTAACACTTTTATGTTCTTTCATGCAAATTATTGACAAGTTATGAGATAAGGATTTCTTGTCAGTCGATCTTCTTGACAAGATATCTTGTGAAGATGATAGTTGCCAAATTAAGCTTTTCTACTTGTACTAAAATGCTACTACATTTGTAGTTAAAGATTGAATACTGTTGTATGAATGTAAAACATACTTAGAAAACATGCATCTGAATAAATAATAGCAAACTTGAATAAATCTTACAGCAGAGACTACAAGCCACTTTGCTCACACCAGAAGGCACAAAATGCAAGATCCATCTGGGCTTGTGGGAAGAACCTGTGGTCACCTAATTTGGTGGGCTGGCCAGGAGGGAGCTGGAGGGTGGCAGTCAGCACAGAAATTACAGTGATCACAAGTATTAGTGGTCTGTAGTTGAAGCCTGGGGACATCAAATGGGGGTGCAGTCAATGCACCTTACAGCTTCATTCCTGTTGAGACAGAATCCGCAGGCAAGTGACTTAGAAAAAAGCTATGAGGGACTGCGTAGTCTTACATCAGCACACGACTGAAAGTTCCCTTCAAAGGGAAACAGAGGTGGTTTTGCTCTTCTCCCAGCACTTGCAGTCTTCTGAGCTATGCCATGCTCCTGCCAGCTGAGAAGCAGCCAACATCCATAGTGGCACCTTTGCCAGCGTGGGAGAGGAGGCAGGTCCTTGCTTCATGCACATTCCTCTGTGCCGTTTTGGGAGAGCAGGAGCCTGGGATCAGCAGATCTGACCAGGGCAGGTCATGGGCAGCTCTCAGAGTTGATGCTTGTTAAATGCCAAGGGACCCAGTCATTTTACCCCATGTGCCTGGGAGTAGCGTCAAAAGCTCACACAGGCTTTTGGGGTGTGGGACAGCACCTCAAATCCCAAGTACTAAAATGTTCTGTGGTCTGGTTTTGTCATGTGGGTTTTTTTTTGGTGAGGGTGTTCTTTTTGTTGGGTTTTTTTGAGAGTTTGACTCATGATTTTATAGGTTGTGGTTGTCGATACTGAAACAGCTGTGTCTCCTTCTCCCCCACATTGCCCCAGAGTTAACACACAGCTCTCTATTGTCAAGGGAAAAATCTACATATGTACCAAGGTATCTGTGGAAACATTTGAAGATTTTCTGTTTTTGAATTTTACTGATTACCACTGGCAAGTGAATGCAATAAGAGTGCTTTTCTTCAAAAACTATTTCCATTGCAAAATGTATTGCAAAAATACTGTTGTGCATAGCTCTCTTCCAGTCCATTACATACCAAACACAGTGCCAAACCAAAAAGTGTGTGAATAATTCTTACAGTTTTTCCTAGGACAACCTTTTTTTTTTTTTTTTAAGATAGTCTAGTTTGGCATTCAAGTTTCATGTGAAAATAGCTGAGGAGTCCAGTGGTTGAGGGTGGAAACTTAAATAAAAACAGCTTATAGAAACAGCTGATGCCAGATGTTTTATTTAAAAACATTTAATTTTATTAACATTGAAGCTCCTTAATAGCTGTGTTTGCACTCTGCCGCCCTCATTGATGACAAGGTTATAAGTTAAGTGAGCAGCTCTTGAGGCTTGGAAATGTGTTTCCCTTCAATTTGCGAGGAGGAAATCCCTTCCTCTCTCCATAAACAGATCATCTGCGGGGCTTCAGGTAGGGTTGCCAGAAAGCGCTGTAGGACTGCTCCGAACTCAACTGCTGTTGCGAGTAAAACCATTGATTTGAGGATCTAAACCTTGAACACCGCCACCGGGTGCACCCACCGTCTGCTGGTGCAGCTTGCAAATGGATGTAGAATTGGAGCGTAATTGCCTTGGAGCACGCACGCAGCCAAGTGAGTTTGTGCTGGGTAATGAGTAAAAGCTGTGAACTTGCTACACTTCCACAGCAACTGTTCGTGTGGGTGCTTCTACCCTGTGGTAAACACGAAGTAGATTTGTATAGGCAAGCTCACACTCTGTTTATCCTATGGGAATTCATCTGTCTCTGCTTGGTGTGTGGTGTGTGTGTGTTTGTTTTACCACTGACTAAATTAAAGTAATAATCTGCTTCTGATAAAAGTAAGCGTCCCCAATTTCACCTCCAGTGGTGAACTAACAGCTTAAACCACTGCAAATCTGTGACTAGCCCAGGATCTCCAGTAATGAAGCCATGACAACTAGTGACCTCAGCCAGGGTTAAGACCCTAGCAGTACATCAAAATATGAATTTATTTCACATTTATTGCTCGGTAATTGTGCTTGCTAGCAAAAGCATTGACGGCCCAGCAATTAAATGCAAAGCCTATTTCCTAAATTGAATTAACATGGAGAAATAAGTTGCCTGAGGGCGAAGTGTTATATTTAAGAACTTGTGTATCAAGTTACAAAGGAGCCCTTGCCAAATATGATGCTGATGGAAAACTTCCAAAAAGCAGAGACCTAAAGCAGCATATTGATAAATGCAAAGTAGAATTTATTTTTATGTACTTATACATATACACATGCATGTCCTACTACAAAGTGGGACAGTTTCAAAATAGTTCTTGCTGAGTCTGGTTAAACTGTTCATATCCTGAGAAAGTGTGTAATTGGCCAGTTAAACAAGTAGGGCATGACTTTGAAATGTGTTTTGTGTTGCTTTGGGAAATCTCTTCTTCAAGTTGTTATGTTTTTAGTATCATCAATTACATTGGAAAAATCTTAAAAGATAAGGGTTTTTTATCCTTCAAGGTATTAGAGAATGATTTCTAGTAGAAGAGAAAAGTTTATGAAAAATTATTAAAGTTACTTTTTCCAAACTATTTAAGTCAGCTTTTTTATTATTTTACTTATGAAAAAATTAGAGGCCTTTTTGATACAAAAAATAAGAATTAAGGTCTGTGTGAGAATGAAGTGTTTGTGCAGATGCCCTTTGCTTCTTTGTTACTGGAATTTTTCTAATGAAGTTGGTCTGCCACTTTGTTCCCCTGGAACCAAAACTGTTGGTCCCATGATGTGGCTGGGACCACCAGAGGCACCCTTTGCCTGAAGAGGTAGAAGCATCAAGTGACCCAACTGGGGGACATTATTTTACTTTCTTCCTTGCCCCTTTGTTCTGTAGGTTCTCAGTACTGATTCCCCCCCCACCATGGCATTTGTTGATCCAAGTGTAAGGAGGTTTTAAATGAAAATGTGAATGTAATGTGAACTTCAAAGTGCAGGTAATAGCTAAACCATGTGACCAGAAGGTACCCACTGTAAAGATGCCTGGGAGGAATGTGCAGCCAGAGCTTGAGAGCTACTGACAGCGGTGGGAAATACATAAGCTAAGAAATGGATAGCATTGGTCAAGTGACGTGTCATCTCTTCAGAAGAATGTGATGCAAGATTGGCAAGAAGTGATGAAACATACCTTCCGTTTTTCTGTTTTTTTTTTTACCCAGAAGGAATATATACTAAAATAGCAGTTTTAATGCAAATCTCTCTGCCATTAGCCAACTCACAAAGTTTGTGTTTTCTTAATGCAAAAACAAAAGGTGAAGATTTAACTGGTCATGCCATCAGTGTTTCACAAAATGACAGGATAAACTTCCTGCTGAAAAAATTATAAACGGGTTGAGCTTTTGGGGTGGGAAGGGACACAGCTTTGTTCATGAATAAGGACAGCTCTTTAAAAATGGTTACTTGCTGGCTGCAAAGGCAGCAGTGAGCCCTCAAATATTTTAGGGGCTGTTTGAAGCTATTGTTCTAATATCTGGAAGTTGAGCCATTAACAACTGAGAAATAACCAGCATGATGATTCAGAAAGTAGGGGAAGACAGTAGGGAGGGGATTCTCATTTTCCAGCTTCTGAGGTTTGCTTGCACAGAAACTACTAAAAAGGACAAATGTAACAAATGTTTCCCCGATTTTAACTTGCTGCATTTCATAGTGTGAAGGTGATTCATTGTCTCAGCAAAAATCATTGCCTTTTGGTGAGGTACACAAAGACTCCACCTAGACCTTTACCGACATATACTCAGAATACCTTAGTAATAAATAATTAGGCACTATTAATGTGGCTTATAATGCATACTTGGTGAATCCCTTGAATGTTTCACTCTGTCCTTTTGAGTTTCTCATTTAATTTCCCCTTGTCCTTCCATGCCATTTCATTTCCATTTAAAAAGGGGGGGAGGGGGAAGGAAGGAAAGATGAAAACTCTGCCTAGTATATGTTGTGCTTGGGAAGAGGAGTTGGATGTAAAAACCCAGCACCTCGTAGTGACAGTCTGTATGTAGTCCTTACTTGCAGTTACGCAGGGAAGGATGTGTCAGCAAGGGTGCTCTTCCTTGCCTTGGCATTCACGTGTAACTTTTTGCATGGTATGTAGGTTGTTAGTAGCAGTTCATTGTTAAATTCATGCTGGCAAACACAGAACATAACGTTGGAATAATCCATGGGGGGGAACATGTACAAGTCAGCATACTTTGTCCCTTTGCATGCTGCTGTTTACACTAATAACCTGCAAGATTTTGCCCAGTTTTTATTTAGGGAATGTGCCATTGGGATTATTTCTATCTGGATTAGTCGAGTTGCCTTTTTTCTTTTTCTTTTTATTGAAAAGTGAACAGGCATCTGACTAGTATCTGTCTGTTTACTTAATTTTATCCACTCTTGTGAAATGATTTTTACCTTAGTAAATGTGTTATGGTCCAGGAATGCTCTGAATAAACCCACTACGTTAATTGATAAGATGACTTGCAAGTGTATTGCAAGAACAGGATGTGGACACGTTCTGACTTCATGCTAAGTTTTTAGATGGAAAAACAGGGGTAAGAAAGGAAAGTCTACTGACTTCACTTGAAGATGAGTGTGTGTGCTTGTCTCCAACTGTCTGCCATGTACCAGAAAGGATTACTAGTGTCGTCATCCATTTGAAGAGTATTGGAGGTGAATCTTAGCATTTAAGGTTTTTTGGGTTTTTTTAATTTATTTCCTGAGCTCCCTTGTTTCCATTATTCAATGAGAATAACATGAGCTTGAACACGACAGTTGGATTGTTGGATGATGATCTGTGAAGAACTTCAAAAAGGTTATTTGTTTGGATGAGATTTTCGGATGACTTTCAGAGAGATTCTTAATTCCTCTCTCCATGCACATGTGTGCTCTCGCTCTTTCTCAAAAGACTTGGCTTTTATACAACTTTTTTTTAAGTGTCAGAATTTTTTGCATCTCTTGAGTCTGCAATTCAATGGAGAAGCATATCATATTGAAACTGCAGTCAAACCGTATCTTAACAGCTTTGAAATCAAAGCCTAGGATTTATGCTGTCTGATTAATAGCAGGTTAAGAAACACTTTTCTTATTGTGTGTGTGCTGGCTTGCAAATCTTTTTCAGGGAAAACCTGATAGACTCGAGTGCTTGAACTCTGGCAAAAATTTCATCCCTTCTGCATTCAACAAGGAATGGTTTGTTTCCCACTGCTGATGTGGAGTACCTTAAACTATGAAGCAACTGACAATGACACAATACCCCAATGCAAAACCGTTTTGTGCTCACTAAAAGGTGTGCAAGTGAAGATGGAAGTGCATAGGTGCTGAAATGAAAATGTGAAAGTTGCAAAAATAATGCACTTTAGAGTGTGTCTGTTGCCATCCATTTGCTTCTGATGCCATGCTATTTTCCAGGCTTCTCTTATGGGAGTCAGTGGCACCTTCTTGACCTTAGGGATTGTTGCTGGATGCTGTTCTCATTAAGCTGCTCCTCTTGAAAAACACAAGTATGATTATTGGAGAAGGTTGATGGTCCACCAAGAAGCCTGAATGCTATGAGAGGCTGTAACAAAATGCAAAACAAAATTTCAAAGTGCTTTGAAAGCTTTCCACTAAGAACGGCATCTGTGTTAGCTAGGTTTTCATAATGGTTATGTTGTTACTTCAGGCAGAAGTAGATGTAGAATTGTTATAGGATAAGTTGTCAAGTTAGGCTGACTTTATATGCTGTCCAAGTCTGAACTAGGTGGTATCAGATCAACCAGGCATCAGTTTACCTTGTCCTAAGCCCTTCCTGAAATAATCGGATATTTTCATCATCCTTCACAATAACTAGCAAAGCGAACACAACAGGTTACTGAATCATACTAAAGTAATACCATGGGCTGTTGCCTGTTTATCCCAAAGATGGTATAGGCTGGTTAAAAACTAACTTCAACTTAATAGTTGAGTAAATCTACCAATTCATAATAAAAAATGAAAATGTGTTCATAGAATCCTTTCCCTCTACAATTACTGTTCTGAGATAACAAAGCAAACTCTATTCATTTTTTCCAGTTTTTTTCATCTTGGAGGATTTGTGTATGTCATGAGTACCAGAGTTCAAAAGTCTGGTTAATTAGGACCTTGAATTTTATGTTGAGGTAAAAGAAAGGCAGTTACAAAGTTGGAATAGGTTAATAAGCTAAACATTGTACCTTTGATGTTAGAGGAGCTCAGTTTTGGATCCCAGAGGGGTTAAAACGGTCCTTCATCCAGCTAGTGAGAGTTTTGGGAACATGTAGAAACAGCACCGTGTGCTTTCTGTGTAGTACTTCTAGCTTCTGCTGCATGAGCAGTCACTTCAGAGAAAAGGCAAACCCTTCTAAAAGAGTCGAAACCAGTTGACGACATAAACAAAAGTGACTGTCGGTAGCAGGATACGTACTGAAGCTGACACACTTTTTTTTATTTTATTTTTATTTCATGATGAGCTGGAGTCCAGTTCTGTTCCTTCCTTCTGCACTACCTGGTTGCTGTTAACCAGAANATTTTCATGGCTTTTTGTAGGGAGGTGAGGTAGAGAGGGAGGTAAGCACCACTGTTGAAGCTTGGAGAACTACCAAAAAACTGATATTGTTTATACTGAGGAATATCATGCATCAGATTTTCAGAAAAGAGGGAAAAACTGTATTAAATTATGATGAGCCTGAATCTCGAGAAGGCTTATATTGGTGCTGATTTCTTAGGTCCTTGTCTTCCTTCACTCTGAGCAGTACTTGCTGTCTACATCTTCCAGCAGAACACCGCAGACTTGTAGCTTTCAGTGAATACTGGCAAAGTCAGTATACATTGTACCCTGCAGACTGCTGAAGCACCAAAGAATACCATGATAATAATGCCCATTATATGATACTTTAAGACAGCAGTTTCTTTTAGTTGATTGATTTTTCAGCATGGGAAGAATAATATAGCTGATTTATGTAGGCTTCCTTTCCCTCTACAATTACTGTTCTGAGATAACAAAGCAAACTCTATTCATTTTTTCCAGTTTTTTTTCATCTTGGAGGATTTGTGTATGTCATGAGTACCAGAGTTCAAAAGTCTGGTTAATTAGGACCTTGAATTTTATGTTGAGGTAAAAGAAAGGCAGTTACAAAGTTGGAATAGGTTAATAAGCTAAACATTGTACCTTTGATGTTAGAGGAGCTCAGTTTTGGATCCCAGAGGGGTTAAAACGGTCCTTCATCCAGCTAGTGAGAGTTTTGGGAACATGTAGAAACAGCACCGTGTGCTTTCTGTGTAGTACTTCTAGCTTCTGCTGCATGAGCAGTCACTTCAGAGAAAAGGCAAACCCTTCTAAAAGAGTCGAAACCAGTTGACGACATAAACAAAAGTGACTGTCGGTAGCAGGATACGTACTGAAGCTGACACACTTTTTTTTATTTTATTTTTATTTCATGATGAGCTGGAGTCCAGTTCTGTTCCTTCCTTCTGCACTACCTGGTTGCTGTTAACCAGAATTTACACAAATGTCTCATTCGTATATTTAAAATATAGATTTATTTTTTTTTACTGAATTATGAAAGAGTAATAGGACACCCCTATAGCATGTACATGGAAACTAGATTCAGGATGCCTTATGCTGTGTTGCAGTTTGTCTTCAAAGCTGTTTACCACAAAACTGCTTCACAGAAATAGAAAGAGGGGGACTTCCAGAGGTGGGATGGATTCTAACACTTCCATTGCTGTCAGAAAGAGCTTGAAATTGTGGCAAAAGCTTATTATTAACTGGACATATCTACGAAAATGTCATCAATGTTGTTTTTTAGCTTCCAGTCATTGCAACAATAAAGTACCCTATACACTTCTGACTCTTTATGGATACTTGCTGAAATTAAACCAGAAGTGATACACTGTTTGTTGGGGCTTTTGTTTGTTTTTAATTGTGTAGTTTGAAGTACTTACTGATATCTCTGGGATTAAGGTCATTGAAAAATTAAAGCTGAGTCCTGAATTCTCTGGAAATAAGATGGGTTATGTGATAGGTTGCACATGGGAATTATGGATGATGTAGAGCAAGGATGACAATGGTTTATATAGTTGAATTTCAGCATAATGGCCGCATCTCAGGAAGGCTTTAAAGTATACCATTACGTGTGCTGAAGATTTGGAGTAACTTCCTCTACTGTATATCCCACACCAATACCTAGAAACTCAAGTTGTGGATATAGAATATCCAGCTTTTCCATTTGTGTATGGATGTACAGGTGGCAGAACATCAGGCTTTTTCCTTCACCACTTCTCTTCAGGGGCGTCAGGGGTTTTTTTTTTGCAAATTCCATATGTTTGTATGCTTTCCTCAATATGTGCCAGGGATAATTCTATCCTTAACGTTCTCTCTATGGTATGAGGAATTGGAAATTAGTCTGCCTGCTCCTAGTCAATGATCTGTGAAACTGAAAGTGATGAGCTTTATGTTATTGGCTTAACTGGTCTTCTAAACTAAATCTTGGAGAAGAAAAAACAAAACATCAGCCACTCTTTATTCATACTTCTTACCTATGGAAGGGCAGGGAGTGGAAAACAACACAACTTTATTTCTGACCAAAAGATCTCAAACTCCTATCCTTCATGTTTGGTCAGTGTATTACTGCTCTTATTAAATGAAGAAATGTTTGTCAAGAACATCTCTGTAAGAAAAGTGTTTTCAATTAGAAATGTGAAAGCTATATACAATCTCATGCCTGATACTAAGAAATCCAACTTCTCACTGGGGGAATTCAGGGGTCACTACCCTAAAAGATCAGTTTACCATGCCACTGACTTGATGGAAGGTAAATAAGTGTTTAAAATAAACCTTCCATGTGCCAGCATTGAAATCTCATATATAATGCTACCTTTAGTATTATGTTATTTACAAAAACCTGATACTACTTTATATATGTAGTTGTTATAGCAAACATAATCTCTTTCCATTCCCTATCCTCTGCCTTTGTTATTTACTGGTGGCTAGTGATGCTTTCTAGAAAAAGGATCAAGTTTCCTTTGTCTATCTCAAAAGCCTCAAGCTTTGGTTTGGATAGGAGAGCCTACACATTAACATAAAGAACTGGAGACAGCAGCAGGAATAATACGAAAACTGAGCTTCACATTGGCTTCAAATCAATGGTTAAGTGTTTTGCTATAATCATGACAGCATCATAAAAGAAAAACTATTCAACTGCAGTGAAAGCAAGTTTTAAAGCTGTCCTGCATTGCAAGTAAGTTCCTTGTCCCTTAGTAGGGTTTTCCAGCAAATGTGATGCCTGTAATGGAAAATTCACCCCAACTGCAGGTAGAGCCCTTTGCTCAGTGTAAAGGAATTAAAGCCAGAGAGGACCCGTCCTTGTTTCTCTCATGCTGTTTTGTTTCTGACTCAGCCTAATTCCTAGAACCTCCCTCCTGTGTCACTGTCTCCATGTTCCTCTCCTGATTTGTGCTGCTGCTACTTTTACCATGAGCTTCTTTGTGACTGAATTTATCTCTTCAGTTTTGAATTACTTTGTTGGTGTTTCTGGAGAATGGGCTTTCAGTTGGCACAGTGAAGAAATGTGTCTGAAAGTTAATGTTGGTTTTGTGGGGTTTTTTTGGGTGGGGTGGGGTTTTTTTTGCTTAGTGGTTTGTTTTTTTTTTGCCCCCTTTTTAAAAAAAAAATTGTATCTATTAGGCAAACTGGTGCCCTCCTTCTCCTCTTATTTACTAAAATTTTAGGCATCAACAGTAAAATGAATAATGGACCATGAAATGAAGGTGCTACGCGTTACCTGCATTTGAAATAGGTCATTTTTCATTGCTCAAAAACCCGTGCTTTGAAGTTTATGAATAGCCTATGAATAGTTCAGTCAAGGTCAATGGGCTTACTCATGCATTTGAGACTGTGTATAGAAGGAGTAATTTAATTGTACAGCTGTTTTGGGGCCTTAAGGTGAGATGTTTCCTTTGAGGAGGAATGCTTTAGATTTCCAACAGCTTTAAATCCTTGAGATAAGATGAGATGTTTAGCTGTTGTGTTGATTGCACACTACATTAATTTGCTCTTTCCTTGTCTAATAACAGAAAAGATACAAGATAGAAAAAAGATACAACTGCAGCTTAGCCGTTGCAGATAGTTTCATGGAAGGGAACATCTAACCCAAATAATTTAGCAAAATTATTTCCCATTTCCGAAGGTTTCAGTGACATGAGGAATGAGGAGCATATATGAAGGGTCACAGCACCTAGACATTTTTACCTCTGTCGTGTGCCCTTGTAAATGAGACTCCCTTGGGTGAGGCTTGGCAAACAACTCCATCAAGGAAGGGAGGTCAAGAGAAGTGGTTTTCTGTACTGAATCAGGTGTTGGGGAGAGCAGGGGGTGGAGTAAAGGGCAAGATTGGCAGTGTAAGATTGGTTTGGGCCAAATTGCTCAAGACTCCTGGGTGCTCATGCCCCTGCCCTCCCAAAAGAAAAGCAAAGAACCGAACAAACCAGGTGGGGGAAAAAAGCTGAAAAAAATAAGCCAAAGGTCCCATGAAATAGACTTCTTGACGTGAGCAATGGCAGCCTAGTTAGTGGCTTACTGGGTTCTTTGCTAGGCATCTTTCAGAGGTGCCTGTAATTCAAAGTACTCCAGGCTTCTTGATCTCTTTTCTAGTCTTTGCTTTTTGATAGCAACCCCATCTCCCTGGGACCTCCTCTCCCACAGGGCTCTGGTTCTCATTTTCGTTTTTTTTCTCCCTTCTTGGAATAAGCAGATGGATCTCAAACTAAAGAGATTCCAAGTGCTCCCACAGGAAGTATCTTATGTGCAGGTACTATACAATGACACGTAACATGATGTTGTTTTTCTGTGTTTGTTTATTTGTCAGCCTTACAGCAAGATCTGAAAATGCGTATCCTTTTCCTCCTGCTTCCTATTCTATGACTGTTGACAGAGGTCTTCACCGGTGGCTTTGCACAGCCCAGACTGCAGTATGGTTTTATTCTTTCCTAGTCAGCCTGGCTCTGGAGCCCAAGGATCTTGCACTTGCTTTAATAGTCATATATGCACTGACTCTTCTATACCATTATTATGTTGCTTTTCCTGATGTTCCAGTGCTCTAAGGGATGTCTAGCTGATGCTTATCTGAAAGTTTTAAGTCCCCCTCTTCTTCCTCTCCCCATCCTGTAGTCTCAGAAGAGCGAAAATATGGTCATGCAATGGTCGGACAAGAGAAATCATACGGCATAGTGTGGAAGGCCTACCCATTGGTGATGTGGGCTGGCAGGGCTTGCAAAACCAAGGGTGAATCTGCTGGTGTTCCTTGCTCAGTGAAGGTCTGAGAAGTGCCTCAGTGCTCCCCTCGTGCTGAAATGGTGGCTGGTCACAAGTAAGTCGACTCTTTGCTCCCACTGCCCGTGGGCAGCCTGCAGAGCAACAGGCCACCTGTGAGGCTGCAGCAGGCAGAACGGCCGTGCTTTCCTTTCAGTAGTGAATATGTTTTGTTTTCTGTCTAGTTGAAACCCCTCCCCATAAGTTAACAATCGCTTTTTAGGAGGGGAAAAAAAAAAAGGCAAATTTGCTTTTGGAGACCAATATAACTAGATGTCTGTGTTGCTACATTTCATCTCCTTATTTTTGAAGACATGTTCTTCTGGTCAAGTGTTTGATTCAGAGAGGAGGATAGTAATTACAGCTACTTGAAATATTTTACTGTAGGTTGTCTTCTGAAAAATAATAATAGCATAATAATAAACAGGTGTTTAATTTTGCCCCTCACTTCTACTAATTTTTAATCTATACACCCCTTAAAATCACTTGTGTAGACCTTCTGTGAGGACTGTATGGTACTCAAGTACCAGCAATGTTTTTAAGGGCTCAACAAGACTCAAGTCGTAACAAGCAGGAGATGGGCAGCTGCCATGGTCCCTGTTTTGCAGATGGGGGACACAAGGCACAGAGAAACTAAGCTTACATCCTCAGAGTAGCTGAAGTCTGGCTTTTAATGTGGCACATGGGCACCTCTGTGGTACCTCACCTTACTTGCTCACAACTGTGCAGGGAAGCTGCGGCAACACGGAAACTGAAAATTGGTCCTTCTTTTATTTAGAGAGAGACCTTAATCGCTGAGCCCTTCTTCTTTTGTTTCCATAGGAGGGATTTCTTCCTTTTGTCTCAAGTACTAATGGAGGGGGAGAGGTTTAGAAATATTTTATTGTCTTTCAAAGGAACATAGTGTATGCTGTTAAGAATGTAATGACTCTTGTGTGAGGAGATACATCCACAACAGATGCTCGTTGTTAGCATTTTAAGTTTGCTACTCTGTCAAAGATTTTTCAGGTCCTTTGCAAATTAAATATTCCAGAATAGTCCTGTCATTCCTGTGGGAAGGGGCAGCTGTTGGCAGTCTGCAGGATATGAGCGCAAGCAGAGGCTGTGTCCAACTGACTCGGCAGGAGGAGTTTAGGTGGGCAGAGAGTCAATCCTAAACATGGAATTGCTTCAGGAAACATTAAAAGCCACTCTGCAGGCAGCTCTTTGGAGAAATAGCATGTTGTTGCTTGGCACTTCAAAAGACCTGCAAACCAGTAGCAGCATTAAGAGAAGGTTCACGGTTTTCCTACTTTATTCTAATGCTGTTCAAGCAGACCCTTCAAAGACCAATTTCATTTAAAGTTTTTTTTTAATTATTATTATTTTAACCTATAGAGAAAGGTTGCTGTTCTGAAACTGGAACGGAATCCTTTATTGCTAAGTATGTAGTTCCACATTAAGCAATTTTTTCAGGTGCTTAATTTTTGGTGGGGTTTTTTTTTCCTATATTCTTCTGGGAGTGGCATTTTTCTAAAAATATTTGTCACTGCTTCATTGACCTGCCTTCCCCCTGCAAATCTTTTGGGAGATGGTATAAAACATATTCTTTTCTTGTTGAAATTAATTAAAAATATTTTTGTTCCTCAGAACAACTGTGGGCAGGAATACAGCAAAGTGTTGTAAGGAAAATAATTGTTGGTTCTGATGAAGTTACAGCCGGTGGGAAATTCTGCTGGGTGTCTGTGCAAAAGCATTGGCCCTGAAATCTTTCAGCGGAATCATAATGCATGTAGTTTAGAAAGGTTGTGCTAGTTTTTAATTTGCTTTTAATTTGTATATAGAAATGGGTCTAGGGTTCACATGACAAACTAAGCTGCATCTGAACGTGTTCTAAAAACAGTTCAGCTTCTTGCATGTTTTCCCACGATAAGTTCACGGAATCATGGAAGGATAGAGATTGGAAGGAACCTCTGGAGGTCATCTGGTCCTACCATCCTGCTCAAGCAGGGCTGTCTAGAGCTAGTTGTCCAGGAATTGCATCTTTAGTTTCAGAGAAAAGAGAGAGAATATGCTGCTGTACAAATGGAAAAGGCATTTGGCTTTTCTTACTTTCCTGCCTTTCATTAAGTGAGCAGATATATGGGTGCAGTGGCAAGGTGCTGGTTGTGTCCTGATGCCAGTTTGCAGGTGGAGTGCCTAGAAATCAAGAATGGTGCTCCTGTCCAGATTGAAAAGATGCATCTAATACTAATTCATCTAAAAAACAAATGAGAAATGTAGCAGCTAATGAAGACAGTCATTCTATTTAAGACCAGGATGAGACCGAGACAGTGCCAGAGGAGGACTCAATTTTGCCTCACTGCATGAAAAACAGGTCTGTCTTTGCTCAGGTACCCCAGTGGGTCTTGAAAGTACAGATTTGTGAAAGTGTAAGCAACCTCTTGTTTGAACTTGCATTTTCTTTTCATACTGTACTATGCCTAGCTTTAAAATATTTCTGTGAAAATTAAAATGTGCAGTCATCACTTGGTACTTCTCTAATATAGATTTCTAGAGAGTCATTGTGGTGGGTTGATCTTGGCCAACTGCCCACCCAGCTGCTCTCTCACTCCCTGTCCTCAACAGAAGGGAGGGAAAATAAGATGAAAAACCCTGTCTGAAATAGAGGGGGAGATCATTTACCAATTACTGTTGTAGGCAAAACATGCTTGACCTACAGAAAATTAATTTATTGCCAATTAAAATAGAGTTAGATGGTGAGAAACAAAGTCATAACTTGTAATACCTTCCCTCACCTTTTTTCCTAGGCTCAACTTCACTCCTTCACTCCCAACTCCTCTATCTCCTCCCTTTATATATTTTTCTTCTCTCCTCTTTTTAGGAGGGGCAAGAAGCACAGTATAATTCTGAGGACCCAGCTGTCGGTGAGAGTCCATGCCTGCATTGGTAAGTAAAGCTCTACATGCCTGAAAGAGAACAAATAAACAGAGTCCATCTCTGCGAAGCAAATCTGGGGAGTATGAACCAGGCTTGCTGTGTTGCCAGTTAAGGATAATGGCAAATAAATTGCTTGCTTTGTTGTGTGCTAAATTTAGGTTATGTTAGTTACGTTTCCCTTAAAGTATGTTCAACAGCCCAGGAAAGTATAGGACTTGACAGTGAAGTGTGATGGTTGGGGGTACTTTGGAGAATCTTGTATTATCTGTCTTGCCACAGTCTTTGTGTGTGCCTGAAGAAGACTGTTCTGAATTGGGAAGGGGATCTGAAGAATTGTTGGCTGACAGCTAACTACTGCATTTTAATAGCATGTTGTGTTTATTACTTCACATCTTGCAGATCTTGGCTGCATATTTGTCATTATCACAGTGTCAGTGTCTTAAAAACCCTGGTTAAAACAATGCTGTCATGAGGAAAAGTCTAATGACAGTCATAATGTGTGTTGTGAGAGCTTTAAGGTTGCTTAAATGGAGGTTGATGTACTGTGATGGCATTAATATGTTCTCTGGCGTTCTGCAGAGCAGCGTGTTTCACTGAGTGTTAGTGGCAAAGCTAATGCTTGTGTTCTGGTGGTATTAGGATAGATGTTATGGGTGGCTGGTTTAAAAAAATAAATAAAATCCTATGCATATGTGCCATAGTTGCCTGGCTTGTTTACAACTTCTCCGTAGTAGATTCAACACCCTAATATGTTTAGCTCATAGTTGGTCTTGTTGCAAGAGATCATAGCTGAAGCATTGGAATATAAATACTTTCCCTAAAAGGAGGAGGAGAAAGTCTAAGTTTGGTATTATTTCCACAGTCCTACTGCTGTCAGAGGATTCAGGCTTTAAATGCAACTAAACTTCTTTCCCCTGCCCCCAGGACATGTTATGAAATGGCCTTTCTGGGAATTTGAACTGAGCATAAGCAACCTACAGAATTCCTCGAATACCTCCCATTGAGAGCGATCTCTAGGCTGCCTCACGCAGGAACAGATTCTTCTCTACTACCGTTGGCTTGAGGAAGTACAGTAGAGCAAGCCTACGTGTTAAGTATTAGAAGGAGAAACAGAGATGCTGCAAAGTCTAGGCTGATTTTATAAATGTGAATGAAATTAAGAACAGCTTGGAGAAGCTTGTTCTTGTTAGATCTGGGAATATCTTTGGCAAAACAGACCAGTGCAGCAAGACAAGATTTCATATGTTTCCTGGAGTGAGGTTTTATAAAACCAATTTTTGTGTAAAAAAATCTTTGTCCAGAGTGCAGCCGTCGAGGAATTGGAGTGCCCTAGGTTCTGAGCTTCCACGTGTGGTTGCTTTGTTACCTGTTTGCATTCAAGCTCACTGTGGTCAATTAAGCATATTACTGTGCATGTATTTTAATTGTTCCTGTATGAAAATGCTTATGAAGGTGCCGCTGCTCTCTGGCAGCGGTAATACATTCAACGGTGAGTACAGTGGAAGCCAGGCTGCAAAACTTGAGTCCAGATTTCAAACTCGTAGAGCAGAGGTGTTTGGATATGGGCTTTTGGCTTGGTTCATTACAGGCAGAAAAGCCAAACGCAAGATCTGGTTCTAATTTCCAACCCCCCCTGCTGAAGTTTAGATTATTAGGATAAGTTTTTGTTTCAGCCTGTAGCTTGAAGTAACATAGTTTCTTTTCCCTTCTTTTCTTTTTCCTTTCTACGTATCAAAAGTATCTTATTTTTTGGGATATGATAGTTGGAGAGAGTCAGGGATTCTCTGCGATTCTTAGTACTGGCCTCCTTTGGTGACCTGTGCCTGCCTGGCGGTTAAACTTTTGACAGAATAGGAGGGCTGTTTCACTGGCAGGGTGGGTACTTTTCTTCATCTTGCACGTACTTTCACATCAGCTGCCTGTTAATGTCTTCTTTGAAATATGAGCATTAGGTTTTGAGGTTAAAAGATGTGTTGCATATTTGGAGCAGAAGCCAGAAGCTGGGAGCTAGAGCAATCTGAGATGGTGTTACGTGGAATAAAACCGTCTCGCTTTGTTATTTTCTTTCAGTCTTCACAATATCCTCGGAAAGCATTGTGGTTAGCAATGCTACTGACTCTGCAAAGTCCCTCATAGGTAGCTAGGACTGCTTGAAGAGCAGATGTAGTTTGTCCTGTAATGCCCTTGCGGCAGAGCCTCCCGTCATCCTTGCATTTAAGGTTTTACTTTGGTCTGAAGAGCTGAGGGGTGTAAAGAAATAGCTTTCCTGTCATAAACTCTCCCTTTTGGAAGTTGGACCAATATTTTTTTTTCTTCTTCCTAACATGCTGTACTTTTAAATTGTGAGAAATACACAAGTGTTTATGTTCAGATGTTCAGATAAAGTTTTCCATCATTAGCGACTTCAGATCTCTGGGGAATTCATTTGGCTTTAGTGTCAGAGGATGTATTGACTACAGGCCAATATTTTATGAGACTTGGGAAGCTTTAGCAAGTCCTATGTCAATTGGGGTGGGGCTTTTTTTTGGTTTTAAGCAGGCCAGGGAAGGAATAAAGCTTGATAACTTGAGTTCAGAAGTTAGCGAGTGGTATTTTCTGCCCTATTGCATACCAGTCACTCTTAAGCATCTTAAATTAATGCATTAATACTTTTTTTTTCCCCGTTCACTTTGAGTTCTTGTCTTACATTCAAACTAAGGACTCTCAGCAAGGAGGAGCAAACTTTCTTTTAAATAGCACTCAATTTCTTTTCCCATTTTAGCCTGATTAAATTGTCAGGACTAATGAGAAGATAATTTCAAAAATAAAATTTAAGTGGTTTTAATACAAACTAATATTTACAATCTTCTCTTATATTAAAAGACTATTGCTGAAACCAGTTTTGTTCATAGAATATAAGTAATTGAAAATTATAGATGTACTTTTGTACCTGTTGATGTAGAAAGACCTTAGTGGAGGAAGATCAAACCTGAAATCGCATGTCAATTTTTTTATTTTCCACAATCTGTCAAGCTTGACCTTTATTCAAATTAGATTTATTGTGAGTTAATACCCTGTGGGAAAAGTCTTTCTGGTATTTTTGGCAGCCATATGACTTTCCTTGTTTGTATTTAGTTGTGTCTTAACATAATTTTAATGTGCATGTATTTAACAATTACAGGACATAGCTGAAGCCTTGATAAAGTTATATATAAATGAGGATGTAACTTTACAGGGATAACACCAACAATGCCAAAAACTTTAGCTCCTGAAACTAAGTGGAAGATTTAAGTCAGAGCAACTCTTTAACAGCGAATTTTTGAAGATCTTTAAAAGCTCCACTCTTGCTGGAGTATGACCTGGTGTTATTTGCTGTGTCCTTGCTTGGACAGCTCTGCGGCTGCTGCTTCATTTCTCTGTTCATTACTTCTTAGTAGTTTTCTCTCAAAATCTGAGGTGGTCTCTGAAGGAAAAAGGACCACTTGCTTTTACATACCTGGATGCAGTATTTATCCTGAGAGTCCTACATCCTCTTATAAAACATTTATGCCTGTGATGGGGAGTCAGGAGTGTTGCACTGAATACTGAGAATGAGATTTGAACAGGGACCAATGGCAGTCACTTAGAATGATTTTTCCAAAACAAATTTGATATAAGGTTCAGGTGTTAATACAATATAACACAAGAATGCAAATTACAGAGGTTCATGTAATTCTGGATATGTGTATTGGCCTGGGATAGCTCAGAGTACTATACCTTGGAATGTCAGCAAATGTTGCAAGGTGTATTTTAAATTTTACTTCTCCTTTGTTTCAGTTTATTATTTTTAAAAAACCAAACCACCACACCTCAATTGTTATTTATTTTTTTTTGCATTATAAAGTTATGTTTTTGTATGGTTCTAGCTCATTCCTGTATTTATGCAAAGTCTTGCTTTTATCTCTCTATAGATTAAAAATAATCATTTGTGTAGATATTTGTGTGTATTAAGTTTCATAGCTTCAGACAGCTAGGTCCCTAATCAGTGTGCAAGGATATTGTTACAAGAGTCTAGCTAAATGTATAATTTAGCTTCATTTTTAGCCATTATAACCTTTTTATAATCCTGTTCTGTTGGCTTTTGCACATAGGTAGTTGCAGATTTGCTGGGGCACGGTGCTTCAGTGATACACAGCGTGCCTGCTTTACCCCAGCCTTCTGTGGGTGCCCAGCAGTGGGTTATTCTCCAGTATACGATACAACATGTGGCATGGCAGCCATTTCTAGCCTCTGTTTTAGGGCATCTACTTCAACTAGCAGCGTTAGCACCAATAACCCAGCCTTTCCATGTAGCTCTTTGGATTGTCTTTTTTACATCCTCTTGCTCTTGGTATCTTTTATGAAATGTAGCCATAAATATCTTCCTGAGCTCCTTTTCCTTTGAGATACCTGAGGGAATGTACAGGTTTCTTTTCTGTTACCCATGATGTGGACTTGTTGCATGTAGTACGGCAGATATGATTAGGTCCTGCAACTGCTTATGCATATATCAAACCTTCTTGTAGGACCTGTCCCTCCAGGTGCTTGAGATGCAAGTTCCTTCCCAGTGGAACCACAGTGCTTTCCTGAAAACAAAGTCATGTCTCGAGTCAGTACCCATATCTGGTGCTTTGTTGCAGAGAAGTTAACATACAGGGACAGAAGTGGGGAAAAAACATGGTTTGTCATTTTGTAAGTACAGTATTGATGCATAGAAAAAACAGAGTGAGTTTGGTTAAGGAAACATGTGAAACCATGTTGCGTTTTCACTCTCCGCGGGCAGAGTTAAGCTCGTGCCTACAACCCATGTTATTGGTACTGCCTTACTTGAGGTGCTTCTCCCTACAAATATCATTATCATATTGCATCTGTCTGGCATATGTGTGTTTGCAGTGCGCTGAGCACCCGAGTTCTCATAACCATGGACACCATGAAGCTCCTTTAGTTCATACTTCAAAACTTTGATTTCTTTTTATTTTTTAATGAATAGCTTATTGAATTTAAAATACACAGGGTTTTGTTTTTTTCTTTTTTTCCTTTTTTTTTTTTTGTGGTAAGGGAGTTTCTGAATACACTAAGAGTCTAATTAAAAAGCTTTCCTAAAAGAAGCTTAATTGTGGCACTAGATTCTTTCTTTGAGCTCTTCGTTTGGGCAAGTAGTGAGTGGTACGTTCAAATGAAAGTCTCAGAGAGGTACTTTGGGTTGTTTGAAGGACATTTTAGAGTTTTCTGTTCAGTGTTAGACATTCCTAATAGAAAACATTTTCAGCTTGAGAGACAGAACATGTGGAGAGCATTAGCAGTTCAGCAAAACGTGCAACCGATTCGGATTTAATTTAAAGGGAACAAAAGAGGTGCCTTGAGAATTTGTCGGAAGCGCTGTGGTTTTTGCCTTCTTTGCACCGATGGTAACAGGAGAGAGGGAGGTGAGTTGAAATTGCTCTATCGAATATCTTCTTAGCATAATTGGGACAGCAAAGAGGGTGATTAATGGATTTAATGGTGCTACACAGGGATCCTGCACGCGTTACAGATTTGTAATCATGATATGTTTCTTATGACTCTTGCTGTAACTTGGTAAAAGTCCTGGCTTAATGAAGATAATAAACAACATGTTTATTAGATGTAAACTGACATCACACAAATTGCAAAAATGTGAAAAGGAACGCCAGAGCTTGGGGGGATTATTTCTTTTAAGGGTTAGGCTTTTTAAAATAGAATAATTTGAGTTCTAGTTAAGACAGTGCGCACAGTACTGGGGCCTGCTTCCAGATGTGATTGGAGATATCTGGTTCAGCTCTCTTTCAATTTGAGTGAAACATGAAATAGCTGCAAAGGCTATGATAAAAATACCTTTTTCAGCTTTTTAGGATTATTTAAATTTTCTTTCCTGAGAATGTGGAACACAGATGCTCTAAGTAAAATCCCCTGTTTCCCAGATCAGATTGCTTTGTGAAAATCTATCCGTATAAATAACTTGTGGTTTTGCTCTAAAAATGTACATCTCTTTAAACTGAAATGATAGACTTTTGCTGTAGTCCTCGTGCAGGCTTTTAGTCAGCCTGCTTCATGGGATGAACCACAGCACTTCCCCATAACCTGTGGTTTGCCTTCCGTGATCTCACTGAGAAACCTCTGGGCCAGTCCTGTAGGATTTCAGGTGGTGTTTGAGGCAAAGCAGGGAAATTTCTAAAATTGTCTCCGCATATTTCATTGAAATTATAATTCTTAAAATAGGCTTTGCAGCAAGAAGAACCACCAAAAAGCTGTAGAGCAGATAAAGGCTCTATTAGCAGTGGGTTGTTGCTTTAAAGTGGTGGATTTCTGCTTCAAAGGGGCTTGTTCCAGGTTTGAAAGGACTACCGTGGAGCATGCTAGTGGGATGCTTTTCTCATCTTGGGAAGCTTTGTGTTAAAATGTGAAAGCTTATCTGACTCAACTTGCACAAGGAAGTACCGTAGAAATAGTGTGAAATGTCTTTGAATTGGGATATCCTCTTTCTCCGCGCGCGCCCCCCTCCCCCCCCCGATAACTTAGATTTCCATAATAATTCTCTTTTACAATGTGTAAAAATTTCCAAAGGAGAAGGAATCTACTTTTGACTCTTAAAACATAGTGAGATTTAAAACAAATCTTGTTTCTGAACAAACAAACAAAAATCCTCATTCATCTTCCTTAAAGGAAACAATCTCCTCATAAAGTCAGGAGGGAAAATAAGTGGTATGATACTTTGCTTTCCACACCCCCTCCCCTCCCCCCAACACAAGCCCACTTACTCTTGTTTCAGATATTTTTTTTTCTTGAATGAATGTGGATTTTCTAAGTGGATAGATTTTTTTCGTGCAGTCTAACCATATGTCTTTTTGAAGATGAAAATATTCTAACAAAATACAGCAATGTTTTTATTCTTTGCATATTACGATCTACCCAGTGCTTTGAAAGTACTACACATCTGCTGATGAATAAAATTTCACAAAAAGGAAGACTTAAGTTAATTAGCAAATTAACTTGAAATTACTAGAGTAAAATGCCCGTGCAGTTTCTAAAATTCCATGTTGAAGAGAACCATGTTGCTATTGTTATGACTAGACTTACCACCTTTTTGTAATGTAAGGGGAAACAGTCATTGTAAATTTAACCTCTGAGATGAATGAGAACAACTTTGTAGCATTTTAAACTGTTTATAACCGCTCCTGGTGGACCCCAAAAATGTTTAAATCTGGAAATAACTGGTAAAAAGGGTAGCAGTTACTATGATGGGATCTTTGTGGTTTTGCTTTTTTTAATAGAAAAGCAAGCAAATAATTTATTATTTTAATAGATGATTTTTGAGTGGCTTCTATATTCTCCAATTCGATTGAGAAATACTTGCCCAATAATAGAGTGCAGCCTAGGAATTGTCTCTAGATGTTCCTCTTGCAATTCTAGAGCAGATGTTGCCAAGGCTGGTCCTGCGTGACCTGTGGGAGCTCTTCGTGGTTAAATGTTTTGAGAAGTCTGTGTGTGTGTGCAGCAGGCAGGGGGACATTTGGAGAACCACCACATCTGTTTCAAAGTTGCAAAACTCCATGATCAAGGCAACCTCATCAGTTTGTTCTGCTACTGATGATGCAGGGTAACTAGGGTTTTGCAGGTCCGTGTTGAGGTGTAAAGCTTCCCTTCAGCATTGCTTGTGCTTGATGAGGTCTTTCTATCACCTCAGGGGTTGTCCTGGGTATCAGTCTCTCCCAAATCACAGCTCGTGACTCTTGGGTCACTTGGCTGGGACTTGGTTGACTTGGAGGGATGGCTGTAGCCATCCTTCTAAGGTAGGAATCTGTAGAAATCATTACTGCCATATAGCTAGGTATGAATGTGACAAACTTGCTTTTGCTTCATCATAACAATACCCAAATTTTCAAGGGAGTATCCTAAATGTCATTAAATGTAGGAATTTGTGTAATTTCCTTAAAAGGTAAATAAAAAAGCAAATTTCATGCAACCTGTTAACATCAATAGCTGTTGTTAGTTTTCATATAGTTTCCCTTCTTAGCTATTTGCACTTCCCACTTTATAGATCTTTGCATTGACAGCCAAAGTAGTTCTTACTCTTACAGTCTGTGTTCAGTCAAACTCGTGCTGTAGACTGAAGCATAGCACGTTCAAGCCCTTAACTGGGGAAAAAAAGTTAAGTTCCTCTTAAATATCTTCAAATAAAGCATTACACTCAGAAAAGAACAGAATTGTTTCCTGCCTCCATCTAAACCTGTTCTGTACAGAAGATAAAAAACAACCAGATTAATTGAATTCAGATTAGTTCTCTTGAAACTGTGCACCACTCAGGCCTGTTTTAAGCTTTACCCTGCAAAACTTGTGAGAGTAAAACAAAATTAAGCACCTAAACTACTGAAGAGAAATTAGGAGCTGGTACTTAGAAGCTGTAGGTTTGGAACAGGAAATGGTATTTCTTTGGGATGTCGTTCTTAGCCCTGCCACTAATTTAGCCTTCTTTGTGAGGACAGTGGAGGGATACTGATTTTGCTCAAGTGGAATTAGAATAAATACAGTTCCTACCTCCCGGAGATGTTCTAAGATGCATGGACAACATTTGCTTTGATTTACCCTAAGCATGTATACTAAAGATTACCTTAATGTTAAATATATAACTTCTGTCACCTAGCTTTTGTGTTTATAAATGTGACATTCTTCGTCTTGCTCAGCTATAGATTTTATCTCTGGATTTGCTGAAGTTCAAGGAGCTGCATAATGATACTGGAAGTGACTGTAATGCAAGTTATGGTTCTCACTTCCCAGAATTTTTGGGTAGAGAAAGAACTGGATTAGTGATGCTTATTTTTTTATATCATACTTACAGTGTAATAAAAGAGCAGAAGTGGTGTTAGTTCATAGAGCAAGGAATCATGCTACTGTGGAAAGGTCACTTTCATTACACATTTCATTACATTACATGTAATGCTTTTGAGTGGAAGCCCTGCAAAAGGTTAGAGTTTTAGTGTAAGGCAAAATTTGTATATCCTGTGTAGTACTAAAAAATTACTAAACAAAAAACTCTATACAATGTCTGGGCTGATTTCCCTCCCTGCCATCCCCCCCCCTCCCCCAGTCGATTATCAAGGGAGTTGCTGTGCAATAAATACGGAAGCCTTTCCTGACTGTATTCTCCTCTGTATGATGGGGTTTTCTCATTTTTTGCATGTCTGATTTCTGCTCTGATGGACAGTTTTGATCTGTTATTTAGCTATAATACACCACAGATGATGACGCTATGCCTTATGATGATTCATTTCATATTAGCTTAAGAAAGAGAATGTATGCATGTCACTTGAAACACAGGGTCAGGAGGTGCATGTTTGGACGTTATCCATCTGCTTCAGTCTGCTTATCATTGAAAATATTAAGCAAACTCATGGTCAACAATGCTTCAAAAACAGAGACCACTTGCTAACTTTTTGTGAGCTCACCGCAAGGCCAAATATGTGAATATCATCTTTTCAGACCAGGTTTATGTTGTTTCAGTTGTTATACAAATTGAAAGGAGGGGTAAGTTTTGTTACCATGTCAAGATCTTCCAGTGGAAGTTGATATAAATACATGTCGCTTTGTAACGTTGGACTGATTTTTTTCATCTGGTTTATTAACTTTTTTCACTATGATAGGTAATGTTTAATGCACTATCTCATAATTCAACAGTCAATAAATAGTTGCTCTCTGTTGTCAAGTTTTCATTATGGCATTCAAATAATGTGCACTGTTCTTTCTGCGCCTGCAGCTATCCAATTCCTCTCTCATTTATATCCTTTTCATTTTTTTCATGTACAGCTGCTTTTATTTCTTTAGAAATAAAGATGATTTAATTTGTAAATAGTGAGCCTCTCAATTTCTTTCTTTCTTGAAAGCAATACTCTGAAGACTGAGGAGCTTTATTTAAATAGGTGGCATGGTTCCCTGATGTAACATACGTTGTCTTCTGTAGGACTTAAGTCAGGCATCCATGAAATCCACCCAGTGTCAAGAAGAAAATGTGTACTATAATGCAAAATATTGCTATGGTGCCTTCAGAAATGTTTAGATAAAATGCACATCTTGGGCTCAGAACATGCCATGGAGGAATTCCACCACTCATTATCATTACGGTTTTGTACTTGTACAAGCTTGGTGAAGTTGAGGACATTATGGTGTCTCTGTTTGGAAAAGGAAGAGAGATACGGGTTTTTTTGGGGACCATTTCATTGGCAATATTGTAAGCATTATAAAATACCATGTAATGCAGAAGACTTCCTTTATTTCACAGTTTTTTCATGTCTTCAAGTGTTACTCTAATCATGAGCAGCCCTTTTTCTGTTTGGGTTTTTTTATGCACGGCATCTGTATTTTAATAATGATAACATCTCCTTTAATTCTCTTTTTCCTGTTTAAGACTCAGGCATGTAAAAGTTTAGTCCCCAGAGAGATAAAGTTACAACCTCTTAATTTAAAATCCCAGCAGAAGTTACTGTGGCTGAGCAGGATGCTATTGTAAGTGGTAGGATCTCATAAGCCATGTCAATTCATATTTAGGAGTTTGAGATGAGTCTGGTATGTATGAAGTTATATATCAGGTTTCTTTTAACCTTTCAGACATTAAATATTTAGCTCTGGCCTTACTATTAAAACATGAAGAGGAATGTGTTGGTAAACTGTGTACTTTAAAAATAAACCTGTTTCTGTGGGTTTATTTCTCACCATGGCTGTGGACAAGGATTGCACTTCAGCTTTAAGGGCCAGTTATAAGTTCAGGATGTCTAAAATTGGCGTATCCAGTTAACTTGATATGCTGAGGAGTAAAATATAAATGTTAGATGTGTCCCTTACTTCTTCCATAAACTTAAATTTAGGTTCACTGGCCATTTAAGAGCCCGTTCAGCATCAAACGCCACTGGAGAAATTAGCTTACTGCTTGACTTTGTGTGAAACTTGGACAGCTGAGTGTGTGGAAAGCTTCTCAGCAGGCTGGGCATGGGAGGAGACCTGGGATTCATCTCACGCGTGCCCGAGGGCTGGGGTTTTCCTCAGCCCTTTTAGCAGTAGAGCTCATTCTGTGGGGTGTGGAGGCTGGATGAGCTGTTCCAGGCAGGGGAGGATGGTGATGATGCTAGAAAGACAGCAGCCAGCTGTCGTTGCTTTTCTGCCTCTTGCTGCTTGGAGGAGCATGCGTAAGCGATTCCCTGTAACTGCATCAGAAACACATTGAGAGGCTTGCCTACTTTTTTTTTATTTTCTTTTGCTGTCATGCTGAAATGCCTGGTGTTGCACTGAAGAAGAACTTGCTGTAGAAAACATGGGTGTGTTTGCATGAAAGGTCCAGCATCGTATGTAACAGCATCCTGTAAAACTTTGGTTAAAACCCTCATAAAGGAGTTCTGCCATATGTTGTTCACTTCAGTGTTTATTAATTCTTGATATATTAAAAATATGAGAGCCCAAAAGAGTGGGTGAGGAAATAAAATCCTCCTTGTATTTTTCTGGGAATAGCCAGACACTACTGTATTACTCTCAGGTGTGGTCCACTCTGGGAAAAGGGAGCGCCAGGGATGCTTCGTAAAGCCCCGCTGCACTTCTGTCCAAAGGTTAGTACAAGTGATGAGTACACCAGCACCCATGGTTACCCTAGATAATGCACTGTGGGGCACTCTGATAGCAGTGACTGGGTCTCCTGGATTTTCACTCTGAGGTTAGTGGTCTGCACATTACTGTCACCATGGTCTTGCTGTTTTATAATGTGTATCTATACTTCAGGTGTTGTGTGTGGTTTTCTTTTCTGAGTGATGCATGCTCCGGGTTCCTTAGTCAACATTCAGTCATTTAAATATCTTTACTAGGACTTTAGGGGGAGTTTTTCTACCTTAACAGCTGTGAGGTTGAATCTTTTTTGTTCTGAATCTAGTAAAATACATATAATTTGGTACCAACTGAAGGACCTAGAGGAATGTCTGTGAGCTGGCACTACCTGTTTGACAAACTGCTTGTTCCTTTAGGGTGCTGGGCACCATTTCCAGCTATCCCCTGGGGATGCTTGTCCGGGAGGCAGGAATTGTGAGCAATCCAAACACAGAAGTGCCCAAACACTTTCTAAATTTCTCTGTAGGAAAAAACGAAACAAAACACCAAACAAAATCGTATGCTACACAGAACAAGGATTTTTGTAATTGCATCTGTTTTATGGTGACTGAGAATCCCTATTCTTATTTAAAAACAAAAACAAACCCAAAAAAATGCAACCCAAACAAAACAACCCAAAACCTAACAAGAAAGCAACATGGACTTAGTTCTTCCCTTGTCTCTGCTTTCCTCTTCTCTTTGTTGCAGGAAAGGAGTAGGGGCCTTACAAGCCAAATTCAGCAGACAGGGAGCTTCAAGGCATTGGGTGTAGCTCTTCTTTTTCATATTGCTTGAGTTGCTTTTAACCATGGCTCATGTAGGAAAATAAGTTTGCCTCCAGGTTAAGCTTTACTGCTGTGTTGCAGCCATGAGTCCTCTTCTTGTCAGCCTCCCCGTCACGCCAGGCATGCAGCTGGGTGGCTGCCACTGGTGTTAGCCACTGGGCTCCCTCTGGCATTGGTGAGCAATGCCTGTCTAGAGGGCACTTCAGAGCATCTCAGTTGTGTTCCTGCCCTGAGTTGCTCTTGTGCGATTGACCATAAAGGGAACGGATGAGGAAGAGCAACTGCCTGGCTGAGAGGTACACGTACTTTCTGTTGTCCCCATCTGGTTTGCAGCTTCAGAGTCCTGACAGTCATTCTTGGATGACAGGCACTGTCAGTGAAATCTGGTTCTCTGCCAAGCTCTGAAAATAGTTACACTGATTTCTTTTTTTCCCCAGTTTTTATCAGGATCTAGTATGTAATTTGTATATGTAAATTTACTTATTGGAATAACTCCTGTGAAGTTATGCTGGAAGGAAGTTTGGTAAGAGCAAGTAAGATTGAAGCTATGAGTTTCCTCCACTGGCTCTAAGGCCCTTTGCATAGGCAGAAGCAAATGGAGACAGTGTCTGCTCTGTCGTTGTGCCCAAGCACTTTGCTAGGAGTTGCAGAAATTCTGGACATTGGAGCACAAGTGTCTTGTTTGGGCAAATCCTCACATCAGTAAGATGGTTTGAGGTGAGATTGGTGCATTTTACCCTTATGAAGTGCTAGTCTTATACTTGAATGCCTTTTGGTAATTTGTACCAGGCTATTTCATAGAATGGTTTGGTTGGAAGGGACCTCAAAGACCATCTAGTCCCAACCCCCCTGCCATGGGCAAGGACACCCTCCACTAGACCAGGTTGCCCAAAGTCCCATCCAACCTGGCCTTGAACACTTCCAGGGAGGGGGCAGCCATGACTTCTCTGGGAAACCTGTTCCAGTGCCTCACCACCCTCGCAGGAAAGAATTTCTTTCTGACATCTGATGTAAATCTCCCCTCCTTCAGTTTAAACCCATTACCCCTTGTCCTATCACTACACTCCCTGATAAACAGTCTCTCTCCATCTTTCCCGTAGGCTCCCTTCCTGTAGGTTTCCTGGAGGTCAGATTTGCAGGCGCATCCCTTTCCAGGAGAAGGGGAAAGTTAGAGTTTTACTCTGTTTCCCAGCATGGTGTTTCTGATAAGACCTCCCTCGGAGCAAGCGAGCTGCTTCCCGCATTGCAGAGCCTGCTGTGTTACGTGCTGAGCTGCGAACGCTCAAGAGGAGGATTTCTTTTCTCTTGGTGTCTCTCCTGTTGCTGCTGTTGCTTTTTTGTATTGCCTGATCTTCTTCTGAGCCTGATGCTATGTAGCCAGCAGTTTCCAGAGGCGGCTGCTGCCTGTCGGCACCTGTGCTGCCTGTTGATGGATGGACTGGTGGCAGGCGGTCAGGTCGCCCAGGTGCTGTGCACCCAGGCTCTCACCCATCCCTCCTTTGAGGGTCAGGTCAGCTGTACTTTGGCATTAAACTCCCAGCTGGAAAGATCTTTTCTGTGTTTCCTATGAATAACAAGGGAAATGAGGAGAGAGATGCTTTGCAGGCTGCAGCTGTACCAGTCCTCTCTGTGCTGAGAAAACAAGGGAACTATTTTCAGGGCAGCTGCATGTCCTGGCCACTTAAATGTGGTATCTTATTGGAGGCAGCTGTGGCGTGTGTCAGCATTCACCCCTTTCACTCTGCTTTAGATAATGAAATTGTGATATTCACCTATCAATTCTGCCTTCATCATGTGACATCACAGCCAGCATTACAGTGACCTAACTACATCCCAGTGACCTCATCGTGTCTCTCGGGGTTTTGTACCACTGTTCTTTGTGTGCTTGCACACAATGCCATTTTTCACCTTTCTCTCTTTCTTACCTCATTGATAGGATGTTAAGAGTCTATTACAGCCTCCATACTTCTTATCAGGGATAGCTTCTTTTTTCAAGGAAGAAAAACGGTAGCATGGTTTGGACAAAGAGCCCAAATTTCTATCCGTCCATCCTTTCTTTTCATTAATTCCTTGGGGTTAAGTAACATCAAAATTATGCAGGGAAGCTTATGTTTACTTTTGTCAAACTAATTTCTCAATAAAAGTAGCTGTTGCAGATGGAGTATTTGCTCACAGATGTGGTTGCTGTTTTGGAGCACCATATCTGATTCAGACTTTGAGTATTTCGATGTTACAAGGAAGCACCTTGATTCCTCCCCCTGAACCCAAGTCTTCCAAGCCCTTGCCTCTGGATGATAAAGCAGGCAGCTTGCTTGTGGCTTTCAGGGGTTTAAATTGGACTGAACAAAATGCACACCAGGGAACAAGGCAATGCTCATGGTCTTTCGTTGATTCTTCAAATGTCCTGCAAGTGACTGGTTCACTTCTTCCTTTTTGATGTAATTAGGATTATATTTCTCAGGCTTACCTCCTTGACAGTCTTGGTTAAATACAAGAAAATTAAATATCTTAGAAAAATGGGTGCTTCTGAGGACAGGTATTTCTTTGACATTTTGAGTCAGAAGACTTCCATTAAACACTTGTTAGTGAATAGCCCAGTTTTCTCAGTCTTATATTTATTGTCCCATGCTCTCTTGAATTAGGTAGCCACCTAGTATTTTGACTTCTCTGAACTGCGCAGGTAGGAAGGTTGTGGTGTGCCAAGTAGTTTGCAGAGAATAATGAACACCTCTGGGCACCTGCAAAACAATGTTGGTTATCTAGACACTCAATTCTCTGCTTCCAGCTCTAGCAACTTCTAACCTGGATTATTTTTTTTTAAATTTGTTTTATTGCCACCTTTCCTTAAGTATGCTTTCTCTCTGATTATTTCCTGAAACCTATTACAATGTTCCCTTTAGCAGCTGAATCGCATGCACAGTGTGACTAGTGTGCAGGTAGTCTACGGGCAGGATCTGTGGGAGCATTCCTTGGTAACAAGTGAGATAAAAGCATAAAAACTTACTCTTTTCTAAAAAAAAAGTAAGTTAAAATGCTTCCTAATCCCTGGCAACCAAGTAGAAAGAAGAATAATCTACTCAACCCTTTCAGTCTGGGTTTGCAGATTTGGAAAAATAAACAGGTAATAATTTAGTTGGAAATAACTCCAAGCATCCTCCGGAGGCAGCTGTTTGTAGGGAAGGTGTGTGTACATTGTCTTCCTATGGGGCTTTAATGAGATACAGACTTACAGGCACATATGGCCAACGGGTATAGTGCAAGTAAGTGCAGAGCTAATTTATGTTATCTTGCATGATCAAAAGAAACTATGAAGGTGATTGCTTTATTTTGTAGAGGATTATTTTCCCGAAGTATTTAGGTTATTCCCAATGGATAACTTCTGAAGGATTTTCATCTTCCCTCTTACAAAGAGTGCGCAAGCATAAAGTGAATCATAAATGGGCTATATAACAAAATGGTATTGCTGGATCAGATCAAAGGTCCACCTAGGCCAGTTTCCTGAGCCCCCCACTTCTTTCTTCAACAGCTGCTAACAGTTACTGAATTGAAGAATACAAGAAGAGTGCAAGTATTCCACCAGAGTGCTTTCCAGCCTCTGGTACTTTTGTGCTTCAGGGACTTTGGTGCCTTTACAGTGGGTCACCCTCTGTGGATTCTCCTTCCAGAAACCTGCCCAGCTGCTCTCCAGACACCTTTCAAACTTTTAGTGTATAGAAAATATCAGAGGTATGACTTCCAACAGTTCAACTGCACTCTGGGTGAGGGACCAGCTCTCTTGGTTATTTTGGACTTGAAACTTTAATTTGATACCCTGTACCTGTATTGGACAATGAATTCCTGATTTACCTTCAGCCTTCTGTTGAAGGCTCGATAGCTATTTCTCTCTGTTCCCCTCCACCCTCTCCCCAGATCATCTCTTTACAGGGTGGAAATCCCTGTAAAGGATTTAGGAATGGCCTAGGTGGCCATTCCTCCACTGGAAGCTGGACTGTCTTCACCATGTGATGCTTCCTTAAAAGGCTTCAACAATTATTTGCCATTAAACAACCTTGTTAGAGTTGTCTCTATATTTTCTAGTTCTGTTGTGTGTGCAGTTTGAGACTGAGGGCCTAAATGTAACCACTATTGAAACCGCGGATACACAGTTTCTTTAAATAGCGTTGTAATGATGCTTTCTGCTTTGTTTTGTATTCCTTATAAAAGAATTCCCATGATTGTTTAGCTCTGCAGCAGTTAATAGCAGAGTTACTACGGAACTGGTATTACCTGAGCACCTTCTGAGTGATGGAAATTCAATTAAATATGGAAAGTTATTTATTTATTTTTTAAATGTGTAACACTTCTCTGCACTTAATTTCATCTGTCATTTTTATCATCTGGTCAGTCAGTATTGGATGTTCCTTTGGCAGTTCTTCACAGCTGAAACTCTTCTTACCTGCTTTGAGTAGCTGAGAATTAACAAACTTTACTGCCTTTCCATGTACCGTTTTTGTTCATGTTCTTTATGATTGTGGTGATCAGCACTGACCCATGCACCAGTTTAGACTCTGAATTAAAATTTTCTAAGTATAAATTGGATATAATTTTAGCTCTGGGCTTTCTGAGGAGTTAATGAAGGTCTGAGTTTGCCCTAATACATCTATTCTGATGTGAAAACAAAGGTGTAACCTGATGCATGTTCAGGTGTATTGAAGGAGTCAGAACTAACCCTTATGTTCATTGTGCCAGGGTGGGCTTGTTTAAACTTGAATGTGATTAATCACCACACATCTGTTTTCCATTCTAATCAAAACGTAACTAATACCTCTTTCTGCTTGTTCATCATCGCTGGTTTTTCATGGATCTGAAACAGACTCAAGAAAAAAAGTTCAGTGTATTTGGCTGAAATGTGAGATCATTTTTGTCCCTCTCAGTAAAATTACTTGAACATGACCAGTAAATTTTAATTAATGTTATGTAGTAAGAATAGTGACTGTAATTTGACAGAAAACAGGTTTTTGCTATGCAAGCTCATTACTATATCAGAAATAACACCACTCCTTTGTTACTGTGCTTTCCCCTTCTCTTGTTGAACTGCTGCAGATACAGCACTTGCAGGGATGATTTGCTCTTCTTCCTCATGGTGGTAAATTTATATGGCTGAAATGCAAGAATTTTCTGCAGACACTTGCTGTGAGGGTTTTTGTGTTTGGAAATGTTCAGTAATTCTGTGAGTCTGTTGATGACTTTTAATAATTAGGGTTTTAAGAAGGCTCAGGGTGATGTCCCAACCACTACTGTCATGCCTTGTGCACATATGAGGAGCAAAATGAAATGCAGCAATAGCTTTCCACCTCATGTTTGGTGTTTTGGGGGAGCTGGAGGACCCTGTGTGTGTTGAGGATTAGCTAAATTCAGGACATGGTTTCCAAGGGGAATGTTCCAAGTGCTGCCTCCTGCCCTTCCACCACATTTCTCCATCCCCTCAGTCCCACGGGTGCCTCTGTTGGGCTGCGCTTCCTGCTGAATCACCGGGGTCCTGGGATTCACCGCAGTCTGTCCTGGCACAGGAGGGAGGTGGACTTTAAGCACAGATGGCTTCAGTCATTCCACGTGCAGAGCAGCCACCCTCTCCTGCAGCCATGTCACCGGCAAAGTCGTGGAGGTGAAAAGCTGCAGCCTGAGAAACAGGCAGCAACAGCATTTCTGTTGTGCTAGAGAAGGGTTGTCTCATGGTTGCACCCATGGCTCATCCATGGGTTTGGGCAGCGTGCGGAGTGGGAACGGGACTGCTCTGAGGGCAGTACGATGTGCTTGCCACTGGTGTGGATGGAGAGGCCTGCTCCATCCCTGCATTCCTCTTCTCTGGCTTTGCTTTTAGCTAGAACTAGCTTTGCTTGTCACTTTATGAAATACATGACAAATTTGTTCCCCTCAGATTGCATAGATGACATGAATATCTAATTTCTGGATTTTTATGGGAACTTAAAATCATAGAACCATGGAATGGTTTGGGTTGGAAGAACCTTTAAAGGTCATCTAGTCCAACCCCCCTGGTATGGGCAGGGACATCTTTCACTGGATCAGGTTGCTCAAAGCCCTGTCCAACATGACCATGAACACTTAAAATGATGAGGCATTGGAAGTGATGACTTCATATGTCAAGACCTTAATAACACCACCTGGAGACTTTTTGTGTGGACTTTAAAGGTGTTTGTGATTAGGTCGGACTCCACTTATATGTTGATCTCGCTGTTGGAATGAAGCAAAAGGTCAGAGACTTCTGCAGATGCCAAAACCTTTTGATCAAACCCTGAAGGTGATAAACTTGGTCCGTATGAAGAGTCCACATATAATGGAAGAGCTGAAAACAGAAGGTATGCCTTCTCTACCATCCTCTGAAGAAGTTCTGCTTTGCATAAAAATCTTGCTTGCAGGCCAGTGTCCCAGTGCTGGGCAGCATTGCCACCAGTGCAATGCTTGGTTATCCCGGATCTTGCTGGCTTAAGCTGCAAAATGAGTGAACTGTTCATAACGAGTCCTGAAATGAGCAGTGGAAAACCAGAAATTCTCCTCTCCTTTTTCTAAAAAGGAGAACTATTTTTAAAGAAAAAGTGTATGAGCGCTAAAAGACATTTTATGCACTCCTCAATTTTAACCACAAAAGATGAGCTCTCTGTTTTAAAAGAATTATAGTATTTTTCAGGTAGATGCTAAACTTCTGAGGATTAAGAAAAAACAATCTACATCACCTGTGCAAGCTGTATGTTGCCCAAACCAATAAAAATGTTCTGTTGAGAGAATTTTTTCTTCTGTCCTGCTTTAACACAATTAAAATTTCCTGATCTCCATGTCCTTCTGTTATTTACACTCTGAAAATGAAAAGATTTTTCCTAAGTTTCCAGTCTGAAACAGTTGCATTAATTTCTGTTGAAGCTCTGGATGTTTAGCTTGTCTGAAAATCAGTCCCTTGATTTGTCAAATACTTACATTTTTAACATTAGCTTCTTTCCTTTGGCTGTAAATTTTGAAATTGGACCATAATTATCCTTAGGTCTCACATGAGTAAGGGGGTGAATTTTTTTCATGTTGCTGAAGGAGAGGTTTGCACAAAGAAAAGAAAACTCAGTAAAATACCAGTTTGGAAAGGTGGAATCTGACCATCCACCCACAGAAGAAAGTGGGGAAAAGGCTGGTCCTTTCTGCTTTGCAGCTTCCTTGAACTACTCACTTCAGTCATTGGTTCACCAGCAGGCAATGTGCTGATGACCCGAGTTTTGTTACTTAGTTGCTTGGTGAGTGTAAATTTCCATCTGAAATTAGTTGAAAATCCTCAAGCCACACAGTCTGTTTTCATGTGTAAATCTGTCCCAGAATGGCCCAAAATAGTACGAGCGTGAGCAGGGAGGGCAGCTGATACACCCTGTATGCAGGGGAGATCAGTTTACCATGGAAACTCACAAAAAGTCTCTGCAAATCTGCTACATGTATCAGAAATATAAACTACTCCAGAGGTGTAAGCTCTGCTTTCCACAAGGAAGGAAAAAGAAAAATTCTCTATGGCTTTAGTTTTTATGCATGAAGGTGTTTATGGATGTTAATTTGAAAACTTGTGCATGTTTTCAAAACTGTGTGCTATAAAGAATGTGCTCTGGGAAATCAGTGCTATTTTGCACTGTGGTTTACTACATCACATGTAGTAAAAATCACTTTAGAGAAGTATTTCTTTTCTGATGGTCTCTATGCAGGGATTTAAGACTGGAAAGAGCATCCTCCGAGAGTAGTCCTCTGCTATCCTGCATTACATAATCTCCTCTATAAAGTTGCTACCTAATATACGTTAACATAGCATTAGCCACTTTTTTTTGCTTTCAGTCGTGTTTATGAATTGCTAAGTTCATCCTGTGGGTCCTGGATAAAATTGAATTTTTGCTGGCCATGCAGCCTGAGATTTAATTACTGCTGACCTCACTTGGCATCCCAAGTTTGGGAACAGCTGTGTGTGCTGAATCAGATCTTCAGCCTGTGCAAACTAATTCTCCTCTAAGTCAGCTGAGAAGCTGGTACAGCCTGTATGTCATTTCTATCACGTATAGGTGCAAAACACTTACAACGAGCTTCTCGTTGCTCTATAGATTCTGGGTTCAAAGCAGCAAGGAGCTTCCAAGGTGGAATCTCAGGGTGGAATGAAATCGATATAAACATGCTTGGGGTAGAGATCAACAGTCAAAGAGTAATAAAGATCTCATGCTCAAGTTTCAGATTGCACATTTCTGTTCAGCAGCAGTTCTCCTTAAGGGATTCTGCAGAGCTTGTTTTATGCTGAGCGTATTCTCACTGCGTTGAATTTAAACAGCAGAGCATTGTACATGGCATGTGCTCATTGACTATTGGCAACCTAGAAACACATAGACAAACTTTTAGAATGGTGGGAAGGAAGAGACTACAGCTTGGTATCTTGAATTTCTTAATCTGGGCAATTTATCTTTAGCAAACTGTGATAGGGGTTGCTGCTGGATGCTGCCCTGTTGCATAGCCTGCAGGTTTCCAAAGGAGCAGCTGTGAAGGCAGTTAAATTTGGTGAAGACTTTCACTTGTATTACAGTAGGATATTTGGCACCGACAATGAAATATGAGGATATAGAAATACTCTCGAGGTTCCTAAGTGAACTCAAGGCAAAAAAAACCCCAATGCCCAACCAACCCTTCCCCCTCCCCAACGTAATCCCTAAGGGAATGCCTGCTTCTGAGGATGAGGAATGTATGTAAGTGGGTGTATATACAGTGGTGTATATACCAGACTGTTACAGTAGTCTTGGTCACCATCATATCCAAAACGAACACTTGGATTTCCTCATTGCATTAAGAAAAAATGATGGTGTCACTGGGGGTAGATGTGACAGGGCTAGTTGAAAAGCTCTGAGTGTTGCTGTAAATGGATACCTGGGTTGAAATGAAGCTCAGTTAATTCAATACAGGCTCACTCCTAGAGGACAGGTCAGTTGAGCAGAGGGTAAAATACTGCTGTAACAGACAGGCAACTGCTTGGGAAATTGAAATAGAGTAAGGTAATTAGGGCAGCAGACAAATGTATTGCATGACACTGCATACGTGACTTGGGCTAGCATCAACAGTTACCTTCCTGGAGGTCTTTGGCTGTAAGACCAAAAGGAAGGGGTATAAAAGCAGAAACAAAACACTATTTCTATTATGATTTCTTTTATACACTTACATGCAAGGTACTTTCCAGATACTTGAAAAGGATAAACCCTGCTTCAAAGCACTCATTTTTTGACTACGGAAACGTAGACAGAGGTTAGGGGAAGAGGAACTAAGTAAGGAAAGTATATGTAAATTAAATGCCTAATTACACATTTTGAAGAAAATATTTGAAGCAGTCAAGGTTAAGAGTTAAACCCTCAAAAGTCAGGAAACACTGGAATTATGGTAAACTTCAAAGCTTTTATGCTGCTATATTTCAAAGCTTTTATTTGTGTATCTGTCATCTTGGCCAAGCACGCTGTAGAAGAAGGAACGGCTGAATGGGAATACCTGCTCATGGAGTTTAGCTCCTGCTATTTCGGGCCTTTGCGTGCATTAGAGGGTGGATGAGGAGGACCCATGAAGCACACACCACGGGACACGGTGTGCTTCTCGCCATCCTGCAGGCAGTCAGTGGGCAGTAGCAAAGTATTGAAAGACACAATCACAGCCTAGGAGTGATGGTGGGCAGTGTGATTCCCAGTTGTGGTGTTACATATTCCTTAATTAAATATGGCATAGAAATGTTAGAGGTGTTTTGTGTTCGGCTTGCAAAGCTTTGTGAAAAGGACTCTGACAAATTCTGCTGTGTGGCACCCAAGGCTGGCTGCAGTGCTTCTGGGGAGTCTTAGGTGAATCTGTGTCGTGGGCTTCTTGGCATGCCAGTACTGCCCTAATGGATGGCAGGGGAAGGCTGAGGGTCCTCTGCTGGAACTCATATTTTGCCAGTGGTTCTCCTGATTATTTGCTGACATCAGAAGTACGTTGACATCAACAAAATTGGATTTAACTTCAGGTGATGGAGGTAATGTGCTTTAGAAAGCACAAGTATTGGTGATAGCTAGATTTTCTGGTAGAGGAGAAAAGGGATAAAGCAATGTTTTTCTGTTCTGCAGTGTCAACCCTATTTTCCCCTTGTTATCTTTCCCCTCACTCCCTCTTTGCCTCCCAGGAGGGAGAGAAAAGAGAGACAGCAGACCAGATGGCTAAAGTTTGGTTAAAAAAAATAAACAGCGGAGAGTAGGGTCTTACAATAACAAGTGTTAGGTAACATTAACAAGAGGCAAAGCTACCAGACTGACTTGCAGCTAACTTATTGATGTTTTGGGCCAGAAATGTCACTCAGAGGTTGCTAAGGATGACTGGTAAAAACAGTTGGTTCTTCAATCAGCATGTCGGTCTAGGGAGAAGATTCTCATTGACTAACAATTAAAAAAAATATGTAATTTTAACTTTCTCACATTTCTGTTATGGAAACAAAGTTGGTTGGTGCAGTACCCCTCCCCCTTATTTTTGGGACGGTAGTTACTCAGTAGAATAATTTGCATCTTTTGGTAGAAAGGTTACTAAAGAAAAGCTTGAGCAATAGAATACGCATTTGAGCTATTTTTCTGAGTCTACTTTCAAGACTATATTCAACAATTCAAATATCTTTCCAAAAGATTATTGCCAAGGACTTCTTGTGGAGATATACCATGCGTGACTGCCAGTACTTCCAGCAATTTATTGCAGGACAAGTGCCACATTAAAACATAAGTACGTCAGTTGCCAAAATTTGGATTGTGGACTACAGTGTTCCTGTTTGCAGCTCTATGTGGCCGTTGCATATGTCGTGTACTATCTCAGAAGTCCATTCAAGTTAACCTCGTTTACTACTTTTCCTTCTCCATTGCCTATCGCTTCCCCACTGATATAATCACAACCTAAAGAAGCGTATAAGTCTATTGCTTTTCTGTATGGATACACAAAAATGGCAGTCAAAATATTCTGCAATTTAATTGAAAATAAAAAAATAAAAATTTCTCTGCTATATAGCCTGTCATCCAGGAGTGGAGATACGGTGTATTTAAAATGTCATCTGCTTGTTTCTTCATGCCCTTTTCTAGAAATGGTGAAAACATTGGGAAGGTAAGAGGCTTTATTGTTCCTTAAAATAAAATGAGTGACATTCTGTGTGTGATCCTAAAGTTAAATGTAAACGTATGATATTGCTAAGAATTTTGCAATCTAGATTTGACCTAGTTGCATTACTTCACTTTCTTTTTTTTTTTTCATCTGATGGCTTTACGTATTCAGGCATTTGTAATTCAGTGATTGTTTAAGTATATGATTCTTCAGAGAAAAATATCTGTTCAGCTTTTTCCCCCTTTTTTAGGAGATGTAAAAAAAAAAAAAAAGCTTTTAAAAAAAATAGTTTCTTTAGAAGCGTTAACTAAGAGGCTGGGAGAAATGCAAAACACTGCATAGCAATCTGACAGTTCCAGGTATTATGAGGCCCATTTACTTCTCCAAAGCTTAATTTTCACTGTGAAGTCCAACTTGTTATGGCTGTCCAGCCATTCCTGCATTCTGCAGCCCCCTTCGGGCTGGCTCCTCGCTTCTGCGGTAGGATGCATTTCTGTGGAAAATGCTCTGGAAGAGCAAAGTTCCTCCAGGGCCTTGGGTGAGTAAGGGTTGTAAAGAGCTCGGCTTGAGTGTTGAAACATCGCTGTGATCAGACTGGCAACTGTCTGTGGTTGCTAAATGGTATTTTGAATGTGTGGTGCATAGTGTGTGAGCTGCTGTGTATTGAGCTAGTACTTGCTCCTCTTTGGATGAGTATGTACCCCAGAGGTAGGATGTGTTGCATCACTGTATTAAGTATCATCTTTGACCATCTGGACAGCATGGGGACATGTACAGTCAGTCTGGCTGACACACAAGTTTCCGCTGTTGCCTCCAAGTAGCTTTCTTTCCCTGCCCATGTTATTGCTGTCTTAACAACTCAAAGAAAAACAAATAAAACCCAAACTCATAGGGCAGGGTATCCCCAAGCTCTCTTTTTAGAGGTTGCTTACTCAACTTGATGTTACACTGAAGCAACTGCATAGTGAAGCTGTTGTGCTGTACACACTTCAATTACAGTATTGTAAGTGAAGCTCCTTTGGCTTTAGGATACAGTGGGTTTGTGGATCACGTTTTGGGAATCAGATAAAAAAAATACAAAATCATCCAGCTACACAAAGAGTTGTGACATTTAAAAAATGATCACCTGTCCAGCATACACAGTAGTGTGTACATCCATGTTCAGCAGTGCGAGGTCATTCAGCATATGGGAAGTATCATTTTCCTTCTGTTTGCAGAAGGGGGCAAGGATGAAAGAAGCCAACGAGCAAGGCCATCAATTAAATCTCAGTATTTGAAGGAGGAATAGTCCTCACCTTTTTCTTGTCATTCTTTAGAAGCTGAGGGCACTTGACTGGTTCTTTGGAGCTGAGCAACCAACACCAAGTTTAGCTCCTTGGGAGGTTCTTCTAGAAGAAATAGTAAGGTAGCAGCATTGCTGTTTGTTTTCAGTGTTTTTAAAAAAAAAAAAAAAAAAAGGTTACATACATATGAATTACAAAAGCAATTTTTGCTGTAAAAAACCCCACCCAATAGCTAAAAAGTAAAGAGTTAGTAACTACTATAAACTACAATAACAATTATATCAGTACATCTCAATTCTGATTATCTTGTACATTCATTTTTGTTAAATCTGTTGATTTGTTTCTATGTCATGTAATTTTGACAAACTTTATCATAGGTCAGTGGACCCTTATGCCAGGTGAAGATTGATCTCCATTTTCTGAAATAGTTTGTTCTTTTTCAAATAGACCAGAGAGCTTGTTGCTCCTTCAGAGTCAATGAGCTTCTGAATTTGGAGTGGCTATATACTGGTGTGCCACAGCAACGCAACAGCTCTGTAAAAATTGAGCAGGTAAATTTTCGTAAGCATTATAGAATTATTTTTGTCAATGTTGCGCATCAGGCATCCTAATTACCTGCTAAATAAATTCCTGAAGTTCAAGAGAGGCATGTTATAGCTAAATTGCTTCCTCCTTTATTAGCTTTTCTGAAGACTAGTGAAATATATCCTGGATTAGTGTGAGCAGAAATAGTCAAATTAGCACGACACTTTCTCTTTTCAACCCCTTTTGCTTTCCTAGGACTTGGATAGCAAATGTAGGTAATCAGATTTGGTTCCTTGCTGAAGCATTTAGCTGGCTACTACTGGGCTGATCTGTCCGTCAAAGGAAATCAGATCTGTCCTCTTGCATAAGTAGAAACCTGTTAAGATGGAGGGAGGTGCAATTACAGGTAAAGTTGGATGCAACACTAATGTACTCTTATGTCTTCTTTTATAATAAATTTGTTCTTTATGACCATTCGCAGGCTTGTAGCTAGAAGAAATGTGTTCTCTGTTGCAGAAACTCTGGTCTCGCTTGGATAGGGTCTTCTCTGGCTGCATTGCTAAAAATGGGAGCAGCTGTAGCATTCTGAGCATGAACTGTGGGGACGTGGGTTGTCCATGCCAACTTTCTTCCCAGTACTAGCGGGCTTTTGGAAAACAACATTTAAAAGTCTGTTTTCATGTGTAATAGTGTCATCTTTGGTTGTGTAGAGATTGATGAGTTAGTGTTCAATACAAGTGTTTTGATAACGTGTGCAATATATTATCCTTGATATTTAATATTGTAATGGTTGTTTCATCAACTGCTCATTTTATAGTATCAGAAATGATTGTACATTCATAAAATGATAGCAAAATTTGGATATTAGATTATATGCTCTGTGTACGGCAGCAGAATGAGTTTTGACTTGTCTAATAACTGGTATCAGAATAGACTCCTTGATGGATTCTGATTGTACGAGTAGTTTGATTTATTCAAATAAACTGCAATACTAGGGTTATTTAAAGAGTAAGGTCATGATCCCATAAACTTTGGGGCAAACTTAAGCAAAGCTTCGTGGGATTGAGCAGGGGTATATTTTTTTTAATTTTTTTTTTATTCAAAACAACTGCAGCTGCTATCAAAGGCTAATTTAGCTGTCAAGAGAGGTTCCAGAAATTCAAGTGATGGAAATGTTCTGCTGTAGTCATCCATCTAGCCCGATTTGTCTAGCAGCATCGCTTATGCAACAAATTAAAAATAAATGCAGTTCAACAAAGCACTGCCACTGATGTCTTTCCATCTGGCGGTGTGGTAATGATTTGCCATTGGCCAGAAAAACTCACCTCGCTGTGTTAAAGGTGGTACCACTGGTGGAGCGAAATAGAGAAGCGCTGCTCATTTGCATTTCTGGCTACAGCTGTTGTCAGGCTCCAGGCCAAACGGAGATCCTGTACCTGTTGGTGCCAGGCTGTTATTTCTAGTGATTTGTGGCGGTGGGTTGGGTTTGCTGGGTAGGCAACATGACTGGAAATGCAAGTACGCAAACTGGAGTGTTATTTCAGAACTGGGGTTTCCCGCGTGCCTCGTGCGCTGTGTGACAGCAAGCTGGGTGGGTGTATATCGGCACCCACCCTCCACAAGCGCGTTACCATCAGCCAGCAGCGGGCGTTAGGGAGAGGAACAAACCTGAGATCAGTTGCTTTCTGCTTGGCTACGGAGTCGTAAATGCTGGTTTATGGTAGCTGTAAGAAGTCTGATACTTCTACTTTTAATTTCAAGTAGCAATTGAGAAGAATATTTTGAACTAGTTTATTTTCATAATACCATAGCAATTTATTCTTCATAAGTTGTCTTCAATGAATTTGATTAGTTTTTCCTCTAGCTGATTCTGGCTGTGCTATAGAATATGTTTGAAAGGAGTGTTAACTACCACGTTTGTGTTTTGGTTTTTTTCCTTCATGTGTTTGTTAAATCCACATGTATCCAACAGAGCAGATCTCTAACTATGTATAGTTATCTTCCATATATTTTTCAGTATTAACATGGGAGTTGCATCAAAAATCTCTTAAAATAGCATGCTATTTATTTTATATGTTTCTATTTTCACATCAACTTCATTATTAAAGGATTAAAAAATTGGAACAAGATGTGAGATACTTGTTTTCATTTTTATGCCAGACGTTAGTTATAGTGAACATGCCCCAAAATGTTCCAAGTGAACTAGTTGTCATAATTTTGCTATATAATTAGTCAGAGAGATTGCAAGTGATCTGTGCTATGAGTATAATCCAGCAGGGCACTGGTGCATATAAATAACTTAAAGCGTATGAACTGACTTCAGTAGTTCTACTGGGTGCACTCTTGTGCTGCAATTGCTGTTTTCTGGATCAAGGTCTCGGGGGAGTTAACATGCCAGCAAACTGCAATAATTTTGCACCTCCCAAGAGAGAAGTAATGCTTTGTAGCATTCACGAATGCTTAAACCCAAATGGTGTGTAGTGTACTTTGTAATAATGAAGATTGCAGTCTTCATATTTCCCATTTTTTTCCTTGTTAGCAATTTGTGTGTATTTGTAGAAAAAAAAAATTTCCAATATATGCATTAAAATGCTTACTGTACTGCCCTTTATATCACACTCAACTCTTTACTATGCTTTGGCTTTTTGTCTTCAGAAACTTGGGAGCATAAAGGATTTGTACTCGACTCCCCAGAATTCCACTTCACACGGTGTGCAACAATACAAACAGAGGTTTGGGGCTTTATTACATTAGTACTGCTGTAATTTGAAATAAATGTGTATAATGTGGAGTGGGAGTCTGTCCTTGGGGAAAAACACATACCAGATATTTAACAGCTACTGTGTCTTTTATTCTGAATAATAGCACTATTTCTCTTTTCAGTGTCTTAATTTTTAGGCTTTGCAGTTTGTACTATGTATAAATGTGCAACTGTAAAATGTATTAAAATGAAGTAGAAGTTGTGACTAAAGGGACTACATCCCTAAATTCTGGACCTACATCCCTAAATTCTGGACCTACTTCATTCTTGCACACTTAAATTTTTTTTTTTTTTTTGGGGGGGGGGGGGGGGGGG
>VXBL01005880.1:462763-500945 GCA_013400195.1 Aramus guarauna
ACTTGCAGCAGTTCCCCCCCCTTTTTTTTTTTTTTTTTTCAAATTTATCAGAAGTTTTAAGCAAAACCTGTTTTTTCACTAATTACATATAAAGCTATATCACCCATATGATGGGTGTTTCAACTTAGCTGTGGGAGTGAGGACTCCGTTAATTACATAATTCAATAGTTTTGTTCCACTTGCTTTGGAATTTCATATTGTAATTATGCTAATGCTGTTAATCTAACACATAATTTCACCATATCTTAGCAAGGCCTCCTATTTTTTTATCACTGAACTAACTGTTTTAAACTGCCAGCTTTCATGTTTACCTTTAATAAATAATTCATGATTAAAGAACAGATCTAAACAAGCCAGCCATTGTAATATGTTCACATAATACGTTGATTTGTGTGTCAAGTGCTGTCTTTCCCATTTGCAGAGACTGTCACAGCTAACACCAGAAACCTTTATATTTCTGGTGCCTACATCATGGGTTTTTTTTAAACAAAAATCAATTTCCCTCTTGCTTTTAGCATTGAAGACACCTGCTTCAGTCTGCTGCAGGTCAGCTAATACGAGATGTACATGTGATATGCTGGATGCTTCCTTGCTTACTCTGTGCGTGATCTGGCATAGTTACACCATCACTTTGAGTTGACGCTATAGCTTACTTGGTGCTCATGTGAGGCTCCTTAAGACTGTGGCTTCTGCAGTGTCTTCAAGTTTTAGAGAAGGCAGTCCTTACTCATTAACATTTAAAATATATGAGGCTAAAATTCTGTGCGTAATAGAACTATGTTTAGGATGTATTTAGTATACTTAAACTGCTACTGAGTGAGCATTTGGCAATTATGAATCTGTGACCAGCACCATTTAACATCTTTGTCAGTGACATGGACAGCGGGATGGAGTGCACCCTCAGCCAGTTTGCTGACAACACCAAGCTATGTGGTGCGGTCGACATGCTGGAGGGAAGGGATGCCATCCAGAGGGGCCTTGACAGGCTTGAGAGGTGGGCCCGTGTGAACCTCATGAAGTTCAACAAGGCCAAGTGCAAGGGTCCTGCACATGGGTCAGGGCAATCTCAAGCACAACTATAGGCTGGGTGGGGAATGGATTGAGAGCAACCCTGAGGAAAAGGATTTGGGGGTCTTGGTGGATGAGAAGCTCAACATGAGCCGGCAATGTGTGCTTGCTACATTTACACGTAGATCTCATTTACTTTTAAATCTCATTTGTATATTTCCAGAGCAAGCAAGCAAGATGCTCTTTGACAGCTCTGTTTAGTGTTTGATCCAAAGAAATTAGTCACCTTTTATTTTGCCATCTGATTTTGGTATTAACATTATTGAGTAGCATGTCATGTTCCAGTCCGGTGACTGGAAAAACAATGAACAGGATATGAAAATTGTAAATTAATTTTCCTAGTGTTTCACAAATAATGTGCATTTTTTTTGAGATTTTCTTTTGCTTTAAAGTGTGGAAACCAAGAATAGTTGAAAGCTCATTTTCCCACAGATGGCTATGATGGGCAGGATCCGTTCATGCACTGTATTTCTCCTCCCATTGTTCTTTCTCTTTCACACTTGGGTATTTTCCCCAGGTTTTACCAGCCTGCAGAGTTTACTTAACCTAGATTCTCTCCTATGTATTCCTGTATTTCTGAAGTTAGGCTTCAGAACATCATTATTTAACATGTTGTCACTGTTATTTAGCAACCAAAACAGAAGAGCTTTAATTTACAAACCAGGATCAGAATGTGCTCTTCCGGTTAAAATCTTGGGAACACATCTGTGTACTTTGAGCGTCTCTGAAAATTAGTCAACTTTTATTTCAGGTAACAGTTAAATTTTCAGCCTCCAGTTTGCCTTTAGATGGTCATAATACACTGGAGGGGAAAAAACTGAAGTTTGATTTTTATGTTTATAACAGAAGAGAGATGCAGCTTGTTCAGGCTGAAGATAAGAGTGGAAACTCTGAAAGACCTTCAGGCTATCTACCTACGCGATGACTTACGGGTCTGACTTAACTGTGAAGTCGCATAGCTTTGCAGTGCTTAAATTCCACTGAAGCTGGTTGGAAAATACTAGTGCGTGAAGCTGCACTGACACAAGAAGGAAATGGAGCCTCTTATTAGGAAGTGGCTTTTGTCATTTGCATTGAGTGTCCAAATATGTTGGAAATGCTGGAATTACAGCATGTGTGTATATATATGTATTTAGAGTATTTCTGTATTCAGGCATTTGGGCAGCAGACAAAAGTGAAGTTTTTAAGATTGTCTGCTGTTATGCTTGAGGAGAAGAATGGTTGTAGCCTGCGATCCCTTTCTGTATTTCCCCTCACTTGTTTTCTTTAAGGCTTTCACATAACCTCCAGGATGATTTTTTTGTGTGCAGCAGTGCCAGCGTCCCGAAGAGATGCAGGGATGTCACTCTGGGAGCAGAGCTCCTCTGGGAGCTACCGCCTTTATCTTCCCTTCTCGAGGTGGGCCTGAAAGATGTTTGATGCCATTTGCATGTCAAATGACAGCTGGGAGCCCCAGAGCACCCTGTGAAAAGCCTTTGCTACCCCTGGCACAAGGGGTTGTGGGAAAGCAGCGAGAGCCGCTGGGGCTTTGTGCTGGTGGCATTGTTAAAGCCCGAGTCCCATCAGCGGCCACCTAACCCTGCTGGGGACAAAAAGGGAGCAACCTGAGATATACTGCACTTAGATCAGCATGCAGGCTGTTCTTCTCCGTGCTGAAGTTACACTGTCACTGAAAACAAATTAATATAAAATTGATTGAAAGTAGATAGTATAAAAGTTTTCTTGAATTTCATGTGCTTTATTAACGGTGATTTTTAAAAACAATTTATTTGCTAAAGGACTACTGTTCTTTTGTAGTCCTACTTGTAGGTGTTGTAGAGATTAGCCCATTATTTTGAAATCGAGACAGTAAAACAATGGGCATTTACATCATTTCTGTCTTAAAAAAAATCAGGAAAATGAATTTCAGACATTGAAATATTTAAAATTCCTAGTATGTTTGTGTGATGTACTATAGTAATCAAATTTCATAGCAGAACTCTGATATGGGCAGCTGCTTAGTCCACCAGAAAACAGTTCCAGCATCACTCCTGTACTCATCTGAAGTTCCTGGTTAGGCCAAAGAAATGTGGCTTGGCTGTAGCTTGCAGCGGGAGCTGTTCCTCTGCAAAATATAGTCCATGCTTCTCAGGTCTAACCTCTCTGCAGTGCCCTTGTAGTCCAGGCTTCCTGAAGTAAGGCATTCTGCCTTGCATGTTAGAAATGATTTTTTCTAAAGTTTCAGTTAGCGCTCAGAACGTTTGGGGGTTTTTTTAGCTGTCAAAATCTGTTCAATGTTGAGTATGTTAAGATACTATTAAAATGTTTCTGGATTCAAGGCTAAGAGCAATTCAGGTGTTTTAGGGATGTTCTTTGTGAAGAATATTCTTTCACTAGTTTAGTTTTGGTCATGAAAGCTTGAAGAGCACAGCTTTCCACCTTTTCTATTTTATTTCTGGGGTGAGATTAATGCTATGCATTCCAAGTTTCTCATGAAGTGCCATCCTATAAGGAGAAAACCAAGTTGTTATTTCCTAACACTAGTTTTAGCAACTTATCACTGGAGTCAAATCCTAGAAGCTTTATGTTTGGCCATTTGACACGCTGATGCATCTTCACTGAATCTGAACAATGTCATAGTTTTGGCAGGGATAGAGTTAATTTTCTTCCTAACAGCAGGTATAGTGCTATGTTTTGGATTTAGGGTAAGAATAATGTTGAACACACACTGATGTTTTAGTTGTTGCCAAGCAGTCAAGGACTCTTCAGCCTCTCATACTGCCCTAGTTGGAAGGTGGGAGTTGTCCAAGAAAGCTGGGAGGGGACACAGCCAGGACAGCTGACCCAAACTGGCCAAAGGGATATTCCACACCACGAGACATCATGCTCAGTATATAACTGGGGGCATGTGCTAGGAGGCAGGGCAGCTCGGGGTCTTGCAGAACATCAGCTTTAGGTGGTGCAAAATTGTGTGGTTCATCACTGGTTTTGTATATTATTATTACTATTATTATTACTATTACCATCATCATCATCTTCCTTTTCTGTCCTATTAAACTGTCTTTATCTCAATCCACAAGTCTTACTTCTTTTTCCTTCCATTTCAATTCTTTCCCTTATCCCGCTGGGTGGGTGGGGGAGTGAGTGAATGGCTCTGTGGTTGTTTTAGCTGCCTGCCAAGTGAAACCACGACAAGTAATACATTGGGAGATGCTTTTATCTAAAACAGAGTTTAAGAGACACTCTGTAATTCTTGAGCTTGAGTCCTCTGAGTTGCTGTGTGTAGAGTTCAAATTATTCAACTGTATTTTCTGGATGACTTAATTTTCTAGTCAACCATCTTAAAAGCGCATTAGTTTATGTTAAGTAATACAGTATTGCGTATGCTGGGGGTCAAGCATGTAGCATCTAGTAAGATTTCCTTGTTCGGTGCTTGTGGATTAGCACTGAAGAATAATGAATAAAAAGGAACCAGTACTTGTAGCTCTTTCTGACGAAAGCTGCAATAAGAAGGTGTTTCTTGGGACTACAGTTCTTGTTGGTCATCTGATTATTTTTGTATAAAATTTTCACGTGAAGGAAAGGTATCAGTGGTGTCATCTACAGCTGTGTCTGGTGGAATAAGGTCTAAATCTTGCTCCTCTTGATTTCTTTGGATGGAGGCAAAGGCCAGTTTAGCCCATGCATTTTTAAACAGTGTTTTTCTTAGTCTGCAGGTGGAAAAGCCCTTAAGAGGAATATTTCAGTAGGCTGTAGTAACTTAAATGAGGTTTTGGCACTGCTGCTGTCTTGTAATAACATATTTCTGACAGGTTAATTTTGACCATTTGATGCTTAAGAGCATAGTTGGTAATCCTCTGGAAAAGGTGGAAGAAATTCAACTTTATCAGTGGTTTCAAATATTGCCCTCTCTACATTTTAAGACCTCACCCTGCCTTCAATTAATTTGACTTTTGGAAAGTACAGTGCTGGCTTCTTCATCACTCTTGGGAACATTTAAATTAAGACTTTGGGTTTGGATTGGTTTGTTGTTTTTTTTTTGGGGGGGGGGGTGTGTTGTTGGTTGGTTGCGGGTTTTTTGAAGAAGTAGTGAGAGGAGAGAAAGAAGGAAAGACAAGGAAAGGAGTAAAGGAAAAAAGAACGTTTTATATTTTTGTATGTTTTAAATGTCAAGGGGAAGGAGGCAACTGAGTAGCAGTTTTGTCTTAAGGTCTTTTTAGGTTGTGTCATTTTGATCAGTAGGATTATAAATGCTTTCTGATGGCACGTGTTGTATTTAATGTAACACCAAATGAGGAATAGCTCTTGCAACTGCAGAACCGAATCCAAAGTCTACTGAAGTTAGTTGGAGACTTTCCACTTACTTCCCTGAGCATTGGATCAGACCCTCCAAAATCAGCTTTCAGAAAGGCTAAACCTGAGAAAGCTTTGAAATGCAAGAAGTTGCATTTCTGGCTCCTCTTAAAAAATTGTCAAGGAGACTGTGCCGTCAGAGGAGAAAGCCATTTCTGAATCCTTTGTCAGCAGTGGCTCAAATTCAGCCCTGAGACGAGACCTCTCACGGGACCAAGTGCCCCTTGGACACCCAGTTTAAGGCTTCAGAGTAAGTTATGTGGCAAATGTAGGTAAGCCTGCTCGGGCATTTTTCACAGGAGCTGGGCAATTGGTATTCATGCCTTCTCAGAAGTAGATAAAACGTCCTCAGTCTCAGGGGTTCAGTGATTGAGGTGATTGTTTTTATTTTAATTTTTAAGCTAAAATTTGTCTTGTAAAAGCAAAAGCCAAAATTCATAAGCAGTTGCTGGATTGCATTCTCTCCAGAGTAAAATACTATGATTCAGTGGGTTGCAATGTTGTGCTGTTAGTTTTAGCTGGATCTTAATCTCACCTAAGGCTACAATTATTTGTGTGTAAAAGTTTATCTTTGATTCTGAATTTTTGTTTGTAGTAAACCTGGGTTCTCAACATGTTCCTTTTAGGCCTATATAATATTTTATGCTAAATTGATAGGATTTTTTTCTTTCATCATTAGTGTATACATGTATATGTTAAATGTAGCAGGATCACCTGCAAAGTGTGTTACTTCATTGCTGAAGAGGAATCAGCCATGCCAAAACTGTGTGCCGTGTTCGCTCTCTGAAGATGCTACAGAGCCCAGGGCAGCGATCTGAACAGTGATTTTAAGCTTGACAGTAGCCTCGCTTTTCTTAACTGTTGTTTGCACACCGCTTTGAAATGGTCCATTGACCAAAGCTTGAAAACTGGCAGTATACTGTAGAAGATGTTTAAGAGCCTATACTGCAGAGCTCTTGCGGTAGGAAGTCAATACAACGGAGTGTAGCATAGCTGTGCCTATGCTTGCAAGCGCTGGCTAGAGCTGGGTGAGGTATAGCCCGCATTGTGCAGCATAATGCAGAGACGTGCTTCAGATGCTTGCTGTGACGAAGTTTGGTTTCTATTTACGGCTGGCTATTGTATGGTCTGCGTTCCTGCCCAAATCCCTCCGTTTCGCTGGAGTGCTGCTCTTGGGTTGAAGTCATTAGAGAACTGCTTGAAGAGCTCACTTGTACATTCTCCATATAATTTTAGCAGCCTGCTCACAGGCTTAGTTATGCCAGGCATGATACTGAAGAGCATTTATTATCTTTGGAAACTGTTGACATGACAAAAACATATGGACTGGTAATTGTTCTGTAAGCTAATATTGTAAGCAGTTGAAGTCAGCCATAGATAAAAATGTCCTGTTTGTTCTCTGAGTAGTCATTTCATTGATAAGTATTGTGAAGTTATAGTAGATTCAGAGGGCAAAATGAAAGAAAATTAAATCATACATTCCATTTCACTCTTTTTCTATCATAATATTAATCTGTAATTAAAAAAAAAATAAAATTGCACCAGTTTATAGGTGTCAGCCCTGGAATATTACTTGCTGCTTTTAATTCTTAATTCTCTGTGGAGCCTCACTTTGCAAAGGTCATCCCGTTTACCCCAAAGTTCGAGAAGGATGAAAATGGTATTTGTGCTGAATGCTCTTTGAGTGCTGGCCAGTAATGGTCATTTCAGTTGACTGTGGAGCTGAAGTCGTAGTGATGCTAAAAGTAGGACAATTTTGAGGTGTTTGTACAAGTCAGAAAGGAGTTAAGTGTCTTTAGTTCCCAGAAAAAAAGAAAATCTCCTTACATGATTTCTAACTGAAATCATGACCTTTTTGGATGCCAGTGTAAAATTAGCATCAGTCAGATAGGGGTGGGGATTGAAATGTTAGGTCACGAGCATTATTTGATCAAGTAGCAGCAGGTTTTATTTCACAGTTTAAGGACTCTTTAAATTCCCAGCTTATTCTGATATTTAGTTCCATTTCTTTATTTGACAAACTTAAGTAGAATGTACAAAAAAAGAGAGGGGAGGGATGTTTGTACGGATGGCTGTACTGATGTTAAATACATGTATAAATGTGTTAAAGGCAATGAAGAAGCCAGAGTCTTGGAATGATTAAAAATGTACTTCAGTGTAGTGTTGAAAGAAGCAGCTATTGTTAGAAGTACAACACCAAGTGGGATTTGAAAATGCCTTTCTTGCCAGAAACAAGAACGAATTCCATTTTATTTTCTTGCTCTTATTTCAATAGGAAGGATTTCTTCTCATTCCTGTGGGAATGGTCACACTTTTGAGTGGATTGGCCTCTTTTTAATTAAGATCTTGGATGTATCACTAACCAAAGTTTCCATGTAACAAATCCTTCTTAGAGAAATGCAGATGCTGTTTATGTGATTTTCTTTCAGCGTGAGCTTGTGAGAGAAGGTTACAGTGAAGACGCAAGGTCAATGATGAAGCGTAGGATGTAGTTTGTGTTCATAAGGAATGGGGAGATAATTAAATAAGATAATTTTAGGCTTGTTTATGTATTCTGGTTTGTGTTATGTTCTCCCTTTCATAAACACGAGATGAAGCCTGTGTCTTCAGAGCTATTAGTAGTGCAAGTGGTTTTACGCAAAGACGTTCTGAAGTCATATGGATGTTTCATGAATAAAGCATCGCTTTTCACATATCATTTAGCTGATGGATACAGACTGCATGTTATGGAGTCTTTTTTTTATGAACTGTGACTATCACTCCATCCTCTGGTCCTGTATGTGTAGCCTTCATAGTATTTTCACATAGGCCTTTTTATCTTTCTCTTCTCATTTTTGTCCCATATTTTCTTAAAAAACCGACAAAAACTCAACACCCCCAAAAAAAACGAAACTTGGGAAGTTTTGCTGTACTAATGAGCAATACGCATTGGTGGTAGGTGTATCGCTTATGCCCAGGAGCACCAGGCTGGGGTTTGGTTGCTGTTGGCCTCCTTCAGTGATCCATGCATCAGTGCTTGTGTTAACAGTAAAGAAAGTGTCTTTGCTCTTCTTGTCTGCCATGACAGCCAGAGGCCTGAGTTTCAGATTTGTCTGTAAGTAGCTTCTGGATATCTCATTTCATTTAGTCCTGCTTTGCACAGATTGGAGCCTGTTACGGACCTCAGGTTCGGCTTTTGGGTCAGCATCATGTATGCATGTTCTTGCAAAATGACAAGTGAAGTGATTACAAGCAGCTTTTCTCGGAGATTAATTGTTCTCAGGGGTACTGCACTGGTAAGGTGCTTCCGCTGTAAAGTCCCACTTTGGAGACTGTTACACCCCCCACAATATGCAGTGCTTACCAGACTGAAACTCAATATTTAAAATCTCAGTCTGACACAGGGGAAGCCTTTACGAACAAACTGGAAAAATCCATCTCCCTATTTTTATAAGTGTTGAAGTTAGACCCTCACAGGGGTCCGTAGTTATGTGTTTACTACGTTCTCGTCTGTATTTTTCTTAGCTTACACATGTAGGATAACCTCCTCTGTATTCATGCTTTTAACATTTTTAAAGGTAAATTTTAAGTAGATAGTAAGCATTTTGTCATATAATTTCTATTTGTGTTGTTTACAGACCTTCATAGTCCAGCCAGCCTAATCAGTAGGATGTCTTTGTAGCATTCTCCAGAGATGTTAGCTATGATGCTAGGGCTAGGTTCCTGCAACACTCCATCAGTTTCTCTGAAGAGAAGTTCATAGGTAGCAGAAGTCTGCCTTGACTCGCAAGGAACAAGGCAGCTGTGCTGTGATGGCATCCTCTGGCATGTGCTATTTCCCACGTGAGCGTTGTTACTGAGCAATGAACATAGCTCATCTTTCCTCGCCATGGTGTTGGTTTGGAAGTGGCTGTCAAGCCTTTGAATGGGTTGTGTAACCTTTTAGTAAGATAGCACATGGAACATTTAAGTGGCCGTTGCTTTTCTCGGTGTGTAGAGATAGCAAAGGGCTGCTTAAAGAACTTCTGAAATGTGGTGCTCAGGCTCACTTCTGTGAAGTATATTGGTAGAGTCTTTTGTTTGCCTGTTTGTTTGCAGAGTTCATTCTGTTTATTTATTTATTTTAGTATGAATACCAGGAATAGTTAATTCTTTGGTTTACAAGAAGACTTGTGGGAAAATAATTAGGAGTTGCTGCTTCAGATGTCTTTTTATTTCTCCCATTTTAGTTGAAGGAGAAATAACCTTGACCAAGTTGTGTTTGGTTTTGAAAGTATTGTTAGCTGCTAGAAATCATGTGCAAAGGACTGAAATTTTAAATTCCTGGGAAAAAATATATTCTGTTCTCAGTTGTTCAGTTTTATTGTCTTTATTCGTACCCTCATTTTACTAACTTCTGTTTATCAGGAGGGTCCCTTACGTTAGGCAAGACTTACTGGGTGGTTAGAGGCAAATACTAGTCAGTAATGATCCTTCAGTGATTGTGATGAACTGCCATTTGTCCTTAAGTGTGTATTTTCCAACTCGGCTTATCACATTTAGAAAATGCATTTTTGGAAACAGGAAGGGGGTTATTTTTTAATAATAAAAACTCAAGCCAGTTTGTTCCCGTGCAGTGACTTAGTTAAAAAAAACAAAACTTGGATGTCTTTGCTCCATTTGTTTCTGTGGTGCCAGAAACTGAGAATACCCACTTTGTTAGTTGATCATGGCATCTTCCAGCCTGCAGCAATTCGCTGTGGGAACGGGAACAGTTTTAAGCGTGCTCATCCAACTGCACTTTTAAAAACTGCAGTGTCTGCTTGTCATGCAGAAAGAAAGATGCAAATCTGAAGTAAGATAAAACAACAATAGGAACAACAGGGGTGTTTTATAATTTCAAGCAGTTCTTGAAAATGAACTATTATATGCTAAGATTTGACACATCATAACTCTGTCGCTATTACTCTCCCTTCCTGGCAAGGAGAGGAATAAAATGGGGCAATGTGATGAACCTGCCATATAGCTGATGAGAAATACTGTGAAGGCAGAGAGAAGAGAGGGAAGGGAATTCAGCAGCGTTGCTGGGATGTCCTTTCCCCTCTGCGTGGCTGATGAATGTTTGAACCTCTCTTTCACTAGAAAGAAAGGTGTATTGAGTTTCCCTCCTTATGTTGTATCTGCCACTGCTTAAGGGGAACTGATCAGAAAACAGTTGTCTGCTGAAAAAAACCTGACACATAGTTGGGATTTAAAGTGTACAATGGGCAAACCACTCCTGAAATTACATTTTCAGAGTGCTGCACTCCGGCAGTGCTAAGTTCCAGTGCACTAACGTGTTTCGAACAATTAGAGGACATAACATGAGCACCAACTCATCCGCAGTTTTTTAACGTAGTAACTTGTGCGTGTGTGTTTAGGAGAGAATGAGCTCTTGAAACTGTTTGTCATCCATTGCAGTGTACTTATGAAATTGGGTCATTTTTTTCCCTGCTTCTTCCTCTTATTTCCCTAACTGCATATACTTACCTTACAAGGAGAAGGAGGGAGCTGCTCTTCATGTGCTGAACATTCACCCTCCCCATTACTCACGTGCTGGTATGGAAGCGTTTAGGTGGGTTGGCATGCTCAGGTCTGGGTTTTCTGCACAGGCTGACTTGTTGCCACAAAAAGGTGTTTTGAGAATCACGCGTTGACATTGATTCAACGCTGACTTGAAGTGAAGAGAATAATTTATTGAGCAAGCCATAATGCTTTGAAGGCTTTGCCGTTGGACAAGCTCACCTGTCTCATATATGCATTTGAAGCCAGTCTTCCTAGGGAAGGATGTGAATTTTGCAAGATTCGTTCTCTATGGAATTTCTTTTCCAGGATCCTTTTTGTATTTCTGGAAAAAGGCTGAATCATTGCACATCAGCTAGCTTCACTTTGACTTTCTGTTGATTCATGGTGCTCCCAACACACCTGGCCTTCCAATGGTCTGGAGAGACTTCCCTGCCATCTGCTATAAATCCTTTTATTTTCGCTATGTCCTCCTTTCGGTGGGAAGATAAATACCATTGCTGGTTTTCCACAAGTCTGTCTGAGGTCGGTGAAGGAGTCCTTAGCCCAGCTTTTATGTTGGTAACGGAGCAACGAAGTGGGTTTACTGAGAGGTTTCCAGCGGTACCAGCCTGGGAGAGTACTGGATCCATATGCCCCAGCTGAACTGCTTGTCCGTACCTCACATCCCAGATGTACGTGTAGGGTCTCGGAGAGAAAAATATGCCATCCTTCCTGCCTCGCTCCTGTTTATGGAAAGACACTTGGGGCCTAACCATGTATTTTGCTCTCATTCCTTGTTATTTGAAACACATGACTATAATTCAGTTAAAGACTTTGCGGTAGCCCTCTCCATGCCTCTTCCGCTAACATAAATGTGCTGGTTTGCAACATGACTTTTTGATCTATATAAAACCAGGGAAGGGGGAGAGGTGTGGGATGAGATTGAAGGGGAGGAAATGTGGCCCGAAGACAGCAGGTGGAATGCATTTTTGCCTTCTTCATTGAGATAACCTTGAAAAGTAGCAAGGTGTTTTTTTTTGGGGGGAGCATTTATTGGCCGAGTGCCTGCTGTGATTAGAGATGTATTTATTTCACCTGAAGGGAGTTTATATGCCTTGCCACAAAGCCGTTAGTGTTCTTAGGATTAGGCAAACATTTATTTTCTCCTAACTGTCTCCTCCCCTGATGCTTACTTGAGGGGAGGTGATCTTACTGAGCCAAAATTTGCTTTGGTAAGAAGTTTTGTGTTTTACTGTTGCTGCAATGTACTAGGTTTGGATTTTTTTTTTTTTTTTGTCTAGTGAGAGAGTTTTTGTTGGTTCTTTTTTTTGTGTGGTGTTTTTTTTTTTTCTTTCCTTTACACATGTATTACTTCTACCTGATTTCTCCCTCACTCAAGCACCAAGGCATTATGGGTTAAAAGTGAGAGAGCATTTCTACTAAAACAAAGCACTAATGTAGTATGTCAACGTTTTATCTGATTTTTTTAAAATATTATAATTGTATAGCCTTGTCCACTTCACTGGTGGTTTTGATTTCTTTTTTTCAAGTTCCTTAAAATGACAAAACTAAGGTACAAAATTTGAAAAAACTTTTTTGATTTTCTTATCCTGTTGATGGCACATTATGGAATATGTTCAGAGCTACTTGGCTGCAAGAGCATCTTGCACCACAAATGGGAAGGTGGTAGAACTATTTGAGTGACTAATCTTACTGCCTGGATCTTGCTTCTTACATACATCCTGTGTTAGAGGCTGAATTCTTCCTTGCTCTTCTTTGCTTTGATGGGTACTGGGCTCCATCACCATTTTAATTTCCTTCATTTTCTCCTTTGTCAAAAAACCCCATGACTTTGCCAAGGAATTTTTCTCCACCCAAAGTAAGGATGAGACTCGCATTGCTGGTGGTTAGCTATTGCCTGCAGAACAAAGAGAGGAAAAAAATCTAAACCAAATCCCAGGCCACCAATACTTGTTTCATTATTGTATTGATGGTGTTAATTTAAAACAACAACAAAAAGAAAAAGCATGTTGATCTGTAACAGAAATACAAACAATAAAAGAATTTGTTTTCTTCCGTTTCTCCTTCCCCTCCCTTTCAAAAAGATGTTAAAACAATTCTTAAAAACCTGGTACACAAATGCCTTTTTTTCTCTTTGTAACTTCACTGAGCTGAACCGGGACAGTGTGTGTCTGTGACTGACATTTTCTCCGGGGAGAGGCAGGACAGCTCGTGTAGCTGGAACCTGGCACGGGCCAGAAACCTGAATGAGGTGCCTGCTGTATTCACCGCCGTTGTACGATTGCTTTCGGGTACAGGCAGCGAGAGAGATTTTTGTGATGGGTTAGTTTCAAAGTGATAAATTCTCTCAAATCATACTTGCTGAAATTTCTCTTTTCATGAAATGTTTTTATGAAGTCTTTGAGAGTTTTCACTGGGAATATGTGCAGTATTGGTGGACCGTGCTGCCACTTCAAGAGAAAGTGAAAAATAAATCCTGATCTTTTTTTGCCACTATTAAGCTTTAGTAATATTTCCAGAAGGGATTTTTTTTTTAGAAAGTAATTAAACTTCTGAAAATACTTGCAGAATGAACATCTAGGTAGCTTGGTGACTTTGCTGAATACACCTCTCAGTTCATTTCTTTTACGTACAAAGAAAAGGAGTATTTTGCATGGCTGGATTCTGAATTTTGCCTTATCTCAGCTTAGAAAGCAAACAGACATGCTGTGATAGCTCTTCATCTGCAAGAATGATTAAATAGCAATAAGTGTCAGTATTAGCAGAGGAACACCATTGAACAGAATATAGAGCAAATGTTTATTAAATGCCTCTTGTGAAACTATATGTGAAAATTCAACTGAGTGTTCAGAACATGTAAATGAAGAAAAAATAAAGGAAGGCAGTTATGTTAGTACTTTGGACTTGATGGTTTTCTCCCCTGTCCCATCCCCCCCGTCCCCCCCAGGATTTAAGAGATCCACTTTCTTGAGTTTCAAAAAGAGACGCTGTTCTGCTGTGTTTTTAAGAAAGTCGGGTTTGGGTGTAAACAAGTAAACTCTGGGCAGCCCTGGCAAGTGCTGCAAATGGTGTGAGCAAGTGTTAAAGGGACTTTTGTTTGCTGCTTCCTGTGTGCCATTGTATTTGTTTGCTGCTCAGTGAATAGTAGGTAGGAATAGAAAAGAACAAGCTAAAATAATGAACACCAGAGAGAACCTAAAGAAATTGGTTAACATCTTAAGTAGCTGAATGGCTCAAAAAAATGCGGGCTTGCTATTGTCAGTTTTAATTTTTTCTGGGGGCATTTCACATGTTACTTGCATCAGTCCTCATACAGAATAGGGCACTGGGTGTGCCTTAATTCCTTGTGACAGTGTATTTTCTACTTCTGTTTATTCTTTGTGCTTTCCCTTGTTCTCTGTTCTGAGATTCAGGCAACAAAGAAAGATGTCTGACCTCATCACAACTTAAGAAATTTCATCATTAGAATCCTTTCTTTGTACTTTCTTTAAAATATCATGCATCTTTTTGCATGATCCAGGTAATGATGTTCTTTGGTTCTTATTCAGGATAATGTGCTGTTGATGAGTTTTGGCTACTCAGTAAGAAATATGTAGACAGAGATGGAAAGCTGCTGCTGTTGCAATTTCTTTTCAAGTAATATTTTAATAAATATAACCGTTAATAATGACTTAATTTAAAAAAATAATTAAGGTTTGGTTTAGCAGCTTTTTTGAACTGATGTCCTTGCTTTCAAGAAACGTGATCTAAAACTATGTGATAGCAGATGTCATGTACCTTTTGTAAGTTTTTCTCTGATATTTTTTTTTTTTTTAATACGGATTTTTATAGGAGCTATTAGGGGGAAAATTTCTTTGTGTGGCAGATAAAATACATGCAAGTAACTTGTATTTGAATGTTAAGACTACCTGAAAAATTAAGGTCTATTGGTATCATTGTATTCATACCATAAATCAAAGATGCTAGGTTTTTGGGATGAAAGAAAGAATATTTTCCTACTATAAACCAAATGATATAAAGTAATCCATGTGATGTTACCAAGAATATCTCTTGTTCACCTGTGTGCCGAGAGTTGTGAAACAGTATGCTCTCAGGTCTGTGATTTAGTGGTGAATGTTAAGGTGGATGGGAGTTTACCATACAAACTGTTCGGGGTTTTTTAAGGTATTTTTTAAATGGCTTATCTCAATTTAATTTAGAGCCATTTATTTCATTTCACTTGAATGAGATCTAAATGGGCTATGCCAGTTTAAAAGCAGAATGCAAGTGCAAATGTAGAATTTGTGGTGATTTATTGACAGAATTGTATTTTCTATAAAAGCATCCCTAGGCTTCATGTAGACAAAACTATGGGGTAATGAGTGAAATAAAAACTACATTAATGTTTACCCAAAAGTTTCTTATATTATGGCCAAGTATACTACCTGCATGACACAGTTATGTGTCACAATAACAGCATTACTTCCAATTATGAGACTGTGCTGCGTATATATTTTCTTACTTAGTTCTTTCAAGCACGTTGTAGGATCAAGTTAATGAAGGGATGGAAAAGCAACCACATAAGACAAAAAGGTTAGTGGTACCTAAGCTTCAAAACATAAACATTGGCAACCGATGACCGTGAATGAGGTAACGGAGTTTGTGATGCTACCTGCTTTCACTTCAGAGCCTGTTTTTTCTCTGTGTCCTTTCATGAAGAAATATAGTAGTTTGGGAAAATATTAGATTCCATTTTTTAATCCCTGAAGATGGGGAGGGTACGAAAGAGAAGTCATAGGCTTTAAGGCAGCACACTAAAGAGTTGAGAGCAAAAGCCAAAGCAGGCAAGGTAACATTAATGGACTAAACTAGTATTACCCATTTTGATATTGTGGGAAGACAACGCCGGACCTGCTGCAGTCCCACCTTTTCCCTGGTGAGAGCTGAATCCTGCTCTGAAGAGGCAGCCACGGTGGGGAGGGTGATGCAGTCCCCAAGTCTGCTAACACACGGCATCCTTGTAGTTACCCCGGGGGCAGCAAATGTGTCCCCGAAGAATCAGCCAGGACGTGCTTAGGTGGCAGGATTCAGGAGCAGTGGAGACACTGTGAGAGTGCCCATACTCTTGCACGCCTGGGCAGTACCCAAATCCTGCTGCAACTTTGTGCCAACCTCTTTAGGCTGAGCTGTAGGTATTTTCATAACTAATGATGAGCTTGTCCGTAGGTAATGACACTGTGTGCTCCTCTGCCTTGCATCTGAGGTCTGTTTCTGCCTGAAGTTGCCAAAAAGCTGATAGTTAATAACTCTTGAATGTAATGTACTTGAGATGGTATCAGACAGACATAAAACTGGGAACCTATGGGATTTTGAGAAACACAGAACTCCCAGTGTAAATGTTCACTCTCGGTGCCATCAGTGGTGCCAGTATTGATCTGCAATGGGCAAGGGGCTTTCCCAAGCTTCTTTGTTATGAGTTATCACTGGGCAGCTAGTTTGCGTTGTACCACAGCTGAGTTGTTTACCTTGCAATCTTTTCTTTTTAATTTGCTAAGGAGCTGTGTATGTGTCAAGTTTTTGTCCGATTCAGGCCTGAAAGAAATAGAGATTCTTCAATTGTTGGTAGTTTAACATTATCTACAAAACTGACCTGTGGTTAACTGAGTTTTGATGTATTGAGAAAAATACGCTGTAGAATAGCGTGATTAATAAAAGTAGGGATATAACTATAGGAAACAAAACACACATATTTAGAGGAACTTTTGGCATAGCTTTAAAACAATGAGCAGTTGAGTAGCTTTAATACCATTACATAGGCTGCATACTGCAGTAACTTAATATGGAGAAAGAGAAGGTTGACTTCATGAGTATGCAGCAGTGGATATACAAGACTCAAGTCTCAAAAATTCACTGTTTACATCAAATGCAGAGAGTTTTATTTAAATATACTGCATTTAATGCATTTCAGTATCTGTGTAAAACCATTACCACATATTCTGCTAACCATAGTTTGCTAATCACTGCTGAAGTGGGGTAGGGGATCTAAGATGAAATATAAGTATAATATTAGGGGCTGTTGCCTAGTTTTTCCTTCATCATTCACAATGTTAAACAACAGGAAGATTTCTCATGAGAGGCTCAGATTTTCCTTGTTTCCAGATATCTCCCATGCCATCAAACTGCTGCGCATTATAAAGTAATTTTGTAATGTTGTTTATCAAATTAAACTTGATGCAGTTACTCTTGAGCTGTTTATCTTGGAAGATTGTTACTTCTATTTTAGGCCTGAAGATTTGAATTTCCTCTACATTTCCTTGTGTCTCCTAATTGAGTCCATAGCTGTGCTATCATTCTGTACAAACCCTGCTTTGAACAATACACTGCATTTAAAGGAAGAATAACAGCAAAATCACAAATAATTGGGTGGATCAAAAATTTCTCAAGAAATCATAAACATTTCATTTTCAGAAAGCTTAAGCATTTTGCTTTTGAGAGCCTGATTCCAGTGAGGTTTATCCCTAAAACTGAGGTGCCTAAAATTTCACTTAATTTTCCGACTCTGTCAGGTCTAGACTGCTTGAAACAAGTTTTAAAATGTAAGATCCAATACTAAAATGAAATCTTTTGAGCAAAATGGACGCCAGTCTAACTTCAGGCATCCCAGGTAAATGCTCTCAATTACCTTCCTGGAGGTACCTGCTTTGCCCAGTACATACAGAGGGTACATACATAAAGACAAGGACTTGAGTCCTTCTCTAACACCAGTCTCCTTTTTTATGTCAGGAATTTAAAGATCCCCACAAGCACACCCATGTAACTGCCTAAGTGTGGTAAAACCTTGCCAGACGTAGCCACAGTTTTACTGAAATAATGTCGTTCTGTGTGATGAAGTATTCCTTTCTGAAAGGGAATGAATCAGACCAGCCTCACTCTCCGTGACACTAACATAACTGCGCCCATGGAGAGGACTGTACCAAAACAGCCTTCAGCTGACTGGGGCGGGTGCAAGGAAATGTAAACAATTCTGTAATCTAGAAACACCACACATTGAAAAATAAAATCTTAAGGGATACTCTGGACTTAAGAATTTGTATTTTGGACAAAAGGTTCCCATTCTTACTCTAATCCTCCAAATGAGTGTTGAGCGGTCATTCCCTGAGTAACCAAATTTTCCGAAGAAGCCTGAAGAATTCCTGCTTGATAGCTTATAGCTTGAATGGAAATTACTGTCTTCATCATCATCTAGCAGTTCACTTTTCATTTCTCTGTGCTAATGGGTCTATAAGTAATTTATGAGTTTTCTAATTATTTTTTTATCTTTTATTGGTGGTGGACATGCTTTTCTGCTCTTTCTCCATTAGTACCGTAATAAATCTTCTGGAAAGAATTTATGCAATTAAAAAGATTCACACTGCAAGTAATCTGTAATTTTCTTAATTGCATTAGTCTTCAATTATTTATTTCAATCAGGGTCTGCATAATTCCTGCAGGTAGTGCTTGCCTTCCAGCTTGTTTGTGAGAAATTCATTGCAAAGAGCAGTATTTCAAATCCCAAGCTGTGTTGTTGACCTCTAACAAAGCTCGTGGATTAGGTGGTACTCTGATCTGTTCTCCAAAGTAAGAGCCACTGGATTAAAGTGCATTTATAGTATAAACATTTGTATTTGCTCTCAAAATTCAGATGCAGAAGTTCTCAAAATAATACTCAATGTGTATTTTTGCCCGGAAAATCCCATCAAAATCTTCACTAGCATCTCTATGCAACACAGCTGATGCAAGCTCATTTTTCTTGAACCTCCCCCATAATCACCCATGATTCTATATCATAACTAAACCTACATGTTTTCATTATTATGTTAAAAGCTTAATGCTTCAAAAATTATTGATTCTGGGCTTCATAATCATGTGCAAAACAGCTCATTTGAGAAACTTTTCAGATATTTTTAATTGGCGAAATCAAATGCCAAACTTTGGAACATGGTTGAAATGTGGGGAAGAGTTTCCAGTGTGGTGTTCATGCAACAGTTCCACAGAGGCTGTGAAAAGCATCCGGTACCACTGCCCTGTCAATGGCATCACCACTGTTATCTCAACGTTAGGCTCACCAAGATTTTGTCAAAGATAGCTTTGTTTACACAGGATTTCCAGAGTGTTGCTAGAACAAGGAAATCATTCATTCATTTTCCCTTTAAACCATCTACAGGCTAAGGAGCAGGAGGAAACTAGTGCTTTTGATCTGCAGTCATCCTCCACCATGCTGTTGGCATCCAAATGCTTTCTCCTAAGAGCATCTTGAACTGTACTTTTCTTCCCCAAACAGATGACTCCTTTCTGTTGTGCTAGATGAAAGCAAGAGCGTCAAAGTGAAGCAGGTACTTGAGGAAGAGTAAGGAAACACAGGATGTCTAAGCAAGCATGTGTGTATAAGCAGCGGCTTAGCGTAGGTGTTCGGCTAAGAGCAAGTGGTCTTTAGATTTGGTGGGAGTGAAAGGGCAGCATTGGAGGGAGCGAGAGGGCGGTATTTCAGCTGGAGCTCCTGTGCATAGCATCATTGCCATTCACATGTTGAGCGGAGATCACAGCAGTAGAATATGCCATGAAGCAGGCCCGCAACCCAAGCTGTGCAGTTTCTTTGAACATCTGCGTACGAGCACACGTGTGTGCGCACTGAGCCCGCAGGAGCGTTTGAAACCAGATGGAAGGTCTGGTTAATGTTCACATCACCTCATAGCATTTCACATGTGGCTTCTTCAAAGCAGGCAATAGTAGCGGTACGGCGCAAAGGTCTTAGCTCAGTCACAGCTGTAGCTTTGCTTATTATCTGAACTGGCTGGTTGCAGATGCCTTCTGACAGTAAATACCTGGCAGTGATAGGTTATGTAGGATTTGCTACGTTTGCCACAGCAGTGCCACAGATCACTCACATCCAACAAATTAAAAGGATAAACTGATGTGATGTCTATTTCTATGTGTACAAATAGGACTAAATTTTACTTACTACTTGAAGTAATGCTTAATTAAGATTTTAGGGAGTGAGGGCAGGGAATAAGGAGAAACTAACTTGAGTACCCCTCATAGTACCTTGATACAGAGCCTTGTGTGTCTGCATCGGCAATTTAAAGGTAATCTAACTTGACTGGTTGGTGTGCATGACTATACTTAAATCTGAATGAACCTCCTTACTCCCCTGCCAGCCACAGAGATGTAAGGAACCCAAGAGGGGCTGCTTCAGCCCCGCGGTCTGGTTCAGTTGCTGTGAGAAGATTGCTAGCCTGGACTCAGTGTCAGCAGCAAGAGCCTCACACAGAGTGAACTGTCTGAAACTTGGTTTGTCCTACCCTGTGGCACGTACATTTAGTGGCATCAAGGAATTTGTTTAAAAATGGAGATGCTAAAAATCCCACCTGGTTTGGACCCGCTGACTTCATGCACACGCACGCAGACACACACGTAACTGAAAATCCACAACATCTGCAAGACGGCTGTAAATGCCATTGGCTTTTCCGAATGGTAAAAAGATTGGATAATGTTTTATGTGAGCTTCTGATAATATCACTTCTAAAGAATATTATTCACGTCTGAATCATCCATTTGTTTTCATGCTGATCTCTGTCACTACAGTTACTTCAAGACTTTCTCACATGAGCTGCCAAAGATTAGTCACCGGCCCTGTGACGTTGTGTACAACCTCTTATTCTCCCAAGGGCCGAGGATTTTATTCCAGTTGTATTGTGGTGGTTGTTTGGGTCGGTGCTTTTGTTGTGGCTCTCTGGAGATGGGTTCTCAGATTTTTGGATGCTGTTTGCTTTAGGAATTGAGAGGGTATAAAAAGATCCTGTTGCGGTAAGACAGTAGAAACATCTGCTGAAGAGGAGGAGGAGGTTGCTAACCAAATGCAGCAGCAGGGAGCTTGCAGTTCCTTCTCCTCCGCTCTCACCGCTAGATGCGAACCTGCTGTAATAAAAGGGCTGGCACCACAACACAAGCTCCAGGGGGAAACAGGTCTCAGGTCAGCCAGCTAGAGAAACCTCAAAAGGAAACATTAAAACTAAATAAGCGTTGGAAGTAGTTTTGGTAGATTAGTTCACTCCTTTCTGTCCCTACTACAGTTCGGAAGTTTTGTCTAAACTCCAGGAAAGGGGAATGCAAGACAAACTTGTACAGTCTGCTACTTCTGAAAGCAATGTCAGCCCTTATGCATCAAATTTTTGATTCCTTTATTGAAAAATGAGGGAAACAGATGAGGATCAAAAAATACATAACTAGAGGTTGGTTTCAAACTACCTGAAGCATATGAACTTCTTGTTTGCTGCAACCGGGTGCATGCAGCCAGTCCTCTCCTTGGCTGGCTTCAGAGGTGGGAGTAGGTTGCAATTTTTTATGTGCAGCATGCAGTGTTTTATCATCCTCTCAAAAGCAAGCTGCTGACTAAATTAGCAATGGTTTATTATGTTTAGTGTAATCAGAAGGCAGAAAATTCTGGGAAGGGATAGAGAAGGTAAGGAGGTAGGTTTCTTATGAAACGAGCCAAAATCCTGATCTCAAGTTGTGGGTGCAAGCTTTCTATGGGAACAAGACAAATATACAGTAGAATTTTGTAAACAAATGCTAGGTCATCTTACTGAGAAGACTTAAAAAATTAGGTGAAAGTCTTAAATTCCCACCATCTAACTTAAAGGTCAAATTGTTGGCTTTCATAGCTTTACTGCATCCTTTCAACTTACTGATTTAATCAGCGTTCACACTGTCAGGACAAGATGCCAAGAGCCAGCGCAGAAAAGTAGCAGCAGTCTGTGTATTTGATCTCCACACTGAAAACCACATTTGCCTTTCGATCTGCAGCTCTGTCTGCTGCAAATTCCTTCTTATGGAATCGAAATATGATGAGGATGGGTAGGATTGAAACAGAGCAGTTGTCCTACCTGTTTTGCCCGTGCTGGGTGGCGGGGGAGTCGGGAGGAGCAGAGCAGTGTTGGGGTGCCCAGTGTCGGATGCCCTGGCTGGCAGCAGCTGCCCTTGCCACACACTCCCCAGCTTGGGGAGGAAAGGGCAGGACTCTCAAATGGGTTTTGAAGCTGGTTTTTATCTCTTGTTTGCTTTTTAACTGCTGCTGTGCAGGGGTTGAGGAGGAGGGTGTTTGACCTTGCCATGCTGCTAAGCTTGGACACACTCAAGAGAGGCTGCCTGCAGAGTCTATACACCAGCAGTTACAGTGAAGCATCCACCAAAGATGTGTTTATATTTTAAATATTTACACGTGAGTGAAGCTCAAGATTGCAAATACTGGCTTTTTGTAGACGGCTCCAGAGAATAAACCTCAGAGTGACTGCTTTCTGCCTTTCTTCAGAAAGCATGATCCTTGATTAGTTGTCTTCTGTAGATGCTGTCAAGCAAAGATACGGTTGTGTCTCATTGCAAAAGCTCCTGTAAGGATCAGTGTCTTATAGCTATGATTTGTAATAACGTAAAGGATTTTCAGTAGTGGGTACTTACACTTTATTAATTATGCTTTACTAATTGTGGTCTTGAAAGTTTTTATGCAATTGAGGTAATACATGTTTTTGATCAAACCTGGCTTATAGTCTTGCATGTTCGCTGTCAAAATAGCACACCGGATTGTTGCCAGATACCATAGATTTGACAAGTTCCACCTTTAAGCACTACAGACAAGATGCAGAGCTTAAATAATTGAGTGATACTGTGCTTCTTGGTAGCGCCTCAGTAACTGGGCCCATGTTTACAGCAAAGCAGAAGGCGATATGGGCTTTAGAGCATCAAAACCTGACGTGCCTGCAGTTCTGGTGAATATTGCTGCGCCTCAGCTTTGAAGGACAGGAAGGAGAAGGGTCATCCTTTATCTCTGGTGATTCATTTGCATGCCAGAGGAGGTGGCAGACATTATAATGGGCATCTCAGCATTGTGGCCTTTTGTTATTTAATCTATTAAAAGTAATGGGAAGAGTTTTTAAGTATGGAATTTCTTCTGTTATTGTCACTATCTATATTTCTTTGTAAAAGGTCCTAGCTTCTTACAGAAGTGAATCAAGCGTGGATTGCAAAGGAGCTCATCTATTTAATCTTAGATTTCTGTTGGTTTTCTTTTTCTTTGCTTAAAGCTCATTGTGGTTTAACTTCCCTTCTAAGCCTGTTGAAATTACTGGTCATCTTTTGTTTGTAAAGCCATTGTTTAGTTTGAAGAAGAAAGAGCCTTTAGGGACAGTAATTTGTGACCCAGATCAATCAAGCACTCTTGCATTTTGAAACTTCAGTTCCTCTCATTTCTTGACAATTTTGGTTGCAATTTTCCTTCATGCTTTTTTTTTTATACTTTTTTTTTTTTAACGTTGAAAACTTCCATCCTCCTTTTTCTTGTCATTCAGTCAGAAATGCTGAGGAACTGAAGTTTCTAAAACCCCAGCTCATGGAATCACAGGTTCCTACCAGAGATCTCTGCTTTGGGTGGGAGTGTAAGTTCGTAGGTCGTTTTTTTGTTTGCTTTTTTAAATGAGGAACTTCAAGTTTTGATCTGCCTAAACTGAGCAAAAACCTCGAAAAGGAACTAAAATAATCCACAGTGTACTGCTCATATAGAGTGAAAACTGTTACTAATTTTTAATCATATGGGAAATTTTACTTTGAGTTTTAATGCCACTTTTTTTTAACATGCAAGTTTACTGATTTTTGTATATTTTGGGTTTTTAGTCTTTGTATGCAGACATAGGTGCTGACTTATGATTCTTCCCCCTATAGTTATGAAATGCTCTTTGATACTTTCTGGAACCAAAGTCATTCCTTTCTCATCTCATGTCGTGAGGTAAAAGACCATTTCCTCTTTCAGACTTCTGTGTGCCACGTGGGCCCAAACCATCAGTGATGAATATTCTCCTCAAAGCTTTCTAGCAACAGAAACTAAACTTCTTCAGATGATTGACTAAAAGGTCCATGTAAAGTCTGGCTAGCTCAGAAAATGTTGTGTTGTGAGCTAATGTTCTGGGATGTTTTTACTTGGTTTGAATCCATTTTTGGTTATGTTTTACCCTGTGTTGGCACTGCAGCGTGAGACCACTCTGTACACACAAGTAGGGTGACATATGGATACTATTTGATTGTGACTTAAAAGGGCAGTTCAGCCTGTAACTGATTCCTGGTCACTAAAACATAATATAAAGAAAGAGAGTGCACTTTGGTAAAAGACTGAGCTTTTTATTTTCTTGTTTTCATAGTTACTCTTTTGTGATAGCATATAAAATACAGGAATGGACTAATTCCCTGAAGCTGGGCAGTGCTGGGTAAACAGGTTGTGTTTAATCATCGTAAATGTACCTGATATTCAACAATGTTTTATTTCGGTGGCTGGTGGTCTTCTGCGAACACACAGTGCTTTCAGAGTCGCATCACCCAGCGCCCGCCGCCAGGCCTGTCAGCGCTTTCATCTGAGCTGCCCTTACTTTTTCCCGCTGTGAGAAAAGATGACAGCTCATTTTATCTGCCTTGCGAACAAACACAAAAGCTGGATTTCCTGCATGCTGGTTTTTTTTTTTTTTTCCTTCTCCTCCTTGGGGACGAAGGCTTGTATATGAAGAGACACTGATTAATTCCAGCTGTTTCATTTGCAGCTGAGGACGGGTCCCAGCTGAAATACTGCAGACATTCACCACCGCGAGAACCTGAGTGCAGTTCGAGATCTGAAGCTGTTTCCCTTCAACAGGCTTTTCCAAACCCAGAGCTGGAGCACCTCAGACATAAGAGATGGAAAATCTAGATCTCAATCTTGAGGCTCAGTCTTCGGCATATGTGTTACCTAATCTGCGTTGCATACCTAATCTGAATATGCATGATTAAGCCATTATGACACTCAATACTAAAATGTTTGCTGCAGGTTTTGTACAAAGGAAATTATGTTCCACTGAAGGTCTACGAATGGTGATGGTTGCAGAACAAGTGACTGATACAAGGGTTGAATGGAAGATCTGATTGGGGAGTTTTGCACCAGTGCCATTCTTCTACCCCTTTTATTTCTGCCCCTTTTAATTTTACCCCATCTCATCCCTCTGCTTTCTAGAAGGAGAAGTTGTGAGCAGTTTGTAGAAAAGGAACAAAATCTTGGCAGTCGAAGAGATTTTAAAAGCTGTTATGAGAAGGACATCTTTCTAGGCAAACCTGATGTATTTTACATGTCCTTTCTGTCCTGGGTTTTGGTAGGGATAGAGTTAATTTTCTTCCTAGCAGTTGGTATAGAGCTGTGTTTTGGATTTAGGAAGAGAATGATGTTGATCACACACTGATGTTTTTAGTTGTTGCCAAGCAGTCAAGGACTTTTCAGCCTCTCATACTGCCCTGCCAGTGAGGAGGCTGGGGGTGCCCAAGAAGCTGGGAGGGGACACAGCCAGGACAGCTGACCCAAACTGGCCAAAGGGGTATTCCATAGCATATGATGTCATGCTCCATATATACCTGGGCATTGACTAGGAGGCGAGGCTGCTTGGGAACTAGCTGGGCATCAGCTTCAAGTGGTGAGAAACTGTGCTGTTCATCACTTGGTTTGTATATTCTATAATAGTAATAATACTATCTTCCTTTTCTGTCCTATTAAACTGTCTTTATCTCAACCCACGAGCGTTACTTTTTTTTTTCTTTCCTTTTCAATTCTCAACCCATCCCACTAGGTGTGTGGGAGAGTGAGTAGACAGCTGTATGGTTGTTTTAGCTGCTGGCCAAATTAAACCGTGACACTTTCCCAAAAGGGGATTGGGCTCTGAAGAGTGCACTACAGTTGATTTGTAAACTTGATACTACAGGAAGGTCAGGGCAGAGGAGAAGGGGACAGATTAGGGGCAAGGGAAAGAGGATTAAATGTCCAGCAAATATTTATATTATATAAAGCATATCAAATCTAACTTGTGTCTAATGGGATATATCTATTTATATGCTTTGCTTTGTTTCTTTTGTATAACTTGTATTGTAGAAACTTGTGTGGAGAATGTATGTTACTTGGAGCAGTAAATTCTTTCACCAGCTTTGCTGACAGGTAAATACTTGTTGATACTTGCATGGGTTATTGCCACGTGCTGGAGGCCAGGAAGGGGGAACTGGCTACTTTGCTAAAGGCTAGTGAAGCCTTTTATAAATACCCTTTTGCAGGCCATGTGTTAACACATATCTTTGTTATCTGATGATAGCATACAGATAGGCAACCAAGTCTAGTGGAGGGTGTCCCTCCCTGTGGCAGGGGGGGTGGAACTAGATGGTCTTTGAGGTCCCTTCCAACCCAAACTATTCTATGATTCTCTGATTCTATAATCAGCCATTGGTCATATGAAATTAAGCTGTAGACTGTATACATCCCAAGAAGTGCTGGCTGCTGACTCCCATCTGTTTAATTTCTGTCTTAAATTTTTTCAAAAAATTTGACTCTGTGGATATGATTCTCAGGCTACACAGCTAAAATATACAATGCAGTGTTTGTCCTTTCAGCCTGGTTCTGCACCATGCACTTCTTTCTAAAAAGAAAGAAAACTTCTTCATGTTTATATTGATTTATGTGATTCTGATGTAATTTAGGATGCCTGATTAAAACTAGCAGGAGAGGGAACTGCAGGGCTAATTGGTACCATACGGGTTCAATTCTCCACCCCCATGTGACTGTACATGGTGCTTTCTGAAGACCTGTCCATGCTTAAGGCAGATGGAGCATGTTCAGGTTTGCATATTGTCATTAGTTTTGGATGTAAGCTTGAAATTTGACTTTGGGAATTTTACATGTTTTCAGCATTGAAAGAGACAGTACAGTACTGTATTACATTTTTTCTGTAAAATTTAACATAGATGTGGTATATATTTTGAATTCCACAACATAATGCCTTTTTTTTTTTTTTTTTTTTTTTTTTTTTTTTTTTTTTTTTTTTTTTTTTTTTTTTTTTTTTTTTTTTTTTAACTTNAATGATACTTTTAACTGAGTTTCTTGACAATCCCGTTCTGCAGTTTCTGGTTTCCGATAGTTTTTCGGCAAACTCTGGGGAGACCTTATAGCAGCCTTCTAGTGCCTGAAGGGGGGCTACAGGAAAGCTGAAGAGGGGCTTTTTACAAGATCATGGAGTGATAGGACAAGGCGTAATGGCCTTAAGCTGAAGGAGAGTGGGTTTAGATTGGATATAAGGAAAAAATTCTTCCCTGTGAGGGTGGTGAGGCACTGGAACAGGTTGCCCAGAGAAGCTGTGGCTGCCCCCTCCCTGGAAGTGTTCAAGGCCAGGTTGGATGGGGCTTTGGGCAGCCTGGTCTAGTGGAGGGTGTCCCTGCCCATGGCAGGGGGGTTGGGACTAGATAATCTTTAAGGTCCCTTCCAACCTAGGCCATTCTGTGATTCTACGAAACTTAACAAAGAAGTTGAGTATCTTTAAGAGAAATGTATTTTGCAATGTGGCAATTACAGCTGGCATGGAAGTGGCTTGGAATTATTGGTTTTATGGATAGCCTGTTTGGTTTTACTTTCTTTCCTTTTTAGAGGGGCTCTGATTACTCTTTATTTTTACCCATGATGTTTTCTGTCATCTATAATTTTCTTTCAATCAGATGCTAAGCCAGTTGGACTCATGTTTCAAAACAAATTGCCGCCTTTTCTTATTTTAAAACTTTTTTTTTAATTCATCTCTTTTTAGAAATCTTATAACTTGGCAGGCACTTCTGATTTAATAAAGCTCTTTGTTCTTTTTGGGGGTGTTATGACCAAAATCTTTATTGTTCTTTGTCCATGGGAATAAAATCCCTTTTTAAATTTTATTTTTCATTGTGTATGCTATTGAACTGTAGATGAATTTTGCAGAGTTCCGGTTTCCTGGAGGAATTTCTCAAAGATGATTGTGTCTTGCATGCAGCTGCATACTTTCTTCCAGCTACCTGCTTTTGTGTTGCTCTTGCACATTGCTTGACTTTTTCCTGCATCTTCTTTTGTGAATCTGCTATGTGTCCTTTGCTCTTATTTTCTACTTTCTGTTTAGCTCCCTGCAGCTAGTTCCGTTGCGGATGAAGATTTTGCAGCTGTGTTGTCTGCTTTCTGATACAAGGTAGAGCATTGTAGATGATGGTTGGCTGTTTCTGTTACTTACAGAGCTTTTTCATGGCATCATCTACAGAATGAGGATGGATGTTAGATGTTAGATGAGGTACTTGAGGACATGGTTTAGTGGTGGGATGGCAAGGTTAGGTTAGTGGTTGGACTTGATGATCTTAAAGGTCTTTTCCAACCGAGATGATTCTATGATTCTATGTTTGGACAGAAATGTAGATTAGTTATAGTGAGCTGTGAACGGTGCAATTTAAATCAGTACACAGTGCAGTTGTTTACAGAACTTGCGAATAAGAAGGTAAATATGTTCCTCCTTGAAAGGATAGCTGAGCGTCTTATTACTGATGTCAGTGGATGCTGATTTTAGGGTCTTGAGGAAGGTTTAAATCAGAGTGTAAGAGGAGGGTGGTGGGAGACCCCCAAAGATACCGAGGTGATATTGAAGAGGATGAGGTGAAATGAGAAACAGCACAACACCCGTAAGAGTGGCCACGTGGTGATGGGGCTGCCCGTGGGGGAAGCCGAGGCGCTGCGAGTGAGTCGGCTGCAGACCCGGTGTGTGCGTGGCCCAGCCATCCATCTGCCTCCCAGGCACTTCCCTTGCTGCCCAGAGAATGCCAGTGGTAGCAAACTGCCCAGCTAGGGGAGGGTTGGAAAGAGAGAAAGCGAGGGAGAGGAAAGCAAAAATAGGAAAAGAGAGAAAGCAGGAACAGGAAAAGAAAATGCATTAGTAAATCCTAAAGCAGTGCATTGTGTTGATGTAGCTGTGCGTTTATGCATGTTGATGTTGGCTTTCTGTTTGTTTGTTAGGAGGATCTGCTAGTGTTTGTACAGGAATTTGAAGATGAGAAATTAATTTCTGAAGATGTATTGATGTGGTCATTGTATGCAAAGCTTGAGGCAGAAGCAACTGAGACCTTAATCATGTTGCTGCTTTAAAAAAAAAAAAAAAGACTATGTATTATAGAGGATTGTTTTGTTCCATGGAGCAGAAATAAGTATTACTCTATTTGCAAGGTGAGGCCTAGAAAGAGGTTTGACTCTTCCTCCCCATCCTAAGATTTTGGAGAAAAAGCTTTGTAAAGTTTCTGATTCAAGTATCTTTTCAGTTTTCATGACTGATGACTGAGAGCTTGAAAAAATATGTATTATGGCATAGATGTTGTTTTGCGTCCCAGTCTCTGGGATCCGATCTTCAGTATCAGCTTTTGCTGTCCCTGGTGGGTGGAAGCACAGCCAGCTCCCTGGGACCCTTCCAGTTGCCTTACAGCAGATTTCTTTTGGAGAACGTATTTTAGGGTAATTGCCTCCAAAAGAAAAGAATAGTCTTTGGTCTTCTCTGGTAAGCGTAACTGTTGGCCCGACTTAGGATCCTTGAGGAAGAAAAAATGGCAGCACTCATTGGCCTTGTAAGGTGGCGTCTTTTGTGTGAGAGGCCCTTGGCGCGTTACAAGCATCTTGTCTTTGGAGAAGCCTCTGCTCTTCATTGCCGCTGCCCAATCAGTCAAACATTGCTGCCAGCCCAAATAGCTCCAGCGAGGAGTCAATGAGCACTCTGTTGTGTTCCCTTTGTCTGGCCACATTTTAACAAAGAGCCTGTGTTAGCAGGATGGTGGAAATGCCATTCCTTGCCACAGTAATCTAACTGGAGGCTCCAGGAAAAGCTTCCATCTTTAGCTTTTCTTAAAATAATGAAGGGGATTGTCTTGGGCAGTGTTGATATGAAGTGAAACTTTGAACTGTTGAGTAAATAAAGCCACTGTGTGTATGTGCTTTGAAGTTTTGAAGAAGCTGCTGTGAAATGGTTGGGAGTTCTTCTTGCCTCTATCTGGAGCTACAGGTGAAGCTAGCTAAATAATAATAACAATAAAAATAAAAATAATAATAATTATTAATTGTCTTTAAGATAATCAAAGTTCCATCTGCATTTTAGAATCAAAGCCCATGTATGAGCAGATGCAAAACTTCAGAGGAAGGACATGGGAAATTCTGTGGCCTTCCAGGTGAGCAAGAGGCTCCTGGCTGCCAAGGCTTACAAGCCCCTGGCCCCCAGCATTGCCCGGCCGGGGGCTCCAGCTCCCTGGGCTGTAGGCAGCCACTCCATCCCAGCTCCATGACTCTCTGTGGGCTCTGGGTAGTGAGCTCATGGTAGCTCCTGGTCCCACCTGTGCCAAGGTGGTGCCTGTGGTCAGCCTGTCCTCATGGCAGGAACCCCCCAAGGGCTGGGGAATGAGGGAGGAGAAGCCTAGCCCTCCTTTAGTTGACCTCAATTACGTTTATTTTCTTGGCAGGTTTAGGTTGTTTATAGTAGCAATTTCGTGACTTTGCAAAATGTGGGAGCTTGGGAAATTTGCAAATTGGGGAAGGCTAATAAATATTTCACTTGGTGTTTCCTTGCAAAAGCTTTTCCTCTGCCTGGAATGAGTCAAGTATGTGTGTCAGAATTGCATTTTAATGAAAATCCCCAGGGTTTTGGTGGTTGTTTTGGGTTATTTTTGTTTTGGAGTTGTTTTTTTTTTTTTTTTTAATAAAAATATATAATGCTACAAAAGCATATGAGTAGTTGATTTCTTAGCAGACTTGACTTGTCAGTTAAATCAATATAAAGCAGGTATTTCATTGACTTTTTTATTCATTTTTTTGGTAGAGCTAAAATGGATCAAAGTCATACAGATTATAGAGGAAAAAACTGTATTCGTGTCAGGTTAAGTTTTAGTGGAATACACTGATGTCTTAGCTAAAGCAGATAGATCAGTGCTCAGCATTGGTATAAGTTGCCCAGTATGGCATGTACGTTCTTAAGAAAGGATGGGAACAAAAGAAGCAAAGAGAATGCAGTGTATAGAAGCCTGGAGAAGATTGCTTTTCCACTTAATTCATGTAAATTTGGAATACTTTTTTCTCAAAAATAAAGATAAAACTGCTGGCACTTATAGTGCATTGTTTTAATAATTTTTTTGATAGAGCTTACTTCTTTGTGCTTTCCTGACTATTTATTGCAAGCAGTTTTTATGGTATTTATGGGCTTGGTTTTTTATGGTATTTATGAGCTCCATATCATGCAGCTCAGTGTTACTTTCCATAGTCTTTCCCTTTACTTGTAAACATCATCCCTGCACTTCAACTTTCATGGCTGCTGTCTGACAGCCTTCTTGTTATATTCCTGTTTCATTTAAGCATATATGTTGTTTTCTTGTTATATGGGAAGATGTTTGAAGGAGAGCCAAACTACGACTTCTGAGCAGTAGCTGGTAGAGCCAGAAGTCTGGTGGCAGGTGTCAATCAGGCTGATAATACAGTTGGGAAGATTTTCCTTACATACAGTAATTTTGCAGCTGCTGTGCATCATTACATTGTGATTTTGGTCCTTGGTTTGAGGCTTGGTTTTCTTTGTTTTCTGCATGTATGTTCTTCACGTACTGTGCTCTGTTTTGTAACGTGTGGAGCCTTTCTTTTGGCTGGGTATACCTGGTTTTCAATTTCTCTGTTCGGTGTAGTAGGTGTGCCTCTTCCTTTTGACCATCCACCAGTTCCTAAAGATGGATAGTTTCGTGCTGTTGTTTAAGACTAAGTTTTACGTTCAGAAATCTCTTGTATGTTTGGCTAAGTAGTCAAGACACTTAAGGTTTTGCTGCCTTTTCTACTAAATAACCCAAATTTGCACTGGCTTTAATGATGCTGGACTTTCAGGGATGTAAATGAAATTTGAATCTCTCTCATCTTTTTCTAATTTCTAACTCTTCTGGAAATTGCAGTAAGCAGGACGAGTGACTTCACAGAGTTTATTGATTTAAACTCTGCAAACGCACATCCAGAACATCTGACTCATTATTGGGAACGGATTGAAGTGTTCCTGGGTTGAAGTGTTGTTGATATTAAGCGAGTCCAGGTACAGTCCTTGCCCCTGGCCCAGGGGCTTTAGTGTGTAGCTGGGATTGCCCTTGTTCAGCTGCAACACTGCGGAGACAGGCGATAGAAGTTTTTTGTTCTGGGGAAAACAGGGAGCTGTGGTTGTACGTGTACCACCTCCATGCCGAGTAGGCATTGCCATTCATTCTTTTGAATACAAGTAGCTTTATATAATATAGAACGTGTAACATGGGTAGAAAGTACTTGCTGCTGCAGACAATTTCTCCGTATCTCAGCAGCTCGGAAATGTGCTGAACTGTACTTAGCATAATGCATAGAAAAGAATGCATTTGTCAGAAGCAGCCAACACACATTTGGCACTTTTTGCTCTTCTTCTCCTTTGCATTCTTTTTCTTTTATTATTTTCTCCCCTCAGGCTGTGCTCTGTGGGGGAAGCTTGTTTCTAAGAAACAAAAGTGATGCTACAGTGTTGAGGCGCAGTGCAAAACTCAGCACTAAAGCTGCTCAACTAGTTGTAAAGTCTCAGGAAGGTCCATTACCTCACATTTAATAAGTTCTTTCACTCTAGGTTGCAATTTCTTACAGACTTGTTGCCCTTTCACTAGAGGAGGTATTTTTAATTATCAATAAAGTTATTAAACTCCATACTTGAGACCTTAAAGCAATGTGTCGTTCATTCAAACCGAGAGGAGGAAGTGGCGGGCTAGAACCCTGGATGTTGCACAAGTGCCACAGACCTTGCACCTCGCCGTCCTGGAGCTGCTGTTGAGCCAGCCTGAGGGAGAGTGTGTGGGACCAGGCATACCCTGGGTCTGGCCGGCACCCCAATTCCTTTCTTCCTGAAAGATCCAAGAATAGTTGCTTGGTTCTCGTTGTTGGCAATAGTAACAAGTCCTTTAACAAAGCTCATTGCTTTTTATAAAACCAGTCTCAGGAGTGAGGTGATTGGGTGAAAATTTGTGGTAAATTTTTATTAGAAGGAAATTTTTAACTGTTAGGGTCTTGGAGGGTCAGGTGAAACTGTTTCCGAATGTTTCCCAAGACTTGAAATGAAATGGGAAGTAAAATAACCTCTAATTTATTAATTTTAATATGCTTTGATTTAAAAAAAAATAATCTTAAGATTTCTGAGCAGCAGAGTTTGACAGCATTGGGTAATGTCAAGCTTTGAAGATGCTGAATACCTTCACTGTCATGTATTTGTGTCTAAAACAAGAGTAAGAGGCTGCAGCCCATGGCTGGTCTCAGAGTTAGCATGCATTCAGAGAGAAGGCAGGGGCTGTAAATGTGGGAACGTTCTTCTGACAACTTGGTGTTGTGTGGCTGAGCTGCAGCGATGCCAGATTTAGCAGCAGCTTTATTAATCTATGATAAATCTTATACTCCCTTGAGTCTACACAGGCAGAAAGCTGTAAACTGTACAGTGTAGGGTTGGGGCAGCATTAGTCTTCTGCTGAAGTTAATCACTCACTGCTCCAGCTGTTGGCGTTGCTCTGCCTTTAATGCTCATGAAGACAAAGATGGAAAAGAAAGGAGGAGTGTTCTTTGTCACACTCAGATTTATGTTATGATTTTGTCAGATGCTTTTGGACAAGAATAATCTTTTTTCTGTTGCTGAAATTTAGGACCAACTTAAAGTGAATCTACTCTTTCTCGTATTTCAAAGTGGGACAAGAAAATTTATTCAACTTCCAGGGTTTGAACCAATCCCTACTGTTTCTTTCTAACCACATTTCAGAATTGTCTTTTTTTTTTTTTCCATGACTGAGATGCAGCCAAGGCAATCTCTTCTTCATCCCTGCCATTCAACATCTCATTGAATTTTGACTGCAAGGAAACTAAAATTTATCTCAGAGTTTGCCTTCAAGCCTACTTATTAGTTCAGTTTCATTTGCATCCAGATATTGTCTTCTGAAACAAATATATTTGAATTGCTTAAGAGGGAGTAATACAATTCAATGATGCGTGTTTTCTCTTGGACTTGCTGCCTATCAGGATTTAATGTGGTCTTACAAAACAAGGAAGGTAACCATATCAAAGGCTCGTAGTGATGCCAGAAAGTATCAAAAGTCACATTATCAGTTTAGTATTGAAAATGTGTCCATGCATTGGGAGCATTTTCTGTTTCTAGGTGTGGGATGCTTAACATTTCCACCAAGTCTCCTGAGGCGAGAGCAAACGAAGCAGTATTGGGAGTGGTGTTGTCACTTGGCTTGCAAAAGCTGACTGTTTTTTCAATCCAACTGCATATAAAGCAAAATGCAGTTAAGAAACCAAAACAAATTGAACCAGTAAAGCTGTGTAAAATTAGTGAATTAAGAGGATCTGATGAAGGTACAAGTAATTACCAGTTTCCCTCAGAAATTTTATGTAACTCCACTTCTAAGTCAGAGGGGTAAAAAAAAAAATCTATTTCCTTTGAGGCACAGAGGGAGAAGTAGCTGGCTGAAAACAGAAAATGGAAGGAAAAAATAAGGCTCAGTCTTTGAGAAGTGCACAGGAATACCAGGTGAGCAGTCCGGGAGGCCTGCAGAGTCTGAGGTTGTTGACCATGTGCCAGGAGGCCTTCAGGCACTTTGGAAGGGGCCAGGAGACTGATAGGAGACTGAAGGAAATATTGGAGGTCTGTGAGTGTGGGGAAACTTTAGAGGGGTCTCATGGTCTCATATATTTTTTTTAAATTTTTTTTTTTTTCTTTTAATCGGCGCAGGACTGAATCCAAGTTTCTAGTCGAGTGTCAAACGTGCAGATAAAACCCTGTACAGAAACCTGGCTCATACCTGCTCTTTCTGTTTACACATATATAGGTGACATGTTTCAGCCATTTCATTAACCTTTTCTGGTCTGGTCCTGAAAAAATAACACTGTAAGTGTCCTAAATGTTACTGTGTACCTTAAAAGAGCAAAAGTAAAGCCAAATACATGTGTCCAGCTGGGCAGGCTGGGGCCGTAAGCTCTGGACCTCCAACTGCCCACCTGCAGCCATAGGGGCTGGGGAGGATGCCCTTCATCCCGGGCATCACCAGTTAATTTTTGTCTTGTTTAATGTAAAGGAAAAGAAATTCTGGTTGTCAAAACATCACTGAGTGTCAAACATATTCATTCCCCATCCCTGTTGAGCTTGCAGCATAGGAGAGTGCTAGAGGGCTAACTGGAGTCATCTGGGAGTCACTGAGGTTGCTGAAGTCACAAGAAGATCAGTCTCAATCATTGATTTTTCTCCAGCCAAGGGTCCTTTATGGCTGCAGTCTCAAACACAGGTGCTGGAGGAATTATTTTTTTCTTGATCACGTGAGGGGCGAGATGGCTGAGATGTTTGTCTGGTGGTGTTAACAAAAGTTTACTTAATGCAAAGTGGAATTCTGATCTGCAATTGCCTTAATCCGCATTCCTTAGTTTTCACCTGACCGCAACCAACCACATACCAATTGTACAATAACACGTGCTGATTATGGCAGTGCACCTGTGTTGGGTAGTTTTTCTGGCCAACTTTTTGTTATTGCTTTCCACTGATTTTATCTTTAGACCATAATTATTTTATTCCTTGCAAAGATTCTCTATCAAGGTAACGAATTTCTTCTGGAAAATGACGTTATCCAGATATGTGCAAAACCAATCTCTTTTTAAAATAACTTGCTGTTAGTCTTTTTAAGCCCCTCCTAAGAAGTTTAGTTATGTAGAGAAAAGTGTCTTAAAATGATAGTACTTTCAGTTTTCATGGTTGTAGTATTATATCATTAAGAAATAAAAATGGAGACAAAGTTGCTAAAGCAACGCACAAGCTATCAAAATGTGCGCCAGTGTTCTGACCACTAACCAACAATTCTGCTGCTTGAATGCATTTTATGCATTCATATGCTGAAATACGAGCAGCAAAAGAAAGAAAATTTTATTGAAGGATATACATAAGGTCTGCTAGAAATAAAGGCAAATCCTTACTGCTGGAATTGCAGCAGAGCCGGGGCGTAATCCTCTGTTCCTTAATAAAGGAATAATGTCAGTGTTGCCAAATAATGAATGTGAAATGAACTCTTAGTGTTCATTATGTTCACTTTTTATTTTGGTGCTTTATATCAGTATGCTTGTTTTAAATGATCAGTACACTTGCAGAAACTGTAGCAGGTTTCATTCATTTTGTTAACCATTGCTGCTTTCTACTTCAGCTCCTTCTGAGTGAGCTCAGATGCCATCCCACTTGGTTCTTGAGTGGAGCCAAACTGTTGTTACTTGTCATTGATTTTTAACGTATGGTGACATAAGTGCCCAGTAGCAGATGAATAAGCTTTTTAGGAAGAGTTAGAGTAAATGATCTGATACTGTCTGAGAGCTTTTACTATTTCGTTTGACTTTCATTTGGTTAACAGATGCATTAAATTTTTCTATTATTCTGTAACTAATTATATGACAACACAAAATCAAATTTAGGAATTGTTCAGCAATGAAAAAAACCTATGAATTCCCATGTCCATTCAAGTCCTTCTGAAATGGAGCACGCAACTATTTTTAGGTTACAGTAGACAATATTTGACAATACATATCTTTCTGAAGTACACATACCTCCTATATTTGGCCTATAAAGATTACTTTAAAACTTGTAGTTTATCTACCTTACAGAAATTCAAGCAAACACCATCCATTTCCATATGTTGTACAATAGTTAGATCAGAAAATCCAGTTAGTTACTACAGCTGTCACTTATGGGTAGCCTGGTGGTGTCGATTTGCTTAGTTTTGGTCAAGTTTTCTATTTTAAGTTTTGCGAGAGGAATTTTAGACTTACAGTCTAGGGATTCATGTAGTTTTGTTTTTGATGTTATGGAGTCTTCTCATGTTTGACCTTTCCTTTTCCTACACACTTAAAAATCATGGGTATTATTTCTATATATAGTAAAATTCACTGTATGGATTAAGCCCTGAGTACCAAGTAAGAAATTCAGGTGGAGAGGTTAAGTGAGTCCTGCCAACCAGGAGGACCCACCCATGAAGGAGAGCGTAATGATCAAGGAGTTAGGACATTTTTTTATTGTTTTGATCTGGCTTTTTAGTTACGAAATCAATTGTAGAAGCAGCTGTCAGGACGATTGGTTTGAGATCTGTGTTTGATGGTACTTTGAGACATAGGTGACATGAATTCGGCTCCTTCCCTCAACAGTGGCCATGCTAAAACCTCCAACTGTGGCAGATGAATTGGAAAAGAGAAATGTCCTCTTCTTTCAGCACATGCTGTGGGATATACTCAGTGCAGAGAGAAGCAATTAGATCAAGTACAATAGAAGGGAAACAAAGACAAGCATTGAGAGGAACCATAGAGAGAAGTAAGCCATTATAAGGGAGACTTCTTAGAGAAATAGGAATAACAGATACAAATTACATACTAAAAAGTTAATATCTGTATTTTACTATGTTTCAGTATGTTGTTTTATCACCAGTCATAGCAGTATTGCTTCTTAGCAGTAGCTAAAACCGAAACAGCTCTCGTGTTGCATGCCATCCCAAAAAAATCCCCGGAACATCTCTACATTGAAAGACAGACATTGAATTTTAATGCTTGTGGAAATCCCCCAAAGGACAAAAAGTGTCATTATCTACAGTCTAGATAATTATCTATGTATTGATATGTAAGTATTATGAACAAGTGTAGTCACATGCTCAATCGTTAAAATTCTGAATCATGCTTATTCCCCTAGGCACTAAAAAAAAAAAATCAAAACTTGTGATGCATTAGCTCCAGTCTGGAAGAAAAGATTTTGTGAATAGACAGCTAGAGAATAAGGTACATCTTATACTTAGGCCAGTAACTGCACAACAAATTTCTTTTGCATAAACCTTAGAAATTATATGTATTGTTTTCCTTCATAGGACGTCATCAAAATGTGTTCTGAATCTATACAGGTGTACAGGTTGGAGTGAAAAAGATGAGTAGCATCCCCTATCTCTTTTGACCATAAGTAATTTTACTGAATGGAAAGAATAATTTCTCACAGGAGAATAATGAATATGGTACCAAAATAGCATATGTTATAAGATCTGCAAAATAAAGACTTCCTTAAACAGTATTTGAAATAATTGTGATATATCTCCACCTTTCATTCCATGTTAGACCAGTTGATAGTGTTCCTAGAAATTCATTGAACCATAGAATATTTTGGAATGGAAGAGACCTTTAAAGGTCATCCAGTCCAATTCACCTGCAAAGAGCAGGGACATCTTCAACTTGATCAGGTTGCTCAGAGCCCCTTCCAACGTGACCGTGAATGTTTCCAGGGATGGGGTATCTACCACCTCTCTGGGCAACCTGTCCCAGTGTTTCNGTCTTCTTATGTTTAAAGTCCCAGAGCTGGACGCAGTA
>VXBL01005885.1:0-81446 GCA_013400195.1 Aramus guarauna
CAAGGAGCCAGGCGAGGTGAGCCGGGGTGGGGGGGAGCTATTCCATACCATGTCACATCATGCTCACCATAAAAGGGGCCAGTCGGGGTTCGGTGCAGGTCCGGGACGGGTTGAGGGTCTGGTTAGTTGCAGGATAGGTAAATTGTTGTCTGTTATCACTTATTGTGTATATCTGTTATTAGTACTGTTGTTGATTGTTTCCCTCTCCCTTGCTGTCCCAGTAAACTGTCCTTACCGCAACCCACCAGGCTTTTGCCTTTGTTTGTCCGTACTCCTCCCCACCCTGCCAGGGGAGGGGTGAGCAAGCAGCTGCTTGGTGCTCGGCTGGGCCTAAACCACGTCATTAATGTAAATGCCCAACTGTAGACATGTCTAAAGTCAGGCAAGATGAATCCGTCTATAAGCACAAAAATCTGTACAGGGCTACAGTATCTTTTGTCCCATAGTGATAAGCAGAACCCAGGGGCCATGTCATTTCTTTGTTGAAAACACTACACAAGCAATTTGAACTATTTAACTAATTGCCTGGGCAGTGCAAATCTGAACTCAAGAGTTACTGCAGTAACCTTCAGGTTAGCTGAGCCAGGGCCAGAGCCTTACCTTTTAAAGTCAGCATTGAATTCTGTAGTAAGCAGCTGCACAATTACTCCTCTGCCCAGATTCAGTCTTCTTCTTACACACACAGTTTGCTAATACCTGTTGCCTTCAACTGGATGTTGTGTTGATGGAATGGTTTTCCTGAATTGTTTGTTTTTCTCTCTCACTTTTACTAGATGGCAGGAGATATGCCTCTGACAATGATGGACAATATTGTAACTGTAGGATAGAGGCCGTGAAACAAAAGCTATAGAACCAGTTTGAGATAATTAGTTTGTAACCAAGGTAATAGGTAATGGAGCTAACTGACCATGGTAAGGTACAGTGTTGCTATCTTCCATGTACAGTCCCTACCAAACTGAACAATAAGTTTAGAGATATTAATCTTATGAAGCAAGCCATTATGGACAGGTGCATCCACAGAAAGGATACTGCGCATGCCTGCAAGAGGAGGGTCATCCAGCAGACATGGGTGTGTGACCACTGACGACCACCAGAGACCCCTTGAGGACCACCGACTCAAATCACTGAGCATGCGTGACGGGGAGGAGAATATGTAAATGAATTCCAAGACATTATTATCATGGGACTGCCTTTTCTGAGAAAAACAATGAATATGCATATTTTGATCCTATATAACCTGTGTGTTGGTAAACACCTGGCATGCACGTTGGGTGGAGCATCCCGTGCATCCAGCGCTGCAATAAAGAATGCCTGCCTTTTAACACTACATTGGTGTTACGAGGTTTATTCCCGGATTTCGGTGACAATATTACAAGCTTAATGTGGAGGACTTCAGTGCGTTTCTAAAAAGTAATTTTTAAAGAAAAAATATACATAATTTACCAGTATACAAGCTACAGATAAATATCTGTTGCTTTTTATATTAAAAGCAAAATCCTTTTTTGCTGGTGTAAGTACTTCTAACTCCATGGGATTATTTACACTACCAAATTCCTTGGTTTGGTACACCAACTGAAATCTAAGTGAAAATAGATGAAGGACAGGATTTTTCAAAGTCGTCAAAATTATTCTGTCTCTGCTGCCTGTGATAATTTGAATTCTCTAAGAGCACATAGCACTGACCTCCCTCCAAAACCAGCGGTATTCTAAGATCTCAATTATTTCTTGGTGGAAAAAACCCCCACAAAACCCGCAAAAGCCCCACCAAAACCCAAAACACACCAGAAGTTTAGTGATCTTCCTGTATATCCGGAGTTGAGAAAAGGTCAGCAGCAGTTTCCTGCATTTCCTATAGCCAAAAGAACTGTGACTGCAACAGGATGACAGCGGGGAACAGGAGCACCCCTTGACAAGAGAAGGATGCAGTGAAGTAGTGCAAGTAACACATGCAGACATCATGAGATGATGCCCGGTGGCAGAAAGAAAGAGCAATTTAAGCGTTACGGCAAGTAGAATTTCTTCAGTACTTATGATGCTACAGTCCCTCTCTGTAAGTACAAAGCAGAGTAATACTGTTGGGAAGTGGCTGTTTGGAGATACAGTGTCACTGTCTCACAATGCAACAGCACAAGCTGAAGATTCCACCTTTTCTGGAGTGGGGCCACACAGATTACATTCCCGCTGTTTTAATGGGGGCAAAAATTAATTTGGAGCAGTCTGAAGAAATAGACCTGGGAGTCTTCAGCATAGTCCCTAGTTCTTTAGTTCCTTCTGAGAAACATCAGAAATTGGTAGCATTACGAGATCAGTTTGCAGAACAGGTCAACAGTTTAGGGGGGAAAAAAAATTGTACAAGAAAAGTGATTAAGCACATATGCAGTAGAGATGGACTTTAAATATATCCTCCAGAATCTTCCTAGAATAGTGACAGCAGAAGTAATCATTATCAGAAAATAAATGGAAGAAACTAAGCTTTAAATGGGAAAGTAAAGGATGCTCGCAACACCAGTTCAGCTAGCCCTAGAAAATGAACACTTAGTTTTGGTTTCAGTGACTTAGTCTGTAGGGATGCTGCTGGAAGATTAACAGAAAATAGATCAAAGTAATGGAAAAGCAATTCTATTGCATGGACAACCTCTCCCTTACACTTGAGTTGCTGTTGTGGAAAGTGCCACAGTTCAGCTGGGCCCATGTGGAAAATTCAAGGTTAAGCTTTCAACTCCTAGTATGGGACTGCTGGCCCATGCTTTCAAGGCTAGATCAGTATTCCAGTCTTGTAAAATAGACAGATAGGCATCTGTAGCAGCTGCTGTAGAGATATAGGACCCAAATCCAAAACCTGCTTGTATCAGAGAAAAGATCTCATCCTCAGTGCAGCTAGAATAGGTTATGAAAACTAATCATAGATATCAAGCACTGCTTTCTGCAGAATTTCCAGAGAATACATAAATTTTTGTTTTTTTCCTTTAATTTTAGGCTGAGTTCAACACCAATGAACTTTCTGAACATCAAAAGAAGATTTACAGCCCAAAATAGACATCAGCTGCTTTAAATAAAACAAAGCTTTCCTGCTGTTCGCTGCAAACATCTCACACTGAAAAATAAAAAAAGTTAACTGAATGCAACTACTGCAAATGTCACAGTGTAAGTGTCTTTAAAGGCCAGAAAGTGTAAAATCAGCTTGTTCCAAGATGATTCTTCATTTTATCTCATTAAAGACACATCTGAAAGTTATGATAGCTGAAGGCTTACTCATATGTCTCATCTTTCCGCCCTCCTTTTATTATGCACAAGAGACAATGTAAGTAAGTGAAAAGCTTGTAATTCCTCTTATAATTTTCATGATTGTCTGTGGGAAGCAGCATTATTCAAAACAGCAGATAAACATTTCTTTGCTGTCCTTAAAGACCTTCTTTCCAAAAACTGTCTTATGTAATTCTACAATATTCATTCAACTCCACAAGTTATACTCAGATTCTCTCTGTGCCTGGGCCCATTACTCCCACGTGCTAGGTTGCTAAAGAGAACGAGGCGTCTCCATGTAGACACAATCTTTGTGATTATCACAACACAGAAAATGCCAAATATCTTCTACAACACAATACATGCAAGTTATCACATTATCTTTAAAAAGAAGTCAGACAATATACTGTGTCTATCCCTTATTCAGGTAATTAATAAACAGGTAAATAATAAACATTAATAAGCAAATAAGTCTCATCTGTTACTATTTTAATTCAATTAAACTTACAGTGTTTGCTTTCTTCTCCAACTTTGCTACAACAGACCTCAGAAATCTGAAGAGATATTTAATGGATGCTGTTGCTGCCAGTTTAATGAATCTTCCTAAAAGATATGCTAAATAACAGCATCTCACAAGCAAGCTGCTTATGATCTTTTCTGTGCAAATGTTAAATTTTGTTAATTATCCACTGAAAAGCTGCCTCAGCTGCTCACCCATCATACTTGACACAGGACAGCTGCTACATTCTCTTCCATATGACAGATCAAATTATTTATATTGCTATGATCTGGAAAAGAGTTGTGGACTGTGTTTGGGTATGAAGATGATAAAGTTATCAAACATTGATCTGAGCTCTGCTCTCTCTCTGACATTTGACCATTTCTCTACTGCAGTGCTGACACTAGTTTACAATGTTCTTTAATAATCTCTGGTTTAGTTTTTAATTTACCATGATGGGAATTTGATGGAATTTCTGCCATTGAAGGCAGTCCTAGTGCTACTCCATTACAAGGATCCTTGGCACAATGGTAACATATATGAATAAAAGTGAAATCAAGTTGCCCTAGTCTGATTTTAATATATTATAATTGCAATAAATTGTCATAACTTTCACCATCTCTGCATAGTTTACAGTTGAAAGAATCATCTAGGATCATATAGCCTGCTGTTGCTTCCTGATAAATGCCAAATAGTGCCTTGGCTCTCAGTTCTCCATTCAGTGAAGTTTATTGCTACTTTTACCATACACTTGTTCTATCTTATGTGCTCTAGAAAGCAGGAAAGATTATTGGATTTGATTTTTCACTATTTCTTTTAGCAGAGGTAAAGGAAACAGTGAATGGCACTGCACAAATACAAGATGCTATCTCCAAGAGACACAGAGCTATGTGTGAGTGAGACATAAAGGCACAAAGCAGAGCACAGGAATGTCCATGTATAAGATCACTGCCTTTCATAACAGACTGAAGTCAAGGGAAAGACTTCTACTGATTTCACTGATTAGTCAATCCTGCCCCTGCATCAGAAAGGAAAATCTTTCCTTGTTTTCTGTCCCAGTACTATAATGCAGAAAAGAACATATTCAAGGTGGTCCATTTGGCTATGAAAATCCCATTGGCAGCTTAATTTGCAAGGACAGATCCCAAGGCAGAATTTTTTTCAACGCTCTGTATCTCTTGTTCCAAGAGACGTCCAAGAACACAGCTGTTACATGTGCTCATATCCACTCGGAGCAAAGAAAATTGACTTGTATGTTGTAAAACCGAAGTAATTCTACAAGACAGATTCTCAGTAAAATAGTGTGAAGCTTCAAAAACATCCTTTCTTAAATGAAGCAAAAATGTTAAAACATAGAAGTGACTAAAAAAGCATGAATACCTACTCATTTCTACTGAAGAAAAAAAGAGTGATGTGTGTATACACACATAGTCACTTTCAGTGAAGAAGTCTATTCTGTATTCACTTGCCTATCTTAAGTTTCTCAGTACTTAGTAAATGCATAATCAGAAAACTGCAAAACTGATTTTCTCAGGGTCATTCTGTGAAGGAACACACAGTCTGATACTTATTACTCTAAACTGAAAAGTTACTTGAAACTTCAAAACTTCCCAGTCAGAAAAAATAGATCTCATAACATTTATTTTCACTTCCCATATACTTCCAATTTACACCAGTGAGCTAGACCATGCTCTTTACAGGGAGATTTTCTCTTGCTGCATTAGTACAATGGTCCCAGTTTTGATGTGTGCTATTACTTAAGCATTGCTGTGACTGGAAGAAACAATAGAAATCATCAATAACACAAACTTACTCCCAGAGACAGAGGAGCAGTACTGCATTACACTTGATTAAAAACAAACAACAAAACAGATAAATAATAATGCTTTTGTTGCTACTTTTCTGATTTTTCAAATAGTAGTGCCTAACCAAGCTCTATTAACAATTCAGATATGATTACTAGACTCTGACAATGTATCACTTATACCTTTTCTATAATTATACCTGCACTAGCATTGACAGCTTCCAAATCATGGTAGACCTACAGCAATCTCTGATGATTGTTATTATTATTATACTCACTACAGTCAGAATCTCTCTTGAGGACGACTTGTTACTATTTTGGCAGTATTTACATCTTAATAGGCTTCTTCATAAAAAACAAGAGAAAAGATATGTAATTAAATAAGTCTGGATTTATTATATGAAAATGTGAAAAAACTGTAAATTTTGACAGCTTCCTACTGAAGTTGCTTTTGATTATTGTTATGTAGCAGAAAAATACAGTGTTTTCTTGCATAATTTCTCTTCTTGCAAAAAAGATGTTTTAAAAGTTGTTACTCTTATCCTACACATTTCTCATTTCTAGACATTTTAAAGGAGCCACTTCATTCACCATAAATATTATTAATAAATGGCAACTATATACAACATTTGCTAAGATCCTTGCATCAAAACAATTTAGCTTAGCTCAACTTTCTCACATTCTGCAGTGTTAATTGAACAATCCATATTCAGTTTCTTGGCTTCACCTCTGTAATCAATGCAATATGGAGCACCATGTTATTCTTACCAGGTTTGTGTATCATATATTGCAAGAAATATTCCACAAGTGAACACTTCTTTTTTACTCCAGGGCCATCAGCTTGCACTCAGCAATTCAAACATGGCACATGAATGCAACAGAAAGTAAAACCTGCAAGGAGTACTTACATAATGCAACACACTTTCATCAGCCCACACTCAAACACAAACTGCCACTCTCAAATGACCTAGTGGCAACTTCTATGAATTTTGACACTGCATAATACCTGTGAAGAGACTGGCTTTTCAGTATCCTTTCTAGACTATTTAGGATAGAATTACTTAGCTAAGTTTACAGGGAATGGCCTGTCTGTTCTTCCTCAACTGTTACATTAAACATCTAATATCGTATTAAGGAAAATGTGAAATGTCAGGTTTCCCTCAAAGACACAAAGAAAGGTGAAAATTAAACACAAATTAGATTCTGTAGCACAGAGAGTAATTAGAAGCTGACCCTAGTATTCAGGAGGTTTGCCATATGAACAAATTAATACCCATTTACTTCAGTATAAAAATAAATCCATACCAGCTTCTCTGGGCAATCCAGTTCAAAGAAAAAATGTACCCTTTGCGTAATAAATCTACTTCAAAGACAGACATCTACTAATTTCAAAGTACAAAACACAAACCCATTCACTTATTTCAAATACATTTCCTCCATACTTGTTAAGGAACCCAAACGCAAAAGATCTTTTTATCTCCTTTATGGACCAGGAATTCAAACTACCTTCAAACTATGATTTTGTTTCCATGCTCCTTTCAGATATGAAAACTTCCTACACCACTTCAATAATATAATTATACCTTAATGTTTCTCTTGTTACAAAGAATTACAGCATTACATTGCCTTTTACCAGCTTCCTTGCTAGGACAGAATACAGAGGGATGTGTTTCTAGCTACAGTAATTACCTTAATTTTGCAGGAACATAAGATTGCTGTGTAATCGGCTATTACTAATGCAATTACTCTGAAGAAATGGCTCACAATGAGATGTGTCAGGGGTGCTTCTACATCAGCACAGATAGAAGTAATTTAATATGAGTCACATTTGGTCTCTGAAGTGGGTAATACTGCATGACAAATATCCACACTATAATGAAGATTTATGAAAGCATTATTTTGGGATATGCTTATAGGACAGCTACTAGGTTTTGCAAAATCACCATAGACCTCTTCTTTTCCCAAATATATAAGCAGCATTTCTATAATTTACATTATAGCAGAGGCCCCAGCTGGGATCAGGGCCCTGTTCTGTTAGGTACCTGCTCAGGGTCTGATATTCCTTATTCTTTCTAAAGGCCTCACACAGAGCTTACTGAAGTAAATGGAGAAAGTTTGGATGGGTTATGGACTGAGTCCTAAATAACTGGCAGACTAAAACGAAAACAAGGGGGAGGGAGGAGCATGTCATTCCACTTCCAAGACTTCTAATTCAAGAAGGTCCTTGACAACGTGCTTGACTTTATTATTTAGTATTCACTCAAAATATTTTCCTGTATCAAGGATATGGAAATTCAGTGAATCTCTCAAGACCAGCCAAGAAGCATAAAGCCAAGCTAAGAGTCAACTCAGGTCTCCAAAGTCCCTTTTTAGCTCCTTAACCACAAACCACATCATTCTGTAGAGCTCTGTGGTGTGCAATTAATTAGTAAATTTGTTAACTATTAGCACCTCTCAAAAGGCCTGTCTGACATAGCTTAATTAGCTATTAACTATGATTTTAAAAACAACTGTAATGAATAAGCAATATAAAGTATGCCACAGCAGGTTGCTACACCACAACAGCTGGAATGAAGACCATTTGTATACAGTTGCCCATGTGCTCTATTAATTGATTACAAGTAGCTCTACAGAATGAGTTGACTTATCCCAGAAGCAGAAAAACAGACATGCCCTAAGTACCAAACATACATAGAACTGTCACTGCAACAGGTATAGTCATATTTTTTTTTTTACTTTTTTTTTTAATTCCTGCAACTGAAAAATGTAAACTAAAATCACCTAAACACAGGGATTAAATGATGACACTAGAGTTTTATCACCCAATAAAAAATTACTGCTACTATCAGTGCAGTAAAATAGAATACAACAAATATAATAATTTTATGTCAATACAAAGCTCATCACTTTCAGTAATACTCATTAATTGTTAAAGTATGCATACAGAATGCCAGACCTGGCTAGGATTAACCAAAAAGCGTGTGAGAAATTGCCAGATACTGCAGACAATGGAAGGGGAAAAATCAGCTTGCCAAACAATCTAGGGCTAATTTAATAGAACAGTAACAGGAGAAATTTCTAGATATAAAATACTGAAAAGGGAGTATGCAGAACTACCATTGGGTGAAGACTGAAAAGAGAGTGAAAAGGCATGTGCTGACATACTGGGGTCACTGACAAAGGCTGAAGCTACCAACGCCCAACTCCCCAAACAAAAAAAAAAAACCCAAAATAAAAACCTAAACCCTAATAAACCTGGGAGCAACAGTAAAAGTGTAAAATGGGGGCAAGTTGTTTATTTCAGAGGAAGAAAAAGGGGTACCTGCTTTACAGTTCTCTGCCTAATAAACAGAACATGGAACAGCACCATAAACCTATTGTTCTGATCATACTCTCAGGATCCCAATGCACCAAAAGACTCTGCAACGTCTACCTTCTCTCCTAGAGGTTTGGCTGGAGGCCAGCTCTGATACGGCGCAGCTGTAGCCTTGGATCAGACTTGTGTGAGAAAGAGCTGTGAGAAGACTTGTTTGGGACCTCCCCACTTCACTCAGGAGCTATATTCAAGCTTAGGCCTTGCTCCTTCCTAAGCTACTTCATAGATATATCTGTGTCTGTTTATATAGCCTGCTGGTCCTCACTCACTGATTTGAATTCCTGGTTTGACATCATATTTACCTCATCACTATGGACTTGTCTGGCAACAAGTAGACCATGGGTAGATCTTATTACAAACACCAGAGCATTTCTGCTCTTCTTGCTCAGGTACCATGTGCTTTGTTGGTGTGGAATTCAGGCACGGAGGGTTGGATCTTCAAACTCACTCTCTTGTTGACAATAAGCAACATCTGCGTCCAGTTTAGAAGGGACCACAAAATGTCTACTTCACATTCCCCAGACACTTCCCAGCACTTTCTTGCATATTTCACACATGAATCAAGAGATCCAAAACAATACTGTGCCACAGAAAGAATCAGAAACTGAGAGCATCAACATCAAGTAAATCTTTGAACCGGCAAGAACATTAAAAACCTAAAAGAATTCCCTATCTCACATTGTCCTGGTTTCAGCTCAGAGGGTTAATTTTCTTCATAGTATCTAGCATGGGGCTATGTTTTGGATTTGTGCTGGAAACAGCATTGATAATATAGAAATGTTTTTGTTATATGGACCTATTGTTGAGTAGTGCTTACACAGAGTCAAGGCCTTTTCTGCTTCTTGCACCACCCCGCCAGCAGGATGGCTGGGGGTGCACAAGAATCTGGGAGACACAGACAGAACAGCTGACCCAAACTGACCAAAAGGATATTCCACACCATATGATGTCATGCTTACTTTATAAGAGGCTTGGGGAAGGGGAGGGATTGGGCGGGGGGTGGCAGCAGCGTTCGGAGTGATGACATTTGTCTTCCCAAGTAACTGTTACGCATGACAGAGTCCTGCTTTCTTGGGGACGGCTGAACACCTGCCTGCCCATGGGAAGTGATGAATGAATTCCTTGCTTTGCTTGTGCATGAGGCTTTTGCTTTACCTATTAAGCTGTATTTATCTCAACCCATGAGTTTTCTCACTTTGACTTTTCCAACTCTCTTCCCCATCCCAATGGGGGGGAGTCAGTGAGCAGCTGTGGTGCTCAGCTGCTGGCTGGGGTAAAACCATGACACATGTAGTTGAAAATTCTTTCAAGATCCCATAGTAAGTTTGACCAAATCAAGCCTGAGCATTTAAACAAGGGAATTTAATATATCTAGGAAGGTGAACACACACTGCCTGCATTTTGCCTCAACATCTGTTAGTGTTCAGTACTTATGGATTCTAAGAATAATGTACCAAGGAGAAGAAATACTTTTTTGGGTGACACAGGTGACTAGCAAAAGTCCTTAAATATGAGATTCAGGGAAATATGGCATAATCTATTCTCTCCTTTCAAAATCCCTTGAATATGCTGATATATAAGACATCCAAAGCCTCGTACCATAGACATAATAGGAAATCTGTTGTAATTATGCAATTTTTGATGTTCTATTTTTAAATAGTTTAGATTCCTGGCTCACATTATCCTATCTGGAAGATCATTTCAGAACCTTACTCTTTGGTTAGGAAAACTTACTTTACCTTTCAAATTTAAGTGATATGTATCCTTTTAACAGCTTCTCTCTCTCTTCGATATTTATCCCCTGAATTTATTTATAAAGAGGAATCATATCTCCTCTCAGCCTTTATTTGCCTAGACTAAATCAAACTCCTTTGTTCTCTCCACCTAGACAGATATTCCATTCTCTTATTTGTCCCAGGACCCCGAGAACTGCATCTGTTCCAAATTACGTTTATCTTTCTTGAACACAGATGACTAGAACTGTACACAGTATTCCAAATGAAGATTTAGCAGAATTTTACAAATAATAAAAACATTTTCCTTTCTCTACTAAAAATATCTTTCTTTTCTAATATTCCCTAGAACAGTATTAAGCTTTTCCATAGCGGTATGAAATGAATAAATTCTCGTAGCTTAGAGACCTTGTGATTCACCATATAATTCATCTCTTTCTTTTTTCCTCCTCTTCCTCAAATTGATGCAAAACAGCTATAAAATTAGAAGTTATTTCTTACACTTCACTACTTTGTTCCAGCTGACATCTTTCCAAGGTATTTCTCTCATACCTCCATTTGCTTTCATGTTCCTCTGCATCCTGCTCTCTATTAAAATTGGGGCTCTTTTGACATTTACCCTTTTTCTTCTCCTGTCCATGTATTTCAACTTCTCAGATGGACCAAGTAAGTCTAAAAAGAGAAGGGGTCTCCTGTCAGAATGTTACAGGTTTTTTAATCTGTAAATTGGAAGGGAAACACTTAATCCCTAAGATCCTTAAGAACAGTTGACTGAATTTGGTGATACCTGTTCCAATCCAACAGGGACAAATTCCAAATTTAACTAATAGGGAAGGCATCAGATAGCAACTTTCAATTTTTATGTAAAGATCTCATGGAGTGGATTGTATTGTGTTTCACTTCTCTCATTCAACATATATACATGAAAAATTCAGCTCCCCACATAATTTTTATCTGTGCCAATACATATTTCTAAGTAAGACCTCATATACCACATTATAACATACTTCAACTGAACTGCATGATTATATGCCAAGACAGACCTCTTAGAAGTGTCTGAACTTCTGAATTTCAGAGACCTCTCTGAAATAATTTTAATGTGCTGGCCCCTGGTCTCTATGCTGAAGATGCTGAAAACAGTTTACCAAGCCTTGAGAGTGCTGTCTGATGTACCTGTAGGTAAAAATTGAAAGAGAGAAAAGACATTTGATGACAACATTTGCTTTAAGTAACTTTGCAATTGTACCTACAAAAATAATCTCTGTCCTTAGCTATTTTTGAAAGATGAATACTTCTTGTTATTTTCAGAGGAGACTGACACATTGCCAGTTTCAAAAAGGTCTTTGTGTTTCATCTGAAAGGTTAAAATGTAAGTTGTTCATGACGTTATGAATCCATGGGTGTGCTTTGTTTTCCTCAGAAACATGAATATCATATTTCTGACATATCATAATTTCGTATTTAGAAACTGAACAAAATATAAAATACTGTGAAAAGAAAAGAATATCCATTACCAAGATCAGGACAATAGCTGATATCCATGCTTCGTTTCTTAGCTCTCCTTTTCCTTTTTATTTATTTATTTGCTGGGGCCAGGGTTTCTTTTTCTAGATAAAGCAGCAGTGACTGAAGGCAATTCTTAGTTCTTGTTCACAGAAAGCCATTTGAAGAAGTTCTATTTATTAGTATCTAATGTTCAAGATACTTGTATGGAACAGAAAGGCAAATTATCAACTGATTTGAAAAGCTATTTTCCCCCTAATATAGTACCCACACATTCCTATGCTATTCAGTTAATGTTTTTCTGTAAAGTTAGTCTTTTCTGTACAGTTGTCACCCCCTTGACCTACTAAGAATTGGATTTCTGGCACCCTTTTCATCAAGACTGTTTTCATCTTTGATATGAAATCAACCTTTATTTAGTACAAAAAAGGCTACAATTAGTTAAGGAAACCGATACATATTTCCTACCTGTTTCAGGAAGAAATCTGTGGCTGTGTCAATGTTGTTCTCAAATAATTTCATCACTGACTACAAAAAGCATTACTTGTAAAAGCACAAAGTTAGTTTTGGGTTTCTTTATTGTCGTCTTTGACAGAATTTTTCAGTCTCTTAACAATTATAGAAATTGCTTTTGCTAGGCTTGTCTATTTATATATTACCAACTACTGCTTCGTGCTTAATTTTTTGTTTTCAGAATAATTACTATCCTAGTCATCACAGAGCCTGGGAGTGTTTTTTTCAGACTAAGTTTACACCATCTATAATATAAAAAAATACTAAATCAAACCAGGTTTACCTCTCTGTATTGAAAAAAGATAAACAGTTTCAGCTTTTTACATTTAGGAGGGTTTTTTTATTGCTTCAGTGTAAACTCTTACATATTCTATTGCCTTGTATTTTTTATTAACAAATTGATATTAATTTCATTTATGACTGTCTCATTGGTTCAACAAGGCTAAATGCTGGGTTCTGCACTTGGGTCACAACGCCATGCAACACTACAGGTTTGGGAAAGAGTGGCTGGAAGGCTGCCCAGCAGAAAAGGACCTGGGGGGTATTGGTCAATAGGCAGATGAATATGAGTCGAGTGTGCCCAGCTGGCCAAGAACGCCAACAGCATCCTGGCTTGTATCAGAAATAGGGTGGCCAGCAGGACTAGGGAAGTGATCATTCCCCTGTACTTGGCATTTGTGATGCCGCACCTTGAACATTGTGTTCAGTTTTGAGCCCCTCACTAAAAGAAACACATTGAAGTGCTGGAGCGTGTCCAAAGGACAATGAAGCTGGTGAAGGCTCTAAAGAACAAGTCTAATGAGAAGTTGCTGGGGGAATTGGGGCTGTTTAGTCTGGAGAAAAGGAGGCTGAGGGGACCTCCTAGCTGGCACCTTGGGTGAAAGTCTCAGCATTATATATATCAAGTTTATCAGAGATAAGAGCCTAGGGATGTTGCTCAAAACTGTAGCTCCTGTCTTCTTCATTTATTTCCCTTACTATGCTATTTGTGCCTCTCCTCTGTGCTCCTACCCTTTACTGTTGGTGGTAGAATTTTCTTATCTTTCACACTCTATTTTAATTCTATGTATTTTTTCTTTTAAATTTTCCCTGTGATTTTTTTCCCCTTTATTATTTTCCAACCTCTTGAATAGCCAAAATCTTACAATTTTTCTTCCTAATTCTTTCTTCCTCATCATTTGAGCTCATCTCTCTTTTGGGCTTAATAACTATGGCATTGTCTCCTGCTGTATGTATTCAAATTAAGATGCATCTGAAGATGAGACTGTATTACACTAAATTCAATTTTTCAAGGATTCTAACATTTCCTCTTACAATGTATTTATCTTTTTCTACTCCTCCCAATAATTTTATTTTACATTTCTATTCCTAATTGCTATTTTTAATCCATACTTACGTCACTAGTCCTAACTCTAGTTTCTTGTTTATTAGTGTTAATCCTACCGAACCTCACCTCCACTATGAATCTTAGTTGATTTCTGAGATTTGAATTCAAGGCATGATTTAGCAATACAGGCTGGTTTCTTCTTCATGCTTTGCTTCCTTATGGAGTGTCTACTGACTCTACAGCCCTTGTGTGCTCTTCTGATTTACGATCTCATAGTAACTCTATCTGGCAACAAATACTTTTTAAGATGATGCCTTTATGTAGGTATTAACTCCAAAACAAAGAAAAATCATCCTAGGAATTAAAGGGCCCAGGAAGGGGTGAAGGGTACAGATGGTGCCACTTATGGACACTTTGAGAATCCATTTTCTCCTGTGACCTTCAGCAATGTCCAGCAGCAGTTGTTAAAAACAAAAATATAAAATGCAATTAATTCACATATCAACTACCACTAATAAAAAAGCCTTCCCTCTTATTAAACAAAATTTTAAAATAGCATCAAGTGTCACCTGCCATCTTGGCAAGAATTTTTCATGAATCATCATGACATGGAGAATATCTTTATTCTTTTAAGCATAAATGCCAAAAATATCTAAGCATATATTATTAACTTAGCATAAAATATCTAAAACCAAAGAGCATTAATTTTTATATAATCTGTCAATTCATTTAGATGACAATTTTTAATGTTTTTTCTTTTCCAGAAACATGGCAGCAAATAGCTTACTCCTGTTAGAGAAAATAAAATCTACCATAATCCCAACAGTGAGAATGAGAAGAGGAAGAAATGTCACAGAGAAAATATCCACATAAGAAAAATGAATAATTAAAAGCTATTCCAAGCTGTAAGGGAAACTGGATTGCATATGTAGGATTCAGCAATTTTCAATCATAAATGCTATGTACATAGATTTTTTTTCCCCCATCACAAACTCTTGTACTTTACAATAGGAGTAAAAAGGAGGTCCCCTTCCTCCTGTTCTTTATGAGGCTTATCTAACAAATCTCATGTTGAACAAAGTCTGGTAAGGGAGTGGTTTCCAAAAGTAAATACCAAATGTACTGATAACATTGCTCTGTTTTCAAAAAAATAGTACACCTGCAGAAAGCAGAAATAAGTTGCCAAAACAGAGAAGACCCAAAGCTAAACTTAGTAGATTTGCCTACTACCACTGGAAATGGAATTGTTTCACAATTCATAAAATAACCAAACTAAGACAGCAAACTCTTACTCAGTTTTTACCACATCTCCACTCACAAAAACATCCAATAAAGTAATTTTAAGTTAAACTTACTTTTAATAAGAGTCTAGGTAAAGACTGAAGAATCAGCTCTGAAAGCCCTAACTACAGAGAAAATCTGTTTTAGTAGAAAATATAATAAGCTTTCTACAGTATTAAGCTACTCGGGAAAAACACTGGATGTGGTGCTGGTTTCACTTACACCAGCATAATTCAGAAAGAATTCAGGTTTAAGTCAATGAAATTATTCCTATGGAAGATTAAAATAAGATCATTAAGTAGCAAAATTGTGGAGACTATGGCAACATATCAATCTTAATACTTATAGTCTTTATAATACATTGAACATTATTCAACTTTCAGTCCTTTAGATTTTCATTATGCACATAGGATCTGGGATAAACATCTCCCAAATTCTTCCATGATCATTCGTTCAGCTAGACAGAGAGAGTAACTTCTTTTTTCTGCCTCTTCAGCTTGCACCAGAAGACAAGCACATATTGCTTTCACATCTTCCCAAGATATACACACAGCTGGTCGCCTGACAGAGGAAAAGAAACTACTATGAAATATCTCCATTTTAAACATAAAAATACTTTAAAAGACAAACTGCAAAACTCAGTTAAGAGTTGGAATGCACAGAGCTGAATCAGAGTAGCTGCTCTGTTATTGTAAGATACATCTTTGTAGGAATTTCACTGTTCTGCACTGAATAGCTTCTGCTTCTAACAGATTGCTTCTCGGTTTTTCTGATTGATCACATGAAAGACTATGTTCACACTACATAATTAATCTATGTAAATGCTGCCCAACAGGTGCAGACAGAAATGTTATACAAGCCCTTTCCTCTATCTGTATGCAATAGTCAGATCCTGCCTCATGTAAAAGAAAATGTGTTAAAAAGGCTTAATCAGGGTCTAGGAGGTACTAAATGTAAATTCAGTCTACTGCTGTTAAAGGAAACAGCACAAGGCCCCTCAAGGATTCTCTGAATGGCACCTTAGCAGCCTTGCTTTGAATAAACTCTTGAAACTACCAGTCATTAACATCATAACTCATTCTACTATATTAATAATGTAACTCATCCTACTGTGCAATTCAAACAAAAGCATAACTTAGCACTATCTACCCCATCAATACACTACCAACAGCAGAAACTATGAAAATATTTTAAAAACAGATAAATAGAAAGTATTTTAAAAAACTGAATTAAGATAAGAATTTCAAGGTAATGGTTGATGCAAAGCAGCAAAGAAAATGATGTATGCAAACTAAAAATTTTATAGCCTGGAGTAAAGCTCCCTAAAATCAGTTAAGAGGTGGTTTAATTAATTTTAATTGTTATTAACAAGTGTTTCTATTTATTAGGCAAATGACTATAAACCAACCAAAAATAGAGACTAGGCTACAACTATGTTAGAAAGCATAACATCATCAGAAGTGTAACCACTATTTTAGTGTGGCCCTCTTAGAATATTTTAAAAGACAAATTGCCAACACTAATAAAATGGACATGAGGTGGACCAAAGGAAAAAGACATGGGAAAGAAGCAGTGATATAAACATGCTTATTAATTGAACATCACAAACATATTAATAACATAATTTTCTTAGCACTACTTTGGTCAAGGTTTTGTTAGAAATGAATGCTTGAACACAGAAAAATTTAGGAACAGAAGCACGGCAGGAAAAACATAAAGTAGCTAAGGGGGGAAAAAGTTGAGAGAATGAAATATGTGATCAATACATAAATAACTGCTGTTTTGTAATCAGAACTACTACATATATCCCTAAACTCTGTATACTATATTCTTAAAGGATAGTTATAGCCTCTCCTTTAGATTTTTTTTTATTTATAGAAACATGATGGCAAATGCTATGTGAAGTGATTCCTTGTACCTAAACCAGCTACCATTTTAGTCACCATTTCTTAGATAATTATGATAATGGCTACATGAAAAATTAATGAAGTCAGACCAATGGATTATTCATTGCTATTTCCAAATATTCACCTGTCTTTCTTCAATTGTTGTAACGTTTTGAATGTTGAAGTTAAAACTGGGCTATTTCCTTTATCATTTCCAATGTCCACGTATTTTAGCACCTTCAACTGTTCTTTTTCATCTGGACTTTCTTCATAATTTTTGCAACCAATGCATTTGCAAATAGAGGCACACATAATTTTAGCCTGGCAAATATAGAATACTTAGAATAAAAATTGTATAAATCTTAAATTAAACATACATTTGAGCAAATATTTGAGCTCATACCACCAAAGACTTATTCTAGATGTGCTGGCCTTCGATACTCTCAGAGTGAGACTACCAGTATCAATACAATAAGGAAGCAAGACAGGTTTTTTCCCATGGATTCCCCATGAAGATTGATGTTCTGTACATGGACAAATCACTCCTCCCCTCAATTTGTGGATAACTTTGCAAGATAACAAAATACCATAGATGCAAAGAAACTACCCGGATTAGCAGAAAACCATTCCTTTTTTCTTCTGGAGCAAGGCATAGGCTGAGACCTCCTGATACCAAAAAATGTAGCTTCAGCCAGATTCAGTTCTTTAAAGACAGGACAAGAAAGACACTGTGCCTCCTATGTTCACAACATTTTATAATGAAAAATGCAAATTTTTCATTATAAGAGAAGTGATTATTTTTAGCAACTAGTAGTTACAGAATATAGTCAATGTTAAACTTGTAACTGATGAGGAAAGCTCACCTGACTCACCTCAAAGCACTCACAATAATTCTTGAGGCATCCTGAGCGCTTGCAATTACATCCTTTGTTATGATGAGGTTTAATTTCTCCTAGTTTCCTTTTCCCAATCTTTGGTAAGAAAGCTTCTGGGTTTCTATCAAGACAGGCCTAAAACAAAAATTGCTAATCATGAGAAATTCAAAGAAATCTTTTTAAACACCGGAATGACTGTGGTCCAATGTTTAACAAAGTTCTTAGTTTCCACTCTCATTATCAGTAGTATGAAACCCATGGATAAAGGAGTCTTCCATGGCACGTGAAAGCAGAAGTTCAAAGATTCCAGAACATTAAGCCAACTTGGCTCTACCACGGGAAGCAACTTACATTGCTTTTATGGAAACCTAAATGACCCATCTACTATTCTCCTGGGGCTGGTTTTCTTTCACTGCTGATGCTACTTTCATCAGAAGTAAGAAGAAGTTCTCAGTGAAGAAAGAACCCTTGCCTACATAGCTACATACACCTCAGAAGTTTTAAATGTATCTTGTTTTATTAATGGCCCAATACAAAGACCATTCACTGAAATCAGCATTGAATTGTAACAGCAGATTTTAATTAGGTCCCAAGACCTTGCAATGCCATGGACTAACTAAAAGGCAGGTTAAAGAGGTTATACGCCCTTTATTTACAATGTTTATGGATGGCACAAGTATGCTTTCACCAGTGGCAAACAAGATCTTTTATGCTCTACAAGATGCTGTCTACAGCAGTGAAAGGAGTACTTAGACACCAACAATCCCATCAGCTGATCTACAGATGAGCATCTGATTTGAAAACTAGTTGCATATTGACAGCAAAAACTGCTGTGGCTTTGACTGGTTGGATGTGGAAAAGCTCTACCTCTAAATAGATCAACGTCGTGTACAATCCTGAAATGATGTGAATGATACAAAAAGAGTTCTGGAGAGTTGCATACAAGAAGCACAAAGACATTAATATATCCTTAAAGCATCAGCAGTAGAATAACACTTTTCATTATCACTTTAAAACTTACAAAATGTAACATACATATTAGATTAAATAATTGCCCAGATTTTGCAGTTTGCTATACACACAAACATTACCCCACATATTATTCTTTATTCCACTAATAAAATCAGTAGATTTTAGTAGATGTAGAAGCAACCTGCTTCTCACTAGTGCAGGGTTAAGTGCTGCTGCCAGGAAAGCCAACTTTGTATTGCTGCATGGGTCAACCAGTAAGACTAACACAGACAACTGCAGAAGATCTGTCAATGAGAATAATAATTTGGATAGTAATAATTTGTTTTCCTTTAACTACAGGCTGACTTTGGGATACAGTAAGTTTTCCTTCAAGTTAAAATTCTGAAATTAAATTTGGGTTTGAATATTTACTTCCAAGAATAAAAATTATCATTCAGTTAACACAGTACTAGTTTTAATCCAACGTATCAGAAGTTCTATAAGAAGGAAAGAAATCCTTAAATTTCTTCATGTAAGAATAATACAGAGGCAACACTTAGCTTTATTGATGTTAAAAATAACATATTTCAAATACTGTAACTAGTGGAAAAAATAATACTGCTATATTTTTCATGTATGAAGCTGATACTAATGTATACTGTACTTTTTTTCTTTTTTTACCTTAACGGCTTTAAATCGCTCAGTTTCATGAAGTTGATTGTTGTAACAATTATTGCAGTTGCAGTTGTTGCAAAAATCACCATTGGCAAAGCAATCACAGTATCTATGATTAACATGTAAAGTAACATAAGAAATTAAAAGATTAACTGGTTTAAGTGTAAATTTTTAAATTTAAATTCTAATTCTAGGCAGAATGTTCAGTTTCTACTCATGAAAAGTGTTCCTTCCTCTGTAATTTAATCACATCAAACCAAGACAAAGAGCTTCTCTCTCTCAATTTTACATTTTGTAAAATACAACCAGTCCATCCATGAATCAAACTTTAATTATTGTGTACACATCTCTGTGGATATTATTTATGTATAAGAGCAGCAGCAAGACAGAGAAATTATATTTCAGTACACAGCATTTACATTGTACATAGGATTTTCCAGATGTGCTCTGAACAATTTTCTAGCTTCTCTTTTTATTTTTCATACTTTGGATTATATGCAGTCATCGACACCTCTGCACCAAATTCTGAGCTTATCTGACACTAGTTTACATAAGCTGTGGATCTTTCTAACTCAGTATCAGATGAGTAATTTTTGACACATATATACTGTTCATTTTAAAGCACACATTTCTTGTATGTTTGTCCTTTCATCTATACACTGTTACTAGCATTTATTAAATGTTGATAAACTATTACTTACAATTTAAGACACTGAGATTTTGTGCAGTTACACGCTTTCTTAGACTTTGTAACCCCTGAATCAAAAGGTAAGCTACACAAGTTGAAAAGGGAAAAAATTAGAAAAAACATACAAATACAACTGCAATGAAAACTAATTATTCTGTAGTTTTGAAATGACAGATACCAATTTTATTTTTTTACACCAATATTGGTGCTACTTAATAAGTGTGGCCTCACAGAATACATGAGAAAAAGAGAATAAGCAATCTGTAATTTCACTCTATCCACCAGGTGTCACTACTTGGGACAGGCCTGCCCTTAACCATACAACCTGGTAATGGTTGGGCAACTGCAAAGCTCTCTCACCTTTCACACTGGGGTTGCAACTTCCTCTTATTTAAAAATGATTTGCAATTATATATTATTAAAAGAATTCCACTACAGTTAAAAATACAGGCTAAACACTTGCTAATTACATTTGGAAACATATCAATTAACTTAGAAAATTAAATGTTTTTCAGGCAAATGGACAGCACAATTGCACTGATCTTAAGAAAACCTGAAACCCTGCTACATAGTCTTGACTGCCAACAGCTGGCATCCTGACTACCAAGACACATACACACAGCATTCTTACAGAACTGCATGTTTGCTATAAAAGAGAAGCAGCTATGCAACACAAAAATGTCTAGGAGTCATTTCCAGTCTAAAATTCAAAAGTCATCCTGGATGTAAGATGTTTCATGCATCTTACCCCTCTGAGGTCATTTTCACTGGTCCGTGCAGATTTGACTCTAGATGGAATGTGGCAGTGCTAGCTACTGGTTGTAAGGGTCCATTTTCAAACTGTTTAAGATAAAATGCATATATCCTGTTTATGTTAACTTTTAAAAAAATAATCTTGTAATTTAACAGAGAAAAAGCAACACAAAAACTGCTTCAGGGATAATTTGATTGCCAAGGTTACTAGTATAAACTCATGGAAGTAGAGAGTCATGCATCTCCTGTTGGAAACCAATCAGTATGCCAGGAATCCTGTTCCTCCCAGTGCAAAGAACCAAGACCAGCTTTCAGTGCTGCAGTGTCGGTGCACTATTTTCAATTTACTGATAATTCTGGGTTCAGTTGCTTTTAATTCCAGTAATCAATTAAAACTGGCTAGTGACTTGATGATTTACATTATGTTCAACTGCAATATGACATCTAATTGGTTGAAGACTAAGCTCACAAGCCAAGAAAATGCACTGCAGATCTGTTGTCTCTTCAGACATATGATTAATAAGGGCCTGGTTATGGAGAGAGACAAGGGAAGAACAATTAGAATTATGCTGATATTACTGGTAATGAAGGGACAGTGAATAATAGTAAATCACTTATTTTAATATGCGATTACTCTAGCTGACCATAAAGAAGAGGAAAATTAATATATTTAAAGCAAGAGAAGAAATGTAGGCAACAACTCTTGGGATAGTTAGAGAAGAATTACAAGACCATCTACATCATTGCTGAACGTTTAGGCATCAATTTGCAGATACACTGCCTTTAGAGACAAAAGACTCCCTAAGTCATTGTTCGATCTGACCCCTGGGGTTTTTATCCTTTTTTTATGATAGTGGCTGGTATCCACAAACCATTTGCTGTGTTTGTACCAACATCAGATATCCACTTTACACAACTCAAAAGTTAACAATTAAAAATTTGCAGTGATTTTTGCTACCAGCTCTGCTGGAAGTAACACCTGAGAAACCAAACATCCGCAAAGATTTTTAGCCTTCTGTTCAATTTTCATCAACAAAAAATAATCAACAAAAATCATAAAGACTTAATGAATATTAAATTCTAATCAAAACAAAAGAGTGTAAAAAATCCTGCTGAAAGAAAATACTCCCTTTCATCTGGTAAAACTCAACATCCTTTCTTTCATCCCAAAAGAGTCTTAAAATGGTTCTCAGAAATAACGTACTCTATACAATACCAAATTCAAGGTTTCAAAACTGGAATAAATTTATTTTTCTTATGGCAAACTGTATTTTTAATTCCGGTATTACCTCTAGAAAATGTTGAAATCAGAAACCTTTATGTGCAGAAAGTATACTGAGTGCAGAACTAATCTATCCAAACTAGCTACACTGTCTTTAGAAAATGCATACAATTGTTATTTACCAACACAGACTTAACAACCCACTTTAAAAAAAGGAAAAAAAGAGTGTATATAGTACTTAACAAGTTTAAAGGATAAAACTTCTTTACCTCTTGTCCATTCAGAACCAGTTCACCTGGAACAGGCAAAAACTGCCCCAGTACAGCTGTTACAGTGTTGTCCACATCTAAAAAGAAGGTATTGACCTGATCATAGCAGAACTAGTCACAGTATGTAAAGTTTCATTTCTGCATAAATATTTTCTGAATTAAGCATCAGGCAAATTGGTACCTTCAACTTCTATTGGTAATAAAAAAAATTACCTGAGGCTGTCTGTCCTGTGTTAGCACTTTCTCCTACCTCTACAATAAAAAGTGTCAATGAAGGACCTAGAATTTTTCTCTCCAGAAATGCTTTTCTCATTGAAGAAAAAAAAAAAAAATTGACCACACAAAAATGCCACTGACAGAAGAACCCATCACAAACTTGTCATCTAGGAATTTGAGCACAGGATGTTTTTACTCTATGAGATCAAGTACATTTAAACTCAAATGACAGACAACATATTTTGATAAAATAAGAAAAATGTGAGAAACAAATATATTTATCCTGAATTCTTATTTTACAAATTTCCAGAGTTCTGAGAAAGCACCTGGAACAGAGGTCTTTAGCTTATTAAAAAAATTACTAAAAAAACACGTAGAAAACCATAGCTGCAAGAGTAAGTCTTTGTGTAAGTCCTGGTGAAGCACTGCATGTAAATACACGAGCATCCTAGCCTATGCAGAAAACACCAGTCTTAGTAAGACTACAAGACAAATTTTATACCTGTACATACTTCCATCCCATTGAAAGAAAGAGAGAGAGAAAGCAAGAGAGAGAGAGAGAGCGAGAGAGCGAGCGAGAGAGCGAGCGCGCGAAAAAGCGAGAAAAAGACAGACAGAAAGAGCTAAAAAATAGCTTAATTCAAAACTTGAAGAGACAGTCCCTAGAAACTTTTAGATATAATTTCTGGACCTAATTCTTTTACTTGCTGTGAAGATACGTAAAGCAGAAGAAAGCCCAAGCAAATAAAAAGTAAAAAACATATACCAATGTACTCCCCCTCAGCTTTTTCTTGCTTAATATTACAGCAAATGAATGAGAGTTTGAATTTTATAAAGTAATATGACCTTTAACTTGAATGTGCCTGGTTTACTCTTCTGATGGCATATGAAAAATATAAGTAAACAGGCTCCATACCTCGAGCATCTGCTGAGAGATGCTCACACTCAGCACTTAATGATATTGAGAGCAATATCTGTGCTTGTATGGTGCCTAATCTTAAAAGGCTTTATTTTTGCATTGTCATCAAAATGCACCACAGTAATAAAATTCTAATAATAAGTCATGAAATAAACCATTTTAATAATGTTTTTGAGGAAGCTATACTTAGATAAATACTTCTTTAAAACTAAACTACACTCAAATACTTTGTTGCTGCTCAGACGAAAATGTGATACTCCACCTAAATAGCATTAACTTTAGGACCTCAGAAACCACTTTCTTTAAAAACTGATAGCATTTTAAGTTCACACAATTATGTAAATATTAGTGAGACATTCTGAATCCCATGGATGAAGTATACTCATAGCCCTCAACGCTGCTCTTCATTTATAGAGAAACAGTGACACTTGGTGGCAAACTGGGGTAAATGCAAATGTATGCAGGTACACTAAATGTGCTTGATATGAAAAGTATTCTGTATATTAAAAACTTTTACTAAATTCAAGATATCTATTACATCATTCTTATTACACTGAAGTGCATAGCAATTTTTCAGTTATAAAAAAAAGTAAAAATAATAACCGGTGATAGCTACATTAGCTTTGGCTTACCTTCCACTGTTGCTGCTTAAGAACATAAACACATGCAGTTGCACATCTATGATATGCTATCTGACAGGCTAAAGACAAGTTTCATTTTTATTGTACCTGATTGAAGATGATTATGGTGGTTGTGATACTCAGGAATTAGATGAACTGGTTTTAGCTCTTGTGTGCCACAACTGCTTATACAGAGTATTTGAGTACCTCCTTCCAACTGGCAGATAACCTGGAATGAATAACTAAATCATTAGCTTTCATCTAAGAAACTAATTATTAGATGTTTGGTTTTTGACCCTTAATTTTAATTCATTGTTGGAAACAGCTATTGAGATCTAACACTGTAGCTCCTCAACCTAGGTGATACAGATTCCTGGTTCTCTAAATTACTCCATGGGGCTTTGTAGAGCATACACTACTGTGTATCCCATTCACTACTGTGCTGGCTTCTGATTCAGTTCCCTAACCAGAACATGTCATTGTAATTGTTCATGTTTCATTTCATTTCTTTAGTTGTGATTTTAAATCAAGACTATTCCTTTGGATGAAGTAATCCAAACACCAATACGTTGGTGGTTTTGGGTTTTTTCTTTTGTTTCCAGCTGTTAAATAGAAAGGTATGTTATATATGTATGTATAAAGTACCACTCTACATAAATTATATAAACATTCTAGATAAAATTTAGAATGTGAGTCCGAGGAAGGGACTGCCTTACTATTCTTGACACAGCATACTAAGTGGGACTTCTTGATGCTAGAGTGGTACAAATAAATTAATTTTCTCTAGGATATTATTTTGCTATCAATTACAGGACAGAATTACCACAGGGTTGGAATCATTTCCGTGTGAACATCTGGATTCCTCCGCTACACTGTGCAATGCTAATAACTTGCAGCCAGGATCGTCAGCATTTGAACTCTGAAAAATTGCTCTGTCTTGGTGATTCTCGATAACATTCCTAACTGTCTCTCTCACCTCAGCCTGAAATATAAAGTTTTAAACCTTAACAGGGATGCTTTAAAACCTACTTCAAATTCCAAGCAAATACCATGAATTTAAAAATGTATCTGCATAAATCATATATTTTAAAGCAAGGATTGTATTCGAATGTAATACTGAGAATAGTTAATTCACTTGTCAACGGCAGAATGATTTTTGCTTGTATTTCAAGTATAAATATTCCTGAAGAATAACAATGAACAGTAACATACTTCATAGTAACAATGGTGTTCTGTGTCTCCAACATCACGAAGCATCAACTGATTTCTAAACTGCCTTGGAGAAGTTAGGCAATAGTCACAGGAAATTATGCAGAACAACAATTAGTTCTGATTTATATAATTTGACTGGAGATCATTGGGATTCAGTCTAAGTAAGTAGTAGTCATCTGAGACTGGACTGCAAATTCAGTTATACCTATAAATCAGGTAACTTTTGTTATGGTGATCAACTACTGTGTGTCATTGCATTCCATCCTAGATGTGGTGCCACTTGCATTTGTTGAAAACATACTTATCACCTATCTTGGCAATCCATTAACTTATTACAGTGACTTCACAAAAGTCACACTTCCAGATGAAGCCTTGCCCCTCTCAGCATACACTTTAAAACACCGAATGGACAACCTTGAAAAACATGACTACAAAATTCCAGTAATTTTCAGAAATCTCCCTTTCATGTAATACCTGAATTTCTGTAGTTTGTCTTGCACATATCTAGGAAATTATATTTGAAAAATACAAGTATTTTAAGAGAATAAATAAGTTGCAAAGAACATCTCTCCACAGGCAGAGGATGCTAATGTCAAAGCCATATCTCCATCCTCAGCTCTGTTCCTTTTTTTATACACTGCACATGTGATAAAGGCTCAAATACTAATCAGCTACCCAAAGGGTATTTGGCGGAGTTCCACTATAAACCATTTGTGTTCAGGTGGCCTTAGGAGATGCCATCTCCCCAACTGGCCTAAACTGGAACCAGAATGTGCAAGTGGCAGACAGGAGCCACCAGGAATGGAAACAAGCAAAAAATCCACATGCTATTCTTTTGTCCTCCACAATGTAACAGTGTAGGAAATCTATGGAGCAACATTCTTCCTTCCTTCTCTTTCGTGAACAGATCAGATAGGACAGTGTTTAAAAGAAGCTTTTACCCTCTGGCACTTAGAATAAATCACATTTCAGACATTCAACACTTGAACAGATTATTTCAATGATAATAAAATCTTGCATGCATACTTACTATTTCATCATAGACAGAGGTAGTAGTCTGAGGTAAGCCACAGATATCACTGGAAGATTCTAGTACATAAAGCACATTTTGTTTACGAAAGATCAGTGTTTTATACCAAGAACTCATTCACAGCATCAATAAAAAAAGATTTTGATGTCACTACAGCATTACATTCTTGTGAGAGAAATATTTAATATTCTTTTGTAACGGACTTGCCAGGAAAAACAGACTTTGGGTCTTTTTGATGTCTTTACAAGGTTTATTTTGCCCATTTGGTAAAATTTACTTCGCTTCAGGATAAACTGTAAGATCAAATCTAGCAGTAAGTTTAACCCTGAGCAGGATTGTGAACAGGTTATGAGCAAAAAACATCAAACAACTGCTCATGAGCTAACTGTCAGTAGCAGCATTACTGCAAACCACCTAACTTTCATAACCGATGGTGAAACTTCAAAATAAAACAAAAACGTTGTTTAACTCAATTAAAAAGAAAATTGCGCTGCAAGAAGGAATATCTTCTTCACAGTCCCCTGAAGAATGTGGAGGTGGTATGAGAGGAAGTGAAAATTAAAAGTAAGGCTTTAGCAACATGAACAAACAGTGGTTCATTCTTAGTTACATTAACATCATCAGAAAAGGTTCATACTGCAATTTGCCAAATCCAGAAATTAATTCATTTTGCTATTTAAATCCTTCCCTAAACTTAAAAGAGGAGTAAAGAGAAATAAAATCCCCCTCAGTCACTTGGGGCACTTACCATTTAAGCAACTGGTCAAGTTTTGTAACTGCATAGTACTGTTTCAGATTCCTTTAAACTGATCATAATAACAAATACATTTATTCTCACCTGCAACTGGAGGTATGAATGATCTGAACACCTGAAGAAAAGAATGTTTTATTTATAACTACTTTATGCATTAAATGATTAATTTTTAAAAAGCCAAATGAGTAGCGAAAAAACTGACTTAGTGACCTTGAAAATTGGAAGTTATTTACATTACAGAATTAAGCATATAAATGCTGCAGCCTATTCAGCATTACCAGATACAATTATATGCCTTGAATGTTATTTCTGCCTTCTACTCAACTTACAGTCTTGGTTCAGATCTAATGCATTTACAACTATAATAGCATCATACTTAATACCTACATTTGTATTTTCAAAAACATATCAAATGAACAGAAAATGGAACAAGGACAGAAGCCAGCTATTACCCAGTTTCAAATTAGAATTGAGATTGTTCGAGCTAGACAATTTGCTCTATTGGTGTGTGCTGTACTTCCTCTTAATATAGGCAGCAGTTCAGGAGGGTAAGCAAGCAGTGTAGAAACAATCACCCAGCTTTATTTCAACAAAATTATTTATAACTTGATTAGAATTTTGTTCTAATACCTCCAAGAAAGAGGGCAGGTTAAGGAAACATGCAGATTTAGTGTGAGAAACTGTAACGATACTAGGAAGAAAGCTAGTCAGAAAGATTTTTTTCTAAATCTGATTTTTAGCTCCTTGTATAGAGACTACCAAATTTTCATTATCTTCAACTTGGCTTCAAAGATAGCAACTGTTATGCCTTATCAAATCTTTATTTTCCAAAGGCTTCTACCTGTCTTTTGAATCTTATTAATGGTTCAAAAGATTGAAGGTCTCGATTATTAAAGAACTACTAATAATTTTGAGCATGTGTGTAAACAACCTTCCAAGCCAGAGATACTTTTAAACTTTAACTGTAACCTGAAATCAGAAAGAAAACCAAAACATGTGAGGTAACCATCATGATAGACCTCAAGCATCTCAGGATGAAATGCCATTGGGAAACACACTGGACTGGGTAGTGCCAGCAATGATTTCTGCGATAGGAGATTTTCTGCACAATCAGCCTACACGCTCCACCTGGCTTCAGCCTGGCACCTCAGTGGGATACTGCAAGGAAAAAATCAGACCTCATTTTCAACCAAGTGATTTTTGGAGGGTTTTTAAAAGGTTTTGATTTTTGCATCTGAAAACAGCACTGTTTGTCAAAATATTTACATAGAAAAAAAATGTCAACTAGTATGCTTAATTGTTTCAAGATAGCTTCTCAGATGAAACCTCAGTGCCCCACCCGAAGCAGACACAGTATAAACTTAAAATTTGGAGATTGCTTCAGATGATATTCTAGAGCCATAAACAAAGATGCAAGGACACGTAAGTATTCTACATATGAACAGCCTGCATTAAGCAGATGGATTTGGTCCTGTGAGCTTCGTACAAAGTTTTACGTGGTATACCTTTCTAGTTACTAATTGATCCTACATAGAAAATGTTAACTTCTACCTATACAGAAAACCCTCTCTCTTACAAAACTACTTTCCCCATTGAGATTTAACAATACAGGCTACAGTTTACTGCTGCAAATAAATTAATTTTAAATCATTCGGACTATAAATTTTAAGATTATAAGTGTGTCATCTGTGGAACTATAAAACAAAAGTTAATATCCTATTTGTCCTTTGTACAATTACCTAATAATTGCTAATATAGATAGCAATATACAAACCCAAAGTGTATATATTTGTGACATGGCAAGATTTTTTTAAGGAGCAAAATAACTACCCAGTCATTTAAAAATATGGCTCATAACATGGACAAAAAAGAACAACAGTCAGAATTTTTTGTTCACATTGCATGCTATTTCTGGCAACACAAAGCAGAAATTTATTTCTGTATTTACTACTAAGTTTGTTCTAGTATGAAATTTATGACAATTTTAAGCATCATGTGGATCCCATGTAAGTTTTAATGTGGCAATTCCCAACATTTAGGTCACAAATAAGCATGGATACATAAAAATTCTTATTTCGCTTAATCTTACTGGTATCATTCTGACATTTTGATTGACTGTTCCTTCTAGAGAGAAAATGCTTGAAGTTGGAATACTGCAATTTTTATGCTGCTTCGCTACTGAAGAAAGAAAGTGGACACCATTTGAAGGCAGATAAGGTGAATGCATATGTTCAGCTTCTTCTAGAAGATTTAATTCCTTGTATTTTTCAAAATCATCATCACAGCTCTTGTTTCCATGCGGATGTACTTCAACTTTTACTATTGTATTTTGATTTTCAGCAGTAAGCGGATACTTGAAGTGATCTAACAAAGTCTCTCCCACATTTACCGTGCATAAATGATTGTCTTGAGCAGATACCAATCCTTCTTCAATGGGATTATTAATTACTGCAGTTTCCAGATTTAAGTTTTCAAAACTAATAGGACTATTTTGACTAAATATTTCAGTTACAAGTCCACTGTCTATTACTGATCTTATATCAAACAATATCTGATTCTCCATAGTCATGGACAGACTGTCAACTGGTTCATTTTTATTTTTTTTTCATTGAAGATAATTAAATTTTCTATTTCAGTATTCTTCTGAATATTTTTTCTTTCTAGAAGTGAATGAAAAGTCTTAACCAAACAACAGCACATATATATATATAATACTGAATATTAACCCCATTAACATCTAAGTGTGAAACAAAAACATAATGCTGGAAAAGGTTGTTGAGGTTCTGAACCTAGCTTTCAGAAAATACAAGCCACCATGCCACCACAAACAAGCTGCTCTTACCGTAAGAACACATTCCCTGTAACCTTTAAATACATTAACAGCATTCAGACTTAAATCATAGTTTCACTACGTGGCTTTAGTAGTCAAGAAGAATCAATAAAATTGACCTACTACATTTAGACAGGGATAATTACACTATTTTAAGTTTGTGTCAATAAGTAGCACATTAAGATCAAACCCTACCTGTACTCTCCATGTCACTATCACCAGTTACAGACAACGTAAGCCAAAGCACTGTACCCAGAGTATCATGAAGCCACCATTAAAAAGACATAGGCCAAGATCCACTTGTGCTATTATTGCTACTATTTCTGGATTTAGACTAAGACAATATGAGGAGGGTCAATCTACCCACGTCCCCCGACTGGACTGGGATATGGCAGCCATCTAAACGTCCAAGTATCTCTAATCCATGTGCATCAACCACTAACAGCAGCTCTGGGACATCCGCGGGGCGGGACGGGGTAGGGAGACAAGCCCTGCCCAGAAGCTCCGGCTGCCCTCCCCCCTTCTCACGCTAGTTTTCCGGAGAGAAAGGGTGGGGTGAGGCCCCACCTCCACCTCGGGTCCTCAACAGAGGGCATGTCTCTGCCGATTGCTCCGGGAAATTCACCTTCCCCCATAGCCGGGGCCCGCTCTTCAGTGAGTGCGGAGTGATGGCCGCGCACCAGACCGTTAACGGAGTCTGGGCATGCGCCAGGGCGCCCCTTCCAGCCTGCTCTGCTCCCCCCCTCCCCCCCCCTTCAGCCGCCCGCGCCAGCGAGTTTTGCACTCCGCAGAGGTAACTGTGAGCGCACCCACGGGCTGCAAATTTAGTTAGATGCTTTGGGGGATTATTTTGTTTGTTTTGTATTGAAAGTATAATTTCCCTTGGAAATTATCTTCCAATACCCTTCTATTGTCAAAAATTAACCAGAGACCCTGGTACTGAGTAAGAGGTTATTTATTATAACGCATGTAGAAGACTGCTACTTGGCACTGGCAAGGCCATATTTGGAGTGCTGTGTCAAGTTCCGGGTGCCCTAGTATAAGAGTGACACGGACATAGTGGTGAAGGTCTCACAAAGGGCCATGAAGATGATTAAGGGAGAGAAGGATCTCTCCTCTGAGGAAAGAGCTGGGCCTAACCTGGAGATACAAAGTGGAAGGGAGGGTGCAAAGATAGACCCAAGCCCTTTTCCATGGCGCCCAGTGACAGGACAAGAGGCAATGGGCAAACTGAAATGTGAGCTTCCCTCTGAACATCAAGAAACACTTTTTCCACTGTAGGGGTGACTGAGCACTGGAACAGGTTGCTCAGGGAGGTTGTAGAGTCTCCAACCTTGGAGATACTCAAAAAGCCAGCAGACATGGTCCTGGGCAACCATCTGGTTAGACCAGATGACCTCCAGAGGCCCCTTCTTACTTGAACCATTCTGTGAAATAGCTGTCTTCCACCCTCTGCTCTGAGACCCCTTTCTACAACTCGCTGTGTAAATCTTGGAATTTGTCACCGTGCTGCTATGAAGATTTCAGAGTTTAGAAAACACTCCAAACCTACCAGGCCACCACCTATGGCCATTTTAGATAAAAGACAGTTTTCTTGAAAGCAGAAATTGAACCCAATCTTTTCATTTAATATATCAATGCCTTCATTCTTAGAAAATTTTGTGTTCAAAAACCTAACACAGCAACTAAACCCACCCAAAACAAATTCTAGCTACCAGTCATCCATAAGGTGCCAAATAATCCAAGAAGAAACTAGAATCAATTTTTCCCTATGCTTTTGGGTACAAACTTCCACCCTGCTGGCCCCAGGTCTGCAACCATGAAAGTTAGGAAAAGCAGAACAAAGCAAAACAAAGAAACCCCTCACTTTCTCCTTACCTCTCAAAGGTTTCAGCTAACAGCACTGGTACTTCCTAAGAGGAGTTCATTAATCTCAGAGCTGATTAATTCCATACATCATGTACAACTACAGCAACATTTTCTGAGTATAAGATGCATCTTATACTTGCCATCCTTAAAAACAGGCAAAGGGAAGAGGGGAAAAAACCCTCCAAAATAGATCAGTATTTTCTGTGCCTGGAAAGTTTCCATACACCATTTCTGTTCAGATCGAACATATCAATTTACAACTTCAGTATCCAGCCTTGCAAATACAACCAGGAACCAACAGTAACTAAGAGATGAAGTGTGAAATTGAAATCACTGTGTTCTTTCACATAGTGAAGGCTGCAACATCAAGAAAAACGGCATGCTAAATGACTGAAAATAGTCTGTCTCACAAAACTATTTGGTGTGTTTTGTGTGGGATTTTTTTTGTTGATGTTTGGTGTGTGTTTTTTTTTTTTAATTAAACAGCAATTCAAAAGAACAGCACATGAACCTTTAAAGGGTAAGAAAAAATCCTTGTCAACTGTCTCAAAGTAGTCCCCCATTTTAATGCAATTTCAAAGGGGTTGTCAGGTACTGGCAATCTTCAGATAAAGCAAACAATGTTTTAACAATATTAACTTTCTGTGCCTGGACTAGTTCTCCACTGCCTTACCGTTCATATTCTATGGATTGTTCACTGTAAAGATCAAACCAGTGCTATCCACTAGCTTGCAGACAGTTTCACAGAAACATTCCAGAAGTTATTTGGATCCCATGAAAAAACCTGATCTAAAATAAGACCTACTTTGTTTCTTCTTCCTACTGAACCTGAAAAAGAAAAATTGTTCATTAACACATTCCCTATTAATTAGCAAGACATGTATAAATCACTGCTAAAATAAACTGAACAGTCTGCTGCTACCATTCCTCACTGGATTTAACAGCAATGATTTCACAAGTCCAGAAACAGCAGCAACGGATCTGGGAAAGAGATACAAAAGATTTTAAACATGGTACTAAGTAGGAGTAATTGTTAAATTTTATTTTGTTTTTTGAAGTCACAGAAGTTAGAAAATAGAGACAAAGTGTTGGATGTAAATAACCAACCATAGATGTAGAGTAATTGAAGAAGATAAATCCAATCAACTAGCTTAAATTAATATATGAGAAAATAATTGGTACAAAGGCTGAATTAGAACCATGAATTTCAAGGTCAAACACACACCTCCTTTGTCCCTCAAAAAAACAACTCTTAAAAGAATATTTAGTTTGGAATGGTGTTAATCCTGGACAACGGAAGTCTCTAAATGCACTTAAAGCTGTCCTAATTTCTGGCATGAAATAGCTGAAATAAGAAATTTGGAAAATGAACATTTGAGGTATTCCACTAATTCCACACTGCTATTTAATAAACAGGTCAATTTATTATCATCCAACCTGACTTTTACTGCCTACTCAACCCTAATTTTGAGCTCTTAAATGACTAATTGAGAATAAGTGATTCAAAGTTTTAGTAACAAATTAAGTTTTTCTGGAATATGAACATTTTACTTTATAATAAAGTACACTTTATTAGAAGGTTCATTAAAATCTAGATCATTTCAGTTACGTTCCTATGGCTTTTGAACAAAAAAGCAAGCAGTTTTACTCTATGTACACAATATTGAACATTAAGATTTAAATTAATATACGCTACAATCACTGTGGATTTCTAAGATTTACATCCAAAAAGTGTATTTTATTTACATGCTATTAAGATAATAAAATCTTATCTGTTTAGGAATTATGATCTATCCCAAATTTAAAAAAAAAAAAAATAAAATTACATTTAACACCACAAAAGGTTTAAAACAATTACAATAAAAACCAACTTTCTATGCCCATTATACTTACTCTTTAAGAATGTAAAATTGCATTGATAACTGCACTAACTACAATTAGACTTGAAACATTTAAAACCTGACAGTCAAATCTAAACTTTTTTTTTTTTTTTTAAAAGAAAATCCTACAAACTAATATGCCCTAATGTTAATTTAAGCACAGATTGGTCAGTGGTCAATAAAAACCCCCAAAACAAAACAGTGCATTATTTCTGCAGTTCCAAAAGAATAGATCACTATAAAATTGATGGAGTAGTTTGATAAATGCCAGGCCTGCCAGCCACAGTAAAGCTTGTTTGAAAGTGTCCTTTCTCTACACACTGTACCTAATCAAATGATGAGTGTCCTTAGCCAATTTCTGTGAGGGTTTCCCTACGTTTATGTAAGCATGCATTTGCTTAAGTATGCACCTGGGATATTTGAGGTTTCCCACCTCAAACATACATATACAGGTGTTTTAATAGCTAGATCAAAGAAGAAAACAAAACAACATGAAGAGGCATCGAAACTTAGAAATACTGGTCAGAAAACATTCAAAGTCTAATGGGAAGTTTTATATCAACACCAAAGGCCTTTTAAAATCAGCATAGCTCTGGAGCAGCATTCACTGTATTACTAAACACAATGTACCTTACATTAAGAAAAACAAATTGGCGCTAACAGGTACAGTTTACTGCACTGCAGGATGTAAAAAGTAACTGCACCTATAAAGCCTGGGAAGAGAAGCATAGCGCACAAAATTGCTCCATTTTCTAGTAGCTGTTTTATTTCTACACTCGGAAACATTACGCTCCTTTTTGAGTGAAACAGCTTTCCCCTTCTTCTTTGTATTGTTCAGAAACTGCTCGACCAAGAATTTCTTCCAGGAGGGGTTTGAGAAGGCCAGGATTTTCCCATTCTGGAGCTATTTTCCACCATTTTATTAGTTTGCTCTTCTCATGCAGATGGTTGGCAATGTAGTAGTGGTCCTTCCAGGCGGAAAGCAGGCAAACTGCATGCAACTGATCAGTCCCTACAGGCAGCCTTGCTTTGGAGACTATCCAACAGGTTGCATTAACTAAATTGACATTACCTAGGACCCAGAAACTCTTACCTCAAATGACCACCAATACCATTCACAAAATAAACACATGAGTATCTGTAGCTCTGAAAAAGTTACTCCTGCATTTCATTGGGAATGATCTTTACCATTTAAGATAGCAGGATTTCATTACAGCTTAAGCCTAATTGCACCATATGGGGCAACATATTCAAGTCTACTTACACCACAACAACCTAACTTATAATTTGAAAACTAGATCTGCATTACTACTACTTCACCTCCTTCACCACTAAGACAATGTAAAACCAACTCCCACCATAAGCTGTTTTCCTGGGTTTAGCATCTTTCTTTTTCTAAGGCACTTGCATGTACAAGCACACCAGGTCCATTTATACAGAAATAAAAATCAACGATGTGGCAAACATGCTTGAAAGTAATAAGAAAAATGTGATACCTGCTAATTAGGTGACACATTTTACTACCCACTGTAGCACTACCAGATATTTTTTTCCAAAAACTTCGTATATTATCATGAGTTATATCAGGGATTTTTTTTTAATGTTTTACAAAAGTTATCTTTAAAAATAAAACAAAAACCAATGAAGGTAAACAGCCACAAGTTTTGTCATTCATTGACATAAAGCAGCAGATACGTTGAAGAACATTCTGCTATTAATACATAGCAAGTGGAATTTTTTCTAGTATTTGACTTTAAGACTGTGTGGTTTATCCCTTTGATTCTGGAATACAAGTAGACTAATTTTAAGTAAAATAAGAACAAGTTATACAAATTAAGAGAAAGCTGCAGGAGTTAGAATATACATGACTTCATGCAATGATACTATTACTTCATCCCTAGAAACATACAAGATTTCAAAAGTCATCCTTTGTGGAAATAAGCTCTTCTAAAACTACTGAAAAAAACAAAAAGAAGAAACATTCGATACACTGCTACGGTTTCCATAGGTGATCAAGAAGATCTCAACTCAAGTTTCTTCGCCATCTACTGTTTGACAAACCTTGCTCTCATTCACTGTTCAGAAGAGTTCTCATCCCAACAACAGGAGATTGCTTGGCACCAGTAATGCAAATCACTTAGTACAGTTTTTACTAAGGTTAAATAAACCCATGATGTCAACCATTGCTTTTTGGATGTTTTTTCCAAAACGATGAGAATCCTTTAAAAACAAACAAAAAAACAAAACCAAAGACTTGTACTGTCAATCAACAGTTATCTCTTAAGCAAAAATCCTTTTAATATATTGTAATTTTGGAGCTCATGGAATTAAGGTATGTATTTCACCATAAAATGTGGAATTTAAACTACAAAAAAATTAATACTATACAAATTAATCCAAGTTTATGCTATTACTGACTAACGAGTTCTTCATTATGCATTTACTTTCCTACAGACAGAATTGAGATCATCTCCTTTTGAAATCAGATGAATCTATAGCTTTCTGTGACTTTAAAATAAGTTGGGTTTGGCATTGTTTTTTTATATAAGATTTTGAAAAAGCTAATTTTCAGAAGACAAAAGAATATTCAGAAAGTATATCACTAATGACCTAGAAGTACTAAAAGAGCAGAAAAGCTTTTTTGAGTTCCTATTAGAATCCTGAATCTTTTGCCATTGAAAAATTACATGAAGTATTGAAAATGAAAATCACAATTATGTAAGTATAAACAAACGATGAACTCGATCTTTTTATTCTAAGTGTCAGATTAATGGTACAAGGAAGAAATTAAGATTACAAATATAGATTATTAGCTACATTACAGGACCTACTACAAAGACCCTACTAATATCAAGGCCATGCACATGAAATGCTGCCTTTTCTGTATGGGCCTTTGACTTCACTAATAAGTAACAAATACAGGGAAATTTAAAGTACAAGCTAACGGGCATCTGAAGAACAATGTGAACTATGAAAAAACAAAGTTGTATTTCCTAATCTTTAATGATTAGCCAAAGGCACCAAGATCTCTTGGACAAGTTAAGGTCAAAAGAGGAAAACTAGTTCAGCTATGTAATCCTTAACAAACTCAGCATGTTTAGTAAAGTCATAAAAAAAGTCTAAAAGGGAAGAAGGAATTGAAGCTCACTCAAAGCAGGCCTCCGCAACAGCAGCACACTGAATAGATGACAACTACTACATTCTAATGGGTGTTATTTTAATAATTTTTTGATTAATTATATTTCTCAAGCACAGATTACAACTTATGGAAAGAAGATTTAAAGAATAGGGAGCATGTAATTTACTCTGCCTTTATAACCACAGCCAGAGACAAAGCAGAATAACAAAAAACAGGAGACATCAATCTTAGTGTTTATGAGACAGATACGAGTCATTTTGCATGAGTTCCAGGGAACTATGCGTATGTAAAGATGACCTTGGGCCACATGCATAAGTGAAATAGAATATGGTTTTCTTGGTTCATACATCTATTAAATTTATGCAGATGGAGACAAAAAAAAAACCCAATAAAAAAAGAAAGAAAAACCACCTAATTGTATGTTGCAAGTCCTACTAAATTTTTTTGAGATGAGTAGAACAGTTTTATAATCAGATATCAGAACAGATTTATTAAACCATAGGAAAGGACTGACCCTTACCGTCTCAGAACAAGATATTTTGCTGGAGACATGGAAATGGATGGAATTTTCATCCAAGATAATATAAGAAACACCATAACCATCATCAGCGACCTAGGGGAAGAAAGAGGAAATCACGTTCTAAACCTTTTCTTTTTCCTTCCATTCCTAAATTATCTTATGCATTCTTACACATTATAACAATTCTTAGTGTGCAGTTTTTAAAAATCAGTTGCAATTTCTCCTCAAGCAGAAAGTACGCTTCCACATTTAATGCATTATTTCTGAAGACTCATTCCACATAAGGAAACAGTTCTAGTGTCATCTGAAGTGCCTGGAATTAACGTTTTCTGAATATATATCTGCAATATTTCCCAATTTCAGTATTTTGAAATAGAATACTTGTTCAAAGACCTTCTCCTATCAAAGTCTGGTCCTAAGCAGTTATACCACTTCGGTGCTGAAGTAGAAAGGAATAAAATAGTTCAGTTGTATACCTAAATATCCTGTTTCCTGGGATCACTCTGCAGATGTAAACAAATACAAGTATATAAATATGGAGTAAACAAGCCTTGGATTATGAAAATTTGCCCAAAGGCGAAGTCAGCTGTCTCTACAGCAAAGATATGATTCTGAACACCTATATCATGAGCAGAGCTCTGATCCAATTTCAACCTTATCAGCATTAACTATCCCAAGATTCAGTCTGATGTTACATTTAAAGTATATCTAGTAAAGGTGCAAAAGTCCATGGGACCTGATGAGATGCATCCACAGGTCTTGAGGCAACTGGCAGATGAAGTTGCTATCCATCATATTTGAGAAGTCATGGCAGTCTGCTTAAGATCCTACTGACTGGAAAAGGGGAAACATAACCCTCATTTTTAAAAATGGAAAAAAGGAAGATGTGGGGAACTACAGGCCAGTCAGTCTCACCTCTGTGCAAGATCATGGACTAGATCCTCTTCAAAACTGTGCTAAAGCACATGGAAAATAAGGAGGTGACTGGTGACAGACAACATGGTTTAAACTAAGGGCAAATTGTGCCTGACAAATTTAGTGGCCTTCTATGATGGGGTTACAGCATTGGTGGATTAAGGAAGTGCAACTGATGTCATCCACCTGGACTTGTGCAAAGCATTTGACACTGTCCCATGTGACATCCTGTCTCTAAATTGGAGAGACATGGATTTCACAGAGGGACCGCTCGGTGGATAAGGAATTGGCTGGATGGTCGCACTCAAAGAGTTGTGGTTAATGGCTCAATGTCCAAGTGGAGATCAGTGACAAGTGGCATTCCTCAGGGGTCGGTACTGGGACCGGCGCTGTTCAACATCTTTGTCCACAACATGGACAGTGGGATTGAGCACACCCTCAGCAAGTTTGCCAATGACACCAAGCTGTGTGGTGCAGTCAACATGCTGGAGGGAAGGGATGCCTTCCAGAGGGACCTTGACAGGCTGGAGAGGTGGGCCTATGCAAACCTCATGAAGTTCAACATGCAGAAGTGCGAGGTCCTGCACATGGGNCAGAGATCTTAGAGCAGCCTTCTAGTACCTAAAGGGGACCTACAAGAAATCTGGAGAGGGACTGTTTACAAGCGCATGTAGTGATAGGACAAGGGGTAATGAGTTTAAGCTGAAGGAGGGTAGATTTAGATTAGGTATTAGGAAGAAATTCTTCATTATAAGGGTGGCGAAGCACTGGAATAGGTTGCCCAGAGAAGTTGTGGAAGCCCCATCCCTAGAAGTGTTCAAAGCCAGGTTGGATGGGGCTTTAAGCAATTTGGTCTAGTGGAAGGTGTCCCTGCCTATGGCAGGGAAGTTGGGACTAGATGATCTTTAAGGTCCCTTCCAACCCAAACCATTCTATGATTCTGTGATGATTCTATGAACATAGACTATCCTGCTGCCACCCTCCTTCCTCTCATTGCTAACTCAAAGGATCATAACCTTCAAGCTCTTTGCTGCTAAGCAGCCTGATAGTCGTCTTGTTGTTAGTACTACAGGGCTATATTCTACAGAATACTTTAAAAATTGCAACAAGCAACACATAGAAAGTTTGATGTACTGATCTCTGGGCTACTTCAGCAAACCAAAACACAGTTTTTACAAGGATACAAAAAAAAAGTTGAAGGGAAATGCAAGCAGGGTTATTTGGAAAGGCAGACTACTGAATGAAGGAAATTAAATGAAGAAATATTAAGAAAGGAGCAGTTAATGTAGCATTAGCAAAAACAAAAGGAAAAAAGTGTTAGAAATTCCTGCAGCCAAAAACCTATTTTATTTCCAGACCACACTTTTTGGGGATTCTAAATACTGACTTTATACGCTGAGCAAGCCAGTTTCTCATGAATGAGCAGCATTGCAATAGATACGCTTCTTTGATACTGCCATTTAAACTCATTCCAGCTTCAAGAGCTACTGAAAGCTATATCAGAAACGTGAATAAATAAATAAAAAACCAACCCACAAAAAACAACTTCCAGGTTGACAAACCAGCCAAAATGTACTGTACTTATCCTAATTTCTGTGTGGCAAAGAACAGTCCTGTGATTCCCATCATTGTTCTTTCAATAGAGATTCTTTCTAAAAAACAGATTAGTCTATAGCCCCATAAAGCCTGCTTAACAGATCTTGTTAACAACAATATTATCATCAATGGCCATGTTCAAATCCTGGTAAAATACTACAGCATGTCAGAAGCTTGTAAAACCTCTAACAATACACCAGTTTCTTGAAAGTCTACAGAAGCTGTAGAAAGTTGTTTTATTCTTGACTTAGCCACTATTCACACTTAGGAGGGCAAGCAGAACAATGTGTGTAGCTTAATTTGGAAGAAAGCATGAACACATTTTTTTAATTAATCAGGAAATATCTATAAACAAGTCAACCATAATTGCTTTTATAAATCCCAACCTTAAAATCTAATTTAAGTAATAAGGCATTTGTCACTGTAATAATAGCCTGATGTACAGAAGCTCTGGGCATAAGTAATGTGATAAAAGCCCCCACTTTATCAGATCTCTCTGCCATGGAGCCCCATACCACATTTGATAACTGCCTATTTCCTGTAGAATAATTCATTCTTGTAGTGGGGTAGGAGAAAAAAGTGATGCAGATTTTTCTGAGCACATCCAGATTGTGTGAAAGCATTATATACATGCATTTAAAAGCATATGTTGCACCTTTGATGTGCAACATTAAGGTATTACAGATCTGAAATTTTTAGATTCGCATATTTAAAATAAAATTGTTTTTAAAGGGGTACTTGTATTTAACAAACATACCGGTCCAAATCCTCCACCACTAGATAACATCTCAGGGTTCTTCTTCAGATCAATGTGTTGCTGTGGTGTCTGACTTGTTGACAGCCTCCAAGGCTCTGACAAAACCTTTATTAGATATGAAAGAAGTGTAAAGAAGTATAATGCACTGTTTAAGAACATGAAGCTTTCTTGAAAACTAGTTAAGATAAGTTAGAAAGCACTTAATAAAGCAATATTAAGGATAACTCCAGTTCCCATTTCAATGGAATGAACAATTAAGAAGGTTAAAAGAAATAGAGAATAAAAGTTCATTCCATAGAAATGCTATTTCAAAACAGATTAATCTGGTCTATAGCCTGATAAATTCTGCATTACGGGTCTTGTAACAACAAGATCATTAATGGCTATATTCAAATCCTGGTAAGGTATTCCATCAAGTTATAAGCTTGTAAAATCTCTAACAACACACACGTATCTTGAAAGCCTGCGGAAGCTGTAGAAAGTTGTTTTGTTCTTGACTTAGCCACTACTCACATTTAGGAGAGCAAGCAGACAAATGTGAGTAGCTTAATTAGGAGGCAAACTGGAACACATTTTTTATTAAATCAGAAAACATGAACAAGTGCAATATAATAACTTTTACAAAACCCAACCTTAAAATCTAGTTTAAGTAATAAAGCATTTGTCTTGGTAATAAACAGTGACATTAATGTTGGGTATTAAAACCCCCCAAAGCACAAACAAACAAAACTCCGCAATATACAGCTCCTTTAACTCACAGTAACTTAAGTGATTTTTGTCACAGTTCCAAAAGAACATTCTTAGAAAACACACAGCCTCTGTTGTGCTGCCTTGAAAATATGTAAAAACCACAGCAACCAATAATTCTTTTTTACTATTGACTTCCTTGCAATCCTTAATAACATGTGTTATACTACAAGCTCAGAGAAAGCATTACTGTAGGTCTATTAATAAGTGCACGTGTGTAGCAAAATGAAACTAACTTGTAATCTACCAGCAGATATTAAACAATGCTAGCTAGCTAGCTTTTTTTCTTAGGAAAGCCAGAGCTCTATAAGTATGTACACAGATACCACAAAACACTACATAAACAAAGGATATTTACATTAATTAATGGTTATCAATACAAGTCACTTACTTCCTTAAGGAAAGGAGAATCTACAGCAAGGTACTTTGACACAACATAAAGGCAGAACAGATGGCGGTCAATGCCAGCACCAGTCATGGCAAGACGATATAAGTGCTGATGTTTGGCAGCAGCAAGCCGAAAGACCTTAAGCTTATTTTCATTCTAACAATGAAAAAAAAAGATGAAGAAAAAAATCAGTTAAGTGAACTGGGTTGAGGATAGAGGTGCAGAAACTAAGTTACAGCAATGGCTCTCAAGCCTAGAGCACCCAAGGGTCAAGTACAAGAGAGAACACATGCAACTAACACAAAATACTAGTATCCTCTGGCTTTTCAACCTCATGTATTCAATTTCAGGTATTAGCAAGTGCCAACTATTACCTGCTGTAAACAGTGCATAATGAAAACAAATTTGTATTTTAAGTATGATCTAACCCCAGAATCAAACATCATTACAAGTCAAGCTTACTACATTATTGTGTATTTAGTTTCTAGAGACACTGGTCTTAAAAAGTTACAGAAGAGCAAATCTCAACACGATTTAAGAAAAGCTGGTACTGCAACAACCATTTTAGATGGCAAACTGACAACACTGAAGGTATTGGGGTCCATCAACGCTGGTCATTTTTTAAAAGCCTTCTCTTAAGAGCTCAGGAGCAGGCAATTCCGAAGTGTTGTAAGTCAAGCCAGTGGAGCAGAATGCCTGTCTGAGCAAGGATCTTCTAGAACGGTCATGATTTAACCCCAGCCAGCAGCTAAGCACCATGCAGCTGCTTGCTCACTCCCCCCATGGCAGGATGGAGGAGAGAATCAGAAGAGTAAAAGAAAAACCTCATGTGCTGACATCAAGAAGGTTTAATAGGTAAAGCAAAGGCCATACACACAAGCAAAGCAAGATAAGGAATTCATTCACCACTTCCCATTGGCAGGCAGGTGTTCAGCCATCTCCAGGAAAGCAGTGCTTCATCATGCGTAACAGTTACTTGGGAAGACAAACACCATCACTCCAAGCATCCCCTCCTTCCTTCTTCTTCCCCAAGCTTTATGTGCTAAGTATGATGTCATATAGTATGGAATATCCCTTTGGTCAGTTGAGGTCAGCTGTCCCAGCTGTGTCCCCTCCCAACTTCTTGTGCACTCCCAGCTTACTTGCTGGTGCGTGGTGTGAGAAGCAGAAAAGGCCTTGACCCTGTGTAAGCACTGCTCAACAATAACAAAAAACATCTCTGTATAACAAAAACATCTCTATATTATTAAGAGTTTTCAGCACCAATCCAAAACATAGCCTCATGCTAGCTACTATGAAGAAAATTAACCCTATCTCAGCCAAAACTAGCACAAGAACTTAGGAATAAAAGAAGAGTGTATGGACATTAGAAACAAGAACAGGCAACACAAGAGGACTACTGAGATGCTGTCTGCCACTGTAGGAAGAAAATTTGTGTGGCCAAAGCTCCATTAGAATTCAAGCTGGCCAGTACTGTAAAGGACAAAGAAAAGGCTCCTCACAAATAGGGATGTGGACAAAGCAGGGACATTTAATAACTTCTTTACTTCTGTCTTTGGCACTGATGAATGGCCCTGGGACCCCCAGAGGTCTGTGCTGGAAGACTGTGGCTAGAGGGGATGATAAAACTCCCAGTCAACTTTGAACTTGTTCAAGACTTGCAGGTAGAGCTGGAGACACATTAGTCTATGGGGCCCAGTTGGATTGATTTCAACGTATTAAAAAAAGCAGGCTGATATTATCATGGGACCTCTCTCCATTGTTTTTCAATGGTATTGAGAACCTGGAGAGGTCCCAGTTGACTGGAAGGTGGAAAACGTCCCAATTTTCAAGAAGGGTTAGAAGGAAGACCCTGGTAATCCAGTCTCAATTTAGTGCTTGGTAAAAATCATGGAGGAAGTTATTCTGGGAGTTAATGAAAAACAATTGAGAGACAATGCAGTCATTGGTCACAGTCAACATGGGTTCACAAGGGAAAAGTCCTGTTCAACTAACTTAATTTCCTTTTATGACAAAAAGTCACCCATCTAGTTGACCAAGGGAAGCCAGTAGATGTGGGGTTTTTTGGATTTTAGCAAAGCTTTTGATAACCATCTCTCACAGTATCCTTCTGGGCAAAATGTCCAGCATACAGCTAGATAAGACCATAGTACATTGGGCTGATGACTCATGGTCAAAGAGTTATAATAAATGGAGTTACATCAGGCTGGCAGCCAGTCACTAGCGGGGCTCCCCAGGGCTCAGTTTTAGGGCCAGTGATCTTTAATGTTTTTATAAAGGATTCCGATGCACTAGTTGAACGTACATTAAGTAAGTTTGCCAATGATACTAAATTAGGAGGAGCTGTGGACTCCCTTGAGGGTAGAGAGGCCTTAACAGAGAGATCTGGATAGACTAGAGAGCTAGGCAATCATCAACTGTAAAATTTAACAAGAGCATGTGCTGGATTCTGCACCTGGGACGGGGTAATCCTGGTTATATGTACAAACTGGGGGATGAGAGGCTGGAGAACAGCCCTGCAGAGGGCAAGACTTTGAGGAGCAGCTCTGTTCAGCTTAGAGAAGAGAAGGCTGAGGGGTGACCTCATCACAGTTTACAACTTCCTCAAGGGTAGGTGCTGATCTCCCCTCTCTGGTGAACTGCAATAGAACACGAGGAAATGGAATGAAGCTGTGTAAGGGGAAGTTCAGACTGGACATTAGGAAAAGGTTTTTCACTGAGATGGTGGTCGTTCACTGGAACAGGCCCCTCAGGGAAGTGGGCACCAAACCTGTCAGAGTTCAAGGAGTGTCTGGACGATGCTCTTAGTCATATGGTTTCATTTTAGGTAGTCCTGTGAGGAGCAGGGAATTGGACTTGATGCTTCTTATGGGTCCCTTCCAACTTGAGATATTCTATGATTCTGTGAACACTGTGTGAATGTTGCAAGGGCTGAAAGAAAGTGACTGTTCAAAATACTTAGATAGCCATTCTGTTAAGATTTTATAATACAGAATGCACTACATTGAGTATATGGCAACCTGTCACTTCTTGTCTTTAGCATCACTGCATTTGACATCACTTATTTGGGACACAGTGAGCAGCCTGTTTGCCTACAGCATGAGAAACTAATAAATCACTTGTTCTCGTGCTAAGCATGCCTACCATTCACACTCAGGAGTAAAGCTTTGAGGATAGTCCATGGAGGATACAAGTGCTCAGGAAAAATTCTAAGGAAGAACCCAGAGAAAAAGTAGAAGCAAGCAGCAAAGGCAGACAACTATTTTAAAAATAATATATAAATGCATATGGCAGAATATTCATAACATATAAAAGCTAAAAAATGCATTATGAAGGCAGGGTTCCTCTGCTCTCTGGCTGATCATTCCAGAAGAAGGGCAATAATGAGTCAACAAGTCTGAAAAAAGAATCATGTTTGCAGTAACAAAAAAAAGTGAGCAGAATGAAGTCTGCTATATATATGATCTTGCCATGTATGGGGCTACCTTATTCCTGTAACAAAAATGCAGATGTTAACTGCAGAGATGTAATAGCAGTTATTTCTGACATTAGGATTATGTCAAAATTACTTTCTATACACAGGGTAGTTGTACAGCAGCTGTGCCACACAGTTACGTATGACATGTTGACATGGCTGGATTTCCAGACTTGCACTGGTCTGATCGTAGCTCCTAGTACAAAATATTGAGAAATCCAGGGGATTTTACCTACATAAAACTTCCAGAAACAGGAGGGAGAAAAAAAGTTTCTCTTTCTCTGTGCATCTATTTTCTTGCAGCAACATTTATTCATGCAGCTAGAATCTCATCTGTTCAGACTTCTCTGCCCTAAGAACTGATCAACTAAAACTCTTTCCTGAAGGACCATTATGTAACTTACTTTTAAAGATGCTCAAAGTGAAAACACAACCTCCACCAGTAATCTCTTCCAGGCTTCTCAGCATTTCCCTCCTCACTCATTATCTTTGCTAGCAGAAATTTAAGTCAATTACTTCTTGGGTCAGAGCACAGATTGTTCCCATCATCTCTGCATCAGACTTTTTATCCTCTTGAGCACAACCTGGCTCCCTACCTCTTCCACAGTGTTCTCTCTCCTTTAGACTAGGCAAGAATAATTAAGTTCAAACTCTCCTCACAGATCCTTTTCAGAGGTTTCTAACCATCCTGCTTGCTCTCTTTAGACACTCTCCAGTCCATCCATACCTCAAGTGTGGTATCCAAAACAGGACATACCACCCCAGCTAATGCTGTAGTAGAAAAAAAGAGTGCAGAGACAAGACTACTAAAAATAAAGGGCAAGACTAAAGTGAGGGCTCCATTTTTTTCAGTGGTATAGGATTGGACGTGCTACATCAGTGTTCAGTTACTGATTGTTACCATCCTAGATCTTTTTTGTTAGAACTTCTACCCATGCAGCTGTTACTCACACCTGGATGCAATACCTTGAGTATATTTCTATTTAACAAAATCCTCTTTTTCAGGTCAAATTTTTATTAAATCTGAAGAACTGGAAATCCCCTTCAGCTTAGCAAAGCCTACTAAAAAGATTTATTTCATCAGCTGTATGTGTGAAAACTGTACTAGCAGTGGATTAAAGGACAGCCCTCAAGATGACTGTCCTCCACTGTTCCATTTCAACAGCAAACATTTTAACCAGTATTGTACAAGTTTTCAAAACCAAGAGGTTTTCCTCTAGACCAGGCTTCCTTTGTTTGCTAATCAGAACATGACAAGAAAGATTAAAAAGCCCACTGAAATCAACATATAAAAGCAACTACTTATTTCCTGTGAATACTTACAACTGGCATGAGATTACTTGTTTTAAAATTCAAACAGATTCGTAAAAGTGACAAAAATTTCACAAGTCATCTGTGTTTTCTGGAGTTCAGGAACTGTAAGAAATGGCATATTTGGCTAAGTTACTGTCATTTTCTTTTGCAATAGCCTTGAACTTCTGCCATGTTGACAGAAAATGTGGACAATTACTTTATGCTGCACTTCCTTCCTTAAAAAAAGGCATCACTATGTGTTTAAAAACTATTTGGATATGTATACCTAGTGATAACACATGTGCCTTACAGATTGTATAAGGAAACAAGACATGAACTTACACTTTCAGTTGGGTCTTCCATGGTTTGAACAAAATTACATGATTCAACAGTACACGAACGAACAGTTTCGGTCCTGCCTTCTCTGAACAAGCGTGTCATAGAGGCTTCATATGTTAAAGAAAATTTTCCCATGTCCTTGAAAAGGGAAAAATAAGAACTTAAAGGTTTTAGCCAGACTTAGCCCCTCTTTCTTAATCAACAGTTCAAGGTAAACACACAGGATTGTCAATCACTCCACAAATTAAACTCAAGTTTTCAGTAACCCAGCATTAGCAGTCTTACCTAAAGATAATAAAGGCAAAAATAAGATTAGTAGCAGTATTTGATAAACACTAACAGAAAAAACAAACTAGCAAGGACTATCTTGGCATTTTATATTCAGTCTTCTTCACTTTATAACAGAAGCAGATTTAAAGGCTATCAAAAACCTATTTGGAAGTTCAGTGGCTTCCTAATTAACACATCTGTGGTAAGTAATGGAGAAAACTAACATCCTTAAAAGTATTTTGGGTTAAAGGTTTAATAGCATGGAGAAGCATGCTAGTGTGGGGATTTTCAAGAAAGTGAGAACTGAAAACTGCCTGCAATTCCAGGAAGTGTGGCTTCTATATTTCCTATAGATGTGCACAATCTACAGATTAAAAGTTGCCAAATGATAGAAGTTTATCTAACATGCTAGCAACTCTACCTGTCTAAAACACACATCAGAACAGATTGTGAAAGTCTATTCAGTTTTAGATTAAGAGGATAGGTGTTCAAAATAAAACAGGTGAGTGGGTAATCAAACTATTTGCCACGTAGCTATCCTAACCAATGGCAAAAAAAAAGACTAAGTGGTGATAGCAGGCAGGATATCTGGATGCTTTGAAAAAACATTTGGAATTACTTAAAAAGTGTTAGAACAGTATCTCAACAGTGACAACTAGAAAGCAAAATGAAAAATGTGCATGTTGCTACACGAGTGTTTTCTGAAAGCACATTATAGAAAAGGTTAACTAACAGAAGAAAACACAAGCAGGCATTTCTCTTAATCCTGTTAGGGAGCCTGAATGAAGGGTGACTCCAAACTAAAAGATTAAATTTAATGTCCTTTGGATTATAACGTCACTTGGATTATAAACATAGCTACTAGAAGTTTCATATCTACTTCTTTCAAGTCCAAAATGCCTAGGAATAGACCAACTAAGCAGAAGAGCAGAATTTGCATGAGCATCAATATGTCAGCCTTTGGAAAATTAATTTCCAGCCAGTAATCTGTTTAGGGTTTGTAACAATTTCCATTGAATGCCTTCAATAACCTTGTACAACCAGTGCAAGATTACCCTAAAGTACTTTACACAGTCACATGTTTTTATCAAAGATGTTGTACCCATTTAATGGGATTCTAGAAGCCAGAAACAGTCTGTTCTTACCCGATAGTGAGCAAGCTGCAGGGCAAGTTGCACGAAGGCATCAGGGCTGGTTTTTGCTTTCTTTATTAGTCCTTTCCCAAAAGTGTCAAAGAAAAATGAATAGAAGTCCACATCATCTGCCAGAGCTGTAGCAATGCTCAAAGACCTCTCAATCACTTCTTGACACTAAAATAAATAAATAAAATATACCTATATACTCATATGTGCATATGCATACATTTGATTGCATTTGAGAGAACTGTTGAAAAAGTGCAAGTATTTTTAATTAATAAATAAGAAATGCTCCCTTTATGCATGCCAGGAACATAATTATATAAACAATCTCCCTTTAGAGAAGGAGGAGCAGCTATCTTTGCCAGAAAGTTAGAATTCAAGAAGTTAACAAAAAATAAGTTTCAAGCAAATGCACATCTGGAGTAAAAAAAACAAAACAAAACAAAAACCAACACTTTAAAAATACACAAGCATTAAGACTGTTCAGATCACTAGAACATACAAGAATGACCCACAGAGCTAGAATGGCAATAGTTGTGTGGCTTCCAATCTGCCATACGTGCTTAATTAAACATATCACCAACCATTACCTTTTTTATTCAAAATTAAAATCCAAATAGGTGATTGGCAGTTTGTCTTGAACTCAGGAAAACAAACAAACATTATCAGACAGTTGACACGTTTTTGACATGTTGTCAACCAAGAAAGTTTCTAGTAAAAACTTGGCATTTCCTGGCCATAATTTTTAGAGTGATGTTAAAATCTTATCTTTTTAATGTCCACACATAAAATTCACATCTTATAGGACTCAAAGGAATTTGAAGTTTATAGGGTTTATAGTAATTTTTTGTTAGGGTTTATAGGGTTATGAGTATATAGGGTTTTCAATAATTTATGGAGTTTATGAGTAATTACTTAAATGATTTGACAGCTCAGGCAAAGAGGAGCTTCATCCTAAAACCACTAGCTGTTCTGTACTTACTTCTTCCGGAATTTCCCACTGCAGTTTGGTAGGAATAGGAATATTTTTATTGGTATCTCCTTTGCAATGCCCATCTTCTGAATAACCCAGTTCAAGATACTCAGTTGCCATTACATTCTGCAAAGAACGATACTTCTTCAGAGTTGCAACACATTACGTATTGCTGTGGAATTAGGATTTCATTGTGAAATCAATATAACCTATTTTCGGTACATAGTGAAATACAATATCCAATCCATTTCCAAATACTGAGAACAGCTAAGTGAAGCCCTCTGTTTCACCACTTACTTCAAGGCATTTTTCCTTGTGTTCTGAATGGGAAGAATATCAGATGCGCACAAGCACCTGTTCGATTACACTGGTGCATTATATTAGATGCTACTGAATTAATAGAAATGTTTCAATTAAAAACCCATCTCAAACTTACTAGTAGTAAAAAAAAGTCAGTCTTAGAGTCTTAGATTTCACAACCTTTGTTCAATTTACATTCTAGAGAAATTCTGCAGTTTTGCTGTCCGTCAAAACTTGCTTGCCAAGATACAGTTTATTTCAGAGTAAGTGCATATCCCTGCAAGAATTTAATAATTTTTTTAAGATTTGCATCCCACTAAAAACTGCAGCTTATTTTATATAGGTACTAGAGCTCTTGGGTGGGGAAGTAGAATGTTTCCAAGATGAACAATACAACTTGAACAACAGACAAAAAGGGATCTGTCTCAAGATTTCAAACATCATCCTCAATGTAAAAAAGCCAAAAAATAAACTCAAAAATACAGAATTATCAATAGATTTGAATCTATTAAATATGGAAAGGAAAAGCTTGACAAAAATCTACCACATGTTCTACATGCATATTTCTAATAATTTAATTTTCTTACATAGTGGTCAGAACGTGCCAACTATGAAATAAAGCTTAATCTATTCTATTCTAAAAATAGACAGTCTATGAAGAGCTAGCAATGGATAACTGTAGGAAACTAAATCCTACTTCATTTATTTTAGTCATCTTAATTCTTAGCAGGAAATGAACCAAATGAGAGTAAATACAGAGATATGAACTAAAGCATATAACATCATTAAAAGAAAAAGTAACTGTTTTCCATTGAGCTAGTCTAAACAGCACTATCAAGTCAATCTCAAATCATTTTGGCCTTCTTTTGTCCCTGGTTAGAGAATGCAATGAGAATTTTTTTGCTCTTACATACATGGAAATGCTCATATAAAAAAATTAAGAAATTACTTGTGGCACCAGTCACACTGAGACCCATTTGCACAAATACATAATGAAATCAGAATTAGCTAACATTGATGAAATAGTTTTGAGTGATTGAGTCACGTAACTGTTCACAGGTTTAAGCTTTAAAAAGAAAAAAATCAAATATTCATTGCAAATAAATAGAGGAGAGAATTAAAACAGCATATCAATGTGCAGCTGATCAAACAATGCCTTAGAAGAAAAGTTAAACTCTGTACCACTTCTTTAAATTTTAAAAATAAGTGTGGGATTTTTATAGCACAAGAAAGCACAAGTGCTTCAAGAGCACATATATATGAAAGATACAATGCTATATCAAAGAGGAAACAATTTATTGATTTAGAATATTATAAATAAATGGGGAGCTGTATCACCCTTCTATGAAGGCTCATTAAAAAGCCATAAAGACCTTTAAAGGACAGCAACTTTTTCTTTTAAGCAAGGTGTGGTGTTTTTTGGTTTGGTTTTTTTTAAGTTCTACTGTCACTGTTGATACAGGCCCATAAACACTCATCAGCAATGTGAATGCAAAGGACTGAAAGTAACCGCTGATCTTCAGGACTGTTGCATGGACCATAATATCCCATCATCTTCTGCATTAACTTTTTGTACTAAACACCTACCTCCCACAGGTGTCCAACAATAGGAGCATCTGCCCAAGAGTGCTCTGCATTCAGACCCATTTTGCCATTTTTGAATACTATAAGTGTGAATGTTTTATCAAACCACCTACAAAAGAAATTAAGATTTCCTTATGGTTTTGTACATTTCAACAGTGGTTTTATACCATAACTTCATCTCCCTCAAAAATGCACATTCATGTAGACTAGTTCTTGGCTTCCCCCCCCCCAATAATAGTTTATTTAGATAAATAAACATAAACTTGAACCTCATGAAGTTCAGCCATGTGAACACCATGAAGTTCAACAAGGCCAAGTGCAAGGTCCTGCTCCTGGGTCAGGGCAATGCCCAGTATTAAGACCAGCTGAGAGATGAACGGATTGAGAGCAGCCCTGCAGGGAAAGACTTGGGGTACTGGTGGATGAAGAACTGGACATGAGCCAGCAATGTGTGCTTGCAGGACAGAAACCTAATCATATCCTGGGCTGCATAAGAAGCGGTGTGGCCAGCAGGTTGAGGGGAGGCAATTCTCCCCTCTACTCTGCTCTTATGAGACCCCCCCAACCTGGAGTACTGCACAACAGCTCTAGGGTTACCAGTACAAGCCTGACATGGACCTGTCAGAGCAGGTCCAGGGGATGGCCATGAAAATGGTCAGAGGGCGGGAACATCTCTCCCATGAAGAAAGGCCAAGAGTTTGGGCTGTTCGGTCTGGAGAAGAGAAAGTTCTAGGACACTTTATTGCTGCCTTTCAATATATAAGGGAGCCTTATAAGAAAGACTGAGAAAGACTTTACCAGGGCCTGCAGCAACAGGGCAAGGGGCAATGGTTATAAACTGAAAGAGGGTAGATTTAGATTTGCTGTAAGGGGGACTTTTTTTTTAAATTTTTTTTATTATGAGGGTGGTGAGACACTGTAACATGGTGTCCAGAGAAGTTGTGGATGCCCCATCATTGGAAGTGTTCAAAGTCAGGTTGGACGAGGCTTTGAGCAACCTGATCTAGTGAACTGTGTCCCTGCCCATGGCAAGGGAGTTGGACTAAATGATCGTTGAAGGTTCCTTCCAATGCAAACCATTCTGTGATTCTATGAAATTTATCATCTTGTATGTCACTAATTCATATGTATTAGCCATGTGAATTAGTGAAATTCTAAAAAAGAGAAGGTGTTTTCAACAGTCAACACTGTACCTGTCATGACATCTGCCATGTATTAAGGATTTTGCATATGCATCCAGTGACCTCACTGGATCATCTTTCCTGTACCCTTGTTCAATGTCATCCAACGTCACAAAAAATGCTGCTTTTTCAACAGCATCTAAGGATTGTTTGTTCTTTCCACGGCTAAAATAAGCCTGTCGAGCTTTAGCCCATGGTACTCTGCAAAAAGAATTTGGTTTATAATCAGATTACATGAATTTGTCAACGTTTTATCACCCTTAAGATCAGTACGAGACATTTGCCCTACTTCTATTAAATTTGAAGCAACTACTTTTATTGCATTTAAACTATATCAGCAGTGAAAAATTCTGACAATAACTGTACAATGTAATCCTAGGAATCAATTCAACATATCGCCACACACATGCAAAGCTTAATCCTCAGAAATTCAATATTTCTGTGGAATGCAATACATATAGCATAGATCATCTACGTTTATAACTGCACAAAAGAAAGTATCTATTACATAGAAGAAGAAAATAGTAATAATAATGAAAACAATCAACAGATTAATATCCATCATTGTAGCACCTAAATCTAAGAGTCTGGACACTTGTCACTGAAGAGTTCCATGGCAAATCCCTGAAGCAGATCTGAAGTTAAAGAAGTTCTGAACAATGTAATTTCTGTATGGTTGGCCTACATTTATTTATAAATTGATGTGGTTTTCCCAATGAAAAAATATTTCAGTTTGTTTTGAAGCAGAAAGTGAGAAAAAGGGAGGAACTCCTATTAAGAAGGTATATGAAAATCCACAGCTCTTTCTCTCCTTTGTCCAGAAACAGCTAGGCAGTTTGAACTAAGTTTGCCACAATTTACTTGAATTCAATGATCTTGCACCTAGAACCATGTACATACTGCTCTATTTTGTAGGTTCAAGTCATGAATATGGAGTAACAGTTACTGAATTCACATTCTCAATCTTAAAAATTAAGGTATTCTTTAAAATGCCAGTGAAGCCCAGAGTAGATAGAATACTCAAGTAGTTCAATATCTGTAATACTGTAAAATTTCCAATGATCCCTCTTATGATAACCACGAATAAAGCAAACCTTTCCAGCTAAGTATAGGTAATCTGTATACAGGGTTGCTGCTGCAAAGTTACTTTTAACTCCTTGTAGTTACAAATGACTGAAGAGCTGTTACACATTAGCAGTATACAAAACCAGTGATCAAGGTATAATCAACTGACTGCAGCCTATTTAACATTACAAAGCCAATATTCAATTAGTATGTTATACAACTATTTCTAAATATTAAAATTAATTTTAAAAGTAATAAACACCATACCTATCTCCTGCAGTAAGAGCTGCTAGTTTCTCTTCACCAGCCTGAGGCTCTGAATCATCATCAAGAATTCTTTGCATCTGCTGTTCGATTTCTCGGGGTTTCAACAGTCTACCATCATGGTATAGCCACACTTTGAAGTAACGGCCCTTATGATACACAACAATGTGTTTGCTGTCTTTCACATGCTGGAGAGTGTCTAGAATTACAGTTAATTATGTGACAACAAAGCTGAAGTCCCAAAACACTAATGTATAATTAACATTAAATGCCTACTGCATTCACTACCAGTTAGCCACAGATTATTTATTTTAACAAAGAAATAGTGTGGAATAAAATGCTCCCCCCGATGCTATTTTAACACAAAGATTCCTGCATGAAACAGTCAAATACCTGGATTTGTTATTCATTTGCATATATAGCACCACCAGTTTCCACACTGGAGGCTGATATTAAGCACCTGAATCTGTATTTCTGTGTCTGAAAAGCAAGCACTAGTAGTATAGTCTGACTAAGCAGTCAGCAAAAGAACACACTAGATGAGTCTCAGGAAAGGTACTTTTAAATCATCTGCATTCAAGTGCTACACAACTCATGGTACAATCTGTGGGGAATGTTAAGAGCCCAAATTTAGTATCATAAGCTTTTGTTCACATTTATCCTGGCAGATGCAGAGTGAATACTCTATCTGTGGCCAAAAAGTGTAGTGTTATGGAAGCCAGTGCAGCAGAAACCTGGGCCACAAGTTTTTCCTCACTTTATAATTTATATGGCTTAATTGGGGTAAGCCTGAATGTAGTCATGAAGACATTGTATCAAAGCCTTCAACTGATGAAAACTGTTAATTGAATTCCTTCACTACCCTAAAAAACTGATATGTTCCTATAAATCTTAAAAGTCCCATTACTGAGATGGTTAAGAAAGATGATGCCAAAACCGAGGGCTGATCCTAAGAGTCATGATTCCAACAGATTCAAGAAGCATTGTACCAGGAAACAGTTCCATCGTTTGGGTGCTGTCAGCTATCCATAAAGTTTTAGTAGGAATGCTCCATCTACTGATTGGAAGCAGTTTTATGCTAATCATGCCTTTGGCTATCCACTTTGCTTCTGCCAATCTTTTATCACAGGCATCACTCCAGCTGTCAAGTATGTTAATACAGTGGGTTGTGAATTCAGGAGAAACCCCACAGAGGACAAAAAGAAGCAACAAAGCAATCATCAGCCAGTGACGTAACTTTTTCTATAATCCCAACCTGAGTCAGGACACCCCAAGGATTTGTCTCATGTACGTGATATGTCTGCACAAAAAAAGACAACCTCTTGAATGTAAAAAGCAAGTGAGATCATTAGTCATCTATATGAACAACTGACTTCACAAAAGTTGTTAAGCCCTGGCAATTACCTCTCAGACACCTTACTTATGGGTCTAAATACAGATTTATGCTCCTGGAGTAAAGATTTGTTGTAATTAAAAAAAAAAAATCCTTTGCTTTTTCTTGTCACTCCAATAAGTCATTTATGTACATCTGAAGACGCATGTAACATATTGCATGGGTTTCCTATAAAAAACAAAAATGGGAATGGAAAGACATAAAGACTCTTAGCTGCTTAAAAGAAATGATTCACTCCATAGTGTGTTTTGTTAAAAGACCTGAAGATTAAACAACTGCTCATGTGACAGGATACAATGTTCATTAAGATTTTACCACAAATTAACATGAAGACATGCTATAGAATTTTTCTTTTTTCTTCCTCCCCTAATATTCTGCTCCTTTAAGAACTGTAACATACATAAAATACTTAAAATATAGTTGAAATCAGTGGGCAAGAAATCAAGATACTCATGAGAATCTGAGAAAAGCACCTTTATAACTCACTTATCGACATACAGAATGACAAAAGTTGTTTTTCCTTTAGAAAAATAGAAACAATGAAAAACTGAAAAAGTAAAATAGGAAATGTGAAATGCTAAAGAGGAAAATAAGGTAATTTGATGATGTTGACTGTACTTTAAAAGACATTAAGCAGGAGAAACCAAAGAGAATCATTGCTATATGGGATATATTTTAATAAGATGTTACAGTTAAAATGAGCCACTTCTACACTTCTGGACAAAACTCATTTCAGACTAAAAGAACACCAAATCCAAAGCTAAATGCAAACAGTTCACATCTTTTATCAATGACAAGGAAGGGGCCAGCGTAGCACTTTCAGTACTTGAAGTAGTCTAAGTAACAATAGTGCATACACTAGCATTGTCTAATACAAATTTTAAAACTTGCTAGTCTACTTAAGCTAGTAGTTCATGATCAGGGAGTAATCAATCACATCAGGCATGTGTTTTTCTCCATTTTGCAGATAAAGGAAGAAAAGGAAATAATTCCTCAATAATCTACCAAAGGCCAGCAGCAAAACAGAGTAAAATCCTTATCTGACACACGCACCTACTGCTTTATCCACTAACCAATGCCATTTCCTCTCCCCTTATCCAACTTCATACAGTACAAGTAGACCTCAAGCAGGGAAGAGTGGGCACATCTCTGTCTGTTTAGAAAGAGTTTTTTATTCTGTAGTTGAGTGAGACTGACATGCTCAAAGGCAGCTTGAAACGTAAGAGTTACAGATCTCAAAGAAAGTTTAAGAAATAAGTAAGTATATCCCATCTCCAGGTGACAGCCTGTACGCACATTTGCAATGGAGGTGACTAACCAATTACCCCTTGCATTCCAAATTCCTAGTGATAGTCCTCTGTGGTAATAATGACTGTCAGGATAAATCTGCCAAATGCTGTATTTCATTTTCATTCTGATGCTGCCACTATGATGCAGCATTGGACAAACATGTGAACTCAGTTCTAAGAGGATCTTCAGCATATAACCAAACCAGATCACAGAAACCTAGATATAGCTTAAACTTTTTTAGAAAGCACAACAGAAATCTCCACTCAAATCTGCTGTGAAATTAAAGAATGAGGAAATGGATAGCAATGTTTTCTTTCACTTGTTGACTACAAATATTAGTCTTTCTAGATGTAATCTGCCTCCTTTTACAGTGACAAAACGCAGGAAAAAAAACCCCAACAAAAAAGCCACTTTAATATTAAGATCACAAAAAAACCAGCTTGAGTCTAGAAATTTAGGATAAGCTGATGGAAATCTTTGGAGGCTACCTTGAGAAGAAACCCATGATGAACCTTTAGGGATACGTTACCTTTAGAAAAATAACACCATATGGAGAAGAACCAGCCTCAAGATCTTGGATGATGTATTGACCCATCAAAAAATATGGTATTTTTATGTTGAGATACAACAAACACTTTATCAAAGGTTTGTCATTAACTGAAGTGAAAAGCTTTTATAACTAGAAGCAATGTTAATGAATGCATGCAATGAGAGCATACATACACCTACAGTGAGAAAGTGTATATGAACTGTCACTTACAGATACTCTTTTTTTTTTTTCCTGAGTTAACATGATTGCTTCTGATCATGTAGATATATCCTTAGTCTCCCACAATAAGCAGAAGTTGCAGGAATAGACTCATGTGAAAGCAACCCTGCTGTAAGTCAACAGGTACATCCCTCTATTCAACATTAAAATGTGAAAACTTAGTTACTCATAGCTTAGGATAATCAGACGATTGCTGGGAGTTAGGGCAGGAACTTACAAAATCTGTAGCATGTATTTTTTTAATGTGTTACAGAGAAAGTTTTGGACACATTCCTTATTACAGGTGATTTCACTTAGCTGATGTCTTACAGTGCATATAAAAGGTCAAGGTAACAGTGGCATTGAAAACCTTGACAGGAGTAAGACTGTACCTGCCTCTAAACAAGGTAAACAACTAGTGTTGAATGTACGTTCACAGTAAGAAAACATTGGAATGTTGTTGTGAATCATATGTTGAAAGAAAAAAGGGAGAGTCAAGCAAGCAAAAGATTTTCAAATGGTTGAGATAACAGAATACAACTTTTACAGATATAAAAGCACAGATATCAAAGGATCCTGAAAGAGTAGAATGAAGAAAAGGCTATTTATAAATGAAAAACACAGGGCAAACAAGAGTTTCTTGAAGTTAGTTTTTACTTTAAGTAAAGGAAGAGACAGAAACCACTGAAGTTTCAAAATCACCCTAGAAGGAAAAACATCACTGTACTTCATAGCAATTCATTCATTCCTAAGTATTGGAAGAAAGTATGAAGTGTGTCCCTGTGTCTGTCAGATCCTTATCTGGGAAAACAGTATTTTTGCAGAAAATACCTAAAAACCTGAATTCCATTAAGATGTTATTCTCCTTGGCTGCCCCAGCTTACCTGATTCCTCTCCCGGGATACGGGAGGTATTAAACATCCGTTCCCACTGAGCTGAGCAGAGTGGAACAGTAGATCCCATCAGAAGAATCTGTGCCACAAATGTACATTAAAAATGTAATTTTGCATATACATTAGGAAAGTAAAAAGGAAAGAAAAAACAGGATCTGGTTAAATACAGGCTGTAGAACAGTAAGATTTATAATACATCAACTCAGGTTCATGTGTCCCCTCCCCCTCATTTGCTGGCTTTCCTTGAACTACATGTGGAAGATTCCACCAACATCCCAGTAGCTGTGTTTTCTTCCCCTCCTACCAAAAGTTCACCCTTCAGGAGGGATGACTGAAGCTAGTCAGCATCTGAAATCCAAAGAGCTCTCAACAGCTGGTCCGGATGCAAAACTTACATGTGCAGCTTGCATTACACCTTAATTTCTTCTTTTCAAGCTATTTCTGCATTTTTAACAAAGTTCATATTTTTCAGATTTGTAGTTACATGCAACTAATCACATCCCTGCCATGACCTTCAGCAAAACTAATGGTTTCCACAGTATTTGTTTGCTACAACACACAGCCACTGGACAAAACAGAAATTCAAAATGGGATTCACCTTGCTTATCTTTGCTACCTAGAAATTGGTGCAACACAGGATTTTATCATCTTCTATACTTAGGTTGCCACTGGCCCACTCTTGGCCTCAAAGTGCAGTCTTTTGTCCCAACCACCCCTTGGGCTCATACTACATGATACCACAGTCTTTTCAGACTTGAGTAGCTCAAAAGTACTGTTACATGCTTAGTACATAACAATAACATCTGTCATACACAATATTTAACATATGCAAGTACAAGCCTCTACTTGTCTTCTGGGCAAATACATACATTAATTTCCAATATTGCAACTAGTTGGCATGACAGAATCCTGAATTTTGGTAGCTGATAGTTTCTGCCCACGTGCAATTCAAGTGATAACCAAGATGTTTGCGACTACAAATTTAGTTACATCTTACGTGTAGTTCTGACAATAAGACATTCTTCTCCCATTCTGAAAACTGATCAGCTTCTTATAGACTGCAGTGGAAAAAGATCAAGATCCATTTAAAACTTATATACATACTGGCTTTATTTCTTGTCTGTCCAGTTTTTTCCGATAGAGCAGAATGGCATGGATAACATTACCAGCTCTAGCTGCCTGCAGGGTTGTTGGAGATAAATTAAGGAAGTCCTATAAAGTACATAAGAATCATAAGTTAATGATTACCAGACTACATTAAAAAAAATAAAATACTGATAGTACTTCTCATCCACATTCTTAAAGTTTATTTTGGTCAATATAGAAAAGGCTTTAAAACATATATGAAGTGCACTAGTGCAGTGAGTTGACGACTTGAAACTTAAATTTCTTCAACAGTCACAATCTGCTTAAACAGCATCAGTCCTAAAACATATATGATAACTGTTAATCATTCCACTAGAAAAAAAGACAGTGCTACTTAAAACTTGAATCTAAGACTACCATATTTCCACTTTTAGGGTCTCTTACTTTTAGGGTCTCTTACTTTTAGGGTCTCTTACTTTTAGGGTCTCTTACTTTTAGGGTCTCTTACTTTTAGGGTCTCTTACTTTTAGGGTCTCTTACTTTTAGGGTCTCTTACTTTTAGGGTCTCTTACTTGCTGCACAAATTTTCAAATATGAGCACACACCTTGTTGAATTGTGTTACCCATGAAGTTTTACACGAACTTTTGAAAGACTGCTTGTTGCAGTAAGCACAAAACTGAGTAAGTCATTACTGCATGAGTTTGCCTAAGTGGTAGACGTGCTAAGTATATTATTAGGATAGCACTGTACTTGAAGACATTGGCTGCAGGTTATACTAGAAGAAAGAAAAAGGAAAAAGGTCACATACTCAGTGGCAATGGATTTCTAAACAGAACAATATTAGGGAATAAGATACCTGGCAGGAATTTTACAGTGCTTCTTTTGACACATAAATGTGTTTATAATATTTACCTACCATTGCAAAATAGTTACTATTAACCATAATCGGTCCACGTCCTCTAAGGTAGATATACTCTTCCCACCAATCACTAACCTGTAGCAGGAGGGAAAAGAAAAGCAGTAAAATCTCATAATTTCCACAGTTTGTGTCTTCTATGTTAATGACTCCACAACACAATATTCCATACAGAAGCAGGAAGGAACCTGCTAGCTTGCCCCCCTACTTAAAAAAGACAAACAAACAAAAAATCTTGTTTGTGTTAAACTTTAGGGGAAGACAGCAAAAAAGGGGCAAGAGAATTGAATTAAATTCAGCTGTAGCTCTCTGATAAGCTTCTGAAGTAGTCATCATCTTCAGATAACATTTAAAATCCATCAGATCTTCTGAATGTTTTGCAGCCTTTGCCAGGACACTGTAGCTCAGCTTAGGCTACTGGGTACAGCTAGATGTTAGATAGTACAGTAGAAAGGAATAATATTACAGTTCTTACTATGATGTAGGAGTTTGGGTTTTCTTTTTGGTAAAAAAACCCTTTATTGTTACAATTCTTTATTTCTGTTTCATATGCTTTAGCTACTCAGTGTAAAAACGTTGTCCTAAATCACTCTTCTAAACTACCTGGGTAGCCAGGCCCACTGTTGAGTTATCAAGCTTAAGCAGCAAATAAACAGACCTCAAAAGCAATCAAAACAACAAAAGCTAAATCACCTGCTCCAGAAAACAAATACAAAATGAAGATTCATTCTTTCAAGTTATATTCTCTACACTATTTACAAATCACACAGTTATTTCTGCACAAATCAGGGGGATCTCCGATGTACTTTACGAAAATATCATGCAGTATCAATTGCCACCTTTTACATTTAAGAAAGAAAGTTATGTCATTCGAAGTAAGCCTCCTATTTATCTACTCACATAGTTTGTGGCCCACCAGGATTTTAGCTTCAAATACCACTGAAGCCTTGGTCCCAAATTAAATGCGAAATCTTTGGCAAGACCCTCCATTCTTCTGAACCCCTCATCATCCATAAGTGGCCGAACTGATTCCAGATACTAGAATCCAAGAAAAGAATCAGCACCAGTACAGTAACTAATATTTAGCTTCTTGTCATTCCTACACAAAGCATTTGAACAGTAGACAAAGATTATCCACACTCAATTCATAAGGCTGCAAATACTATGTTGTTAAAATAAGAGTATAGTCTTCTAAACATCTGCCTGCAAACTACAAAAATGAGATCTTTTTCCAGACATTTGTCAGCAAATCACAAGTGGAAGAGGTTACTTTTCTGAAGATATATTTTCCAATCAAAAAGGAAAGACGTACTGTTTCTTCAGTATTAGACAGAGAGATTTTTCATCTCAAAATCAAATCTTCAGTTTGTGACACACTGTCATATTTAACACACTTTGCTATAAAGGTTTTGTGTCATAAAACACACATTTATATGTTCAAGCTGTGGAAGATAACAAAACTAGCATGTTTCAAAAGTCCTGGAAATCACACTTCATCACATAGTCTTACATCAACAGGTATCACATCATGCCCAATATAAATTACACCAGCTTCAAATTGTCACCGGTTTCACTGGTTTGTCATAGCCTTTGTTTTAGTTTCTATGCAGATGTTTTAATCCATTACACCGTTATTAATACCACCATGCAATACTTTTATAAGAAATAGCAAACACCCCCAAGGATGTCTAAATATGGATTCGATGTTACTGAAGAAAATGAATTAATGAATGTACACACCCTGTTGACTGTATCTTTAACAGCTGGAACTGGCAACCGTGGTAAAGATGTCTGGAAACTGTATAACATGGGTTTACGTCCTGAGAAGAGTTTTACCAGTGCCTGAAGAAAAACAAAAACAAAATACACACCTCAAATTATTAGGTTCAACAAAAGAAAAATGACAGAGTAATAAAGTGTAATGTAACTCATAGTTCTTTTCACTGTAAATTATACTGTACTAAGTTTAGCAAACTATCATATTTATCACTGTTTCACAAATAAAAAATGGCACTGACATAAGCTAACTTCCTAAAGCTTAAACAACATCTTAAACAACATGTTAGAAGAAGATAAAGACTGTCATAGTCATTCCTGACTTCCCAGACAACCTTCTGGTCATTAGGCAATACTGTTGTTTATGAATACCATACTGTGATCTCAACAGAAAATAGAGACAGAGTTACTTAGCACTTCTTTTCTTTATACATTTCCTTTTGTAAAGATTAAAAAGCAAGTCTACCAGTTGATGTTTTACTATATAGTAGATACTACAAAAATACCTATATTGTGCTTCAAAACAGGAATCATTATCAAGCCCATTACTCAGCTAAGGATCCCAGATAACTATAACCACCTTTAAAAATAATAATTATGTTTTGGAATCATGGTTTACTATTTTCCAAAGTTATAGCTCAGCATCAATAATAGTATTGATGTTACAGGGAGTTTCTTCAAGCATAAGTCTATTTCAGGTAGCCTACTGCATGATTTGAACATATCAAACTGTTCAGGCACGCCAGTGTTATACACAGTGCTTGTGTTACAAAAACACAGCAACAAAACAAAAAAGCCAGAGATGACAGTTCCCATCTTAGTTTCAAACATTACAGCATCTCCTGTTTTCCACGGGAGACTGAAGACAGAAGCCGTATTCTGTCTACGATTGCTTCTCAGCAGTGACACTAGGCTGGAAGTCTAGACCATGCAACTTCTAGACTACACATGAAAGGATTTGACATTATCACTCTATTTCAGCATGAAAGTATTACACCAACATCCAGTGGAACCTTTATTATGAAAGTCCAATCTTGGTCCAATATACTATACCATATATTGTATGTAAGCCAATAGACTAAAGACAGAAGAAAACAGAGGATGTCATTTCACTACTAAATTCCTGGAGCTTCTCTCTTCCATACTCCATAACTGACAAAACTACTTGTCAGTAGATTCTGATGTAGATTCTGCTGCTCCCCCCGCCCTGCCCCCCAGCTCCAATTTCCTTGGTCAGCACAGCTAGAGGAGGTTGTTTTAGGCAGCACAAAACTATTAAGAACTGTGGAGAATTACCAGCAACAAAGACCTCCTTGCAAATGGATCTGTATCACAGAGTTGTCAGATGTACATGGATGCACCACAGTGATACGCCCGATGAAATCTAGTTGTGCTTCATTACCAGATAAATTTGAAACCAGGTGAGAAAAAAACCCTCAGCTTTTCATAAGAAAATCTAATTCCATACTTGGAGACAATTAAGCCAGGAAAGGCTGAAATTATCTTCTGACAGAGAGTACCTGCTCAACTGACAAAAAACAACAAACACATTTCACAGTATTTCTCTCAAGTGAACTTCTTGTAGAAAATTTATACCAGTTTGAGACCACTAAAGTGATCTGACAGACATGCATACTTAATTACATCTCTGACTTCATATGCAGACACAGCAAATAATCTCATTCTAGCATGCATTGCACCTGTTCACTGATTATTAATATTTTTAAACTTATTTTTTAACACTGCAACTAATATTTGAATTTTTCCACTAATCCTGGTACAGGAAATTTGGCATTAGAAGATGGAATATGTTCATTAAAAGTGTCACCAGACTTCCAACCAGCCTGAAAATCACTTTGTACTGTGACCAAAATCAGCATTCAGGTTTTTGATCTGCATAACTATTTGAACAGAAGACAGCATATTCATGATAGCATTTTTCATGCTGTTAATAAACATGAAGGACAGCTACAAAATGCCCCCAAGTATCAGGAAAACCTTTCCAGAAAATTACACAATATTAAACGATAATAAAAATCTAGAAAGCTAAGGTAGTTGGTACTGTTTTAGTAGGGAAACCAGTCTTCTCTTTTGTTGGGACAAGGTAAAGAAAGAATAAGGTTTTAAAATACAGTTTCATATTAAGTATGGATGAGACACTGTTGGGCATACACCTTTATAGTGTTCTATATTTTAAATCACATATAATACACAAGAAAATTAATACACAACGAAATACATATGCAACATACGTAATAGACAAAAAATTATAAATACAATATGCAACAAAGCGTGGTAATTAACATTACAGTTTATACTGTTTAAGATTGATAAGGCAATGTTAACATCTTTAAAATATCTATCTGGTAGGACATGCTGAAAACTCAGACAGCTACAGTTTCAAGCAATTGACAGAAAGCCTTACCATTCAGAGCCTGTACTGTACAAATTCGAGTCATGAGGCTCCTGATACCGCTTCCAGAAGAAACTATCAATTAGAAATTTCATTTGGAACAGATCAACATTAAATTATATTTTAGTGTACCATTCTGGATACCTGTTCTTGAGCATATTTCACAATAAATCATGAAATGTTGTTAGACTAACTCAAATCAGTTAATTTTTGAGTCTGCAGAGACTACTTTTTATCATAGTAGAGCACTTAAGTTATTTCTACAACAATAGTGGCAAAAGTGAGTTGAATCAACCAAGTCCAAGTAACAAAACCCCACTTCATCTCTTGGTGCACCTATACGTATATTTCCTCACTTTGTACCTATCATGTCCTTTAAAGGATCTTTTTCCAAAGCACCACAATAATCAACAAGAGCCATATTACTGTCATCTTATCCTTATGTGAAAGCTACATAACAAGGTACCTACCTTATGCTTTTTCTCCAACTCATTTTGGAGGCATACCGCTACATCAATTGAAAGGACATTCAATAATATTTTCTTCAAATATAAGATTAATTTTAGCGTGGATGACTAGAAATCCTAACATTTCAACAAGGAATTAGAGTAGCAGTTTATGGGGAGGACAAGAGTCTTTGGTACTGCAGCCCAAGTTCTTTAAGCTGTACTTGCACATAGAGAAAAAGTAGGTATTTGAGTCGCACAGTCCCAAGGCATTGGCAAATTTGTAAGTTATTCTTGAAGTGTTTACTCTTCCTTTTACAAGGCCATCCTGAATAGTTTAATTGTAGCATCAGAAGGATGACAGTAATTAGTAGAATTATCTACCTAACAGCTGCCTGCCCCATGACACAGAAAATACAAGCAATGAAAAAACCCATAAAATTTTCTCTTTTAGGGCTTTGAATACAGATCAGATAGAAGTTAGGTCAGAAAAAGGAAGACAATATATCCTTACCATCCAACACTTCGTGCCTGCAGAAAGTTTGCCATGTTCAGCGAACATCCAACCATGATAGGAAAGCAGCATTTTTAGGGAGTAGCGCATTGTGACAATAAGGGCAATCCACAGCCCTGTGCCAAAAAGTATTCCACTCACGATGTTCTGTGTTTGGTTTGACATATAGCCACTATTTAAAACAAACACCAGTTAATGTCAGTTTAAGTTTTAAAGAGAACCTAACATTGCAAACCTAAGTCTAATGGTACTACAGGCAAGTATTATTACACAAGCTTCATGCCTGTTCAGCCCCTTTTCATAAACTCCTTTCCAAACACCCTCTCATGCAGCAAGATCAAAGGCCACAGAGGTTGCCAAATGTGCTTCCCAAATACTCAGAAAGCAATGCAGTAATACTGGTATAACAACCTACCTGTTTCATACCCTCATACATCTGCTTGTCTCTGTAACAAATACACTGTTCAAAACCTGATACACTTTAATAGGATTAGCTTTAAGAGTATCTACAAATAAAACTGATTTTCTTAACAGGAACAGTAACTTTTCAATCTACTTACGTTGTATCAAGTGTTCGGTTGATTTTAGCTATTATTCCTAAAGAAGGATCAATTTTGGCATACATTGTTGACATCACACCCACAACTACAATAAGCCAGCTAGATGGGCTAGCAGGATAAACGCCAGTGATAATTCCATTCTGGAAAGAAAAGCCTTCACATAATTTTTTCATACCAAAGTGGTTGACTTCATATTACCATGAAAAGAAACAAAAATCAACACATTTAAGTCATTTAGTTTTAAACAAGAAGTTGAGATTATTCGACATTTTCTTATGTATGCTTAACTTGGGAGTAGGGAATGGATTTAGTTAAGATAGGCTGCTATACAAAATTGTCACAATGATATCAAGAATTAAAAGAATTTTTAAGTTATTTCATAGACAACACTGATCCTGCTGCAAGTCTTACTAAAAATACTGAAGTTAGTGAACAACTTTGGAACAAATAACACTTCAATAATTCCCACTTACACTGAGTTAGGCCTCTCTAAATGAACACATGGCAAAAATATTCTACTGAACATGACGTGGAAAACCAGAATTAAGTTTTTTTAATATTTAAAAACAGTCCTTCTCATAGCTTTATAAGAAGATATTATTAACACTACTGATAAAAATACGGTTTTGAAAGAGATGTTGTAGATAGCCTGTATCTTATCTAGTTTCCTACAAATAAAAGAGATACTGTTTATGATCCCATGAACAAAACAATAAATTCACAACAATCTATATCAAATACCTCATCAGAAATTTTACTACTTAGCATAACTTGTACAAGATAGATGTTCAGGTAACTTTTTGAAAACAGGAAACATTGTCTTTGAGAATTTATTTTTGGCAAAGAATACATAGAATCAAGAGTGTAGCGTTGTACCTTTTAAGTGATATGACATTAAAAATCACAACTAGATATGTTTCTGGCTTAAGTTGAAAGATTACCTAATTACATGATGTGTTATGAAGAGAATAAAGTAAATTAAAACTATTCTTAATTTCTGTATCTGTTTCATTTTGCTTCCACAGAATAAATAAAAAAGATGTACCCTTCCAGTCTTTACAGCATCATCCAGCATGACTTTCCTCAGTATCCCTTGTCCTAACTAAAACCCACACAAGTCTTTCACAATAAGGAATTTATTTGCCATAAAGGCAAAAAAATTAAGTTCTGCCTAAACAAAACCTCAATAAATCTATAAAGCATTAATTAACCCTCAAGTTTGGTGGACTTGACTAATTTAAAATACCTTGAATCTGATGAACTTTTTCTTCCATGAATGGACACCAGACAGGTAAATTTGTCTGAGTGCCTCATGGCTCATTCGCAGGTCAATCCCATCTGGTGTTACCGTAAATTGAAAAGCTACTGCTTGATGAGCTTCTGCCATTTTCAGAGGAGTTCTGTCAAAAAGCAAAGTTAAAATTATTTCCTTTGTGTTCAAAGGAACTCGGAACTAGTCCATTTCTAGCAAGATATCTTCTACGGAGTAATTTTTGGAAATAATTCAAAGTTTGCCAAATTTACACACAGTATTTGCCTCTTCCTTACAAACTATGCTTGCACTTCAACCTCAGTGTCCAGTTTATTAATTAAGGTACTACTTCTAATCACAGCAGCTGAAAATGAAAGCAAAACACTCTCATGTAACTTAGGCCTTTTGGCAGGATTGCAGCACACTGAATATCATGTATATATGCAATATATAAACATTTGAGCAGAGCAGAAAATTAAAGCCATAATATCTAGAAAAAGCATATCACAGGTACATATAATCTCACTCTGTAATAATAAGGAGATTCAGAATTTTTTTCCCCATCATTTTGAAGCAAAAGGTATTTATAGTGTTCACCTCAGCTAGCACAACAAACCTGCTTCTGGCCATATCTTCCTCTGAAATGTTTTCATATCTTAATTTCAAGCTGATTAGTCACAGCAATAAGACACTATAGCCCCTGTGACTCTCAGTTCTGACTGGTAAATAAGTGCAAAATCAAAACTATGCAGAGTTCAGGAAACCAAACCACAACTGTCAGGAAAATGACCTTCACATAAACAAACCTGGAATTAAAAGGAAATTTAACTGAACTCCAGCTCAGTTTAACTATCCAAACAAATACCAACAACACTGCCAATATAGACTAAAACCCATCATAATGGGCAGGGATAACAGGCTCAAATAAAAACCACTGGAAGTTAAAACAGAAATGCAAGTGATTCTGTTTACACATTTATGTCTCAACTCTGTCTGAGGATACAGCCAACTCAAATTGAACTGTATGCAATAACACATGGCATACCCTGGACTCAACAGGGTTTGCAAAAGGGGAAAGCACTTGAAGTTAAGAATTCATCATATGTTATAAATAAGAATTTATCAGCTCATCTTCCTAGCTTCTTTCTTTCCATAACCAGCATTTCTACATAAATATCCTGGAAGTTACCCCCTTTCATCATTAATTCAGAGTAATGTTGTTTGAGCACTTACAATCAGACCATAGATTTTTGCAGACAGGTTCTATGTATGACATTGATATGGTCCAAACTACATATTCCTGAGAAGACCGCTGAGATTCCGAAGTCTTTTGTCCAAATTCATTTATTAGCTTACCAAAATTTCTGTGCACAATCTTACAAACAACATCCTCTTAGAAGTATGGCAAAAAGTTAGATGAATTCATAATACCATCTGTAGGTCAGGATTCAGGCCCAAATTTTAATTTCACATTTTTACTGGTACAAAACACAATATTATCAATATCAAGTGTTTTAAGGTGGCATTGGCATTTCTATTTAAGCAAAATCAAAAGAAAGTACAACTACTTCATGCCTTTTGAATCCTAAAGCCCTAAATTTACATTTCTTTTGCAAACCTGAAGCTTAGACCTCGTACTTAAATTCTGGTAGACATTCATCCCTTGTTAAACAGCATGTGAAAGCTAACCTGTGCAGATTAGCTGGGCACTTCAAAAGCAGTTTATTATGACTATACTGCTGCTCCTTCAGTCTGTAAATATTCTACTATGTCAAACTCATCTGGAGCACAAAGAAGGGGTGCAAAGGCATATGACTAGACAAGTAGGGAATGTAAGCACTGGGAACATTGCAGTAATAATAGGCTTAGGAAATAAGTACACAATACATGAAAAGAAGGAGCATTAGGCAGAGATTAACACGGTAAGTGCTGTTGCACAGCATCTAGTAAGGTTGCTGATCAATAGGTAGTGATTGTTTCCAATATTTCAAGCGCCTATCCCTAGACCAGTCCGCAATGATCAAGCTCTGCAATATAACTACTGCTACAGTGGCTGTTGGTAATTCACGGATCTCCCAAATCCATCAGCCACTGCTCAAGTTTTGTAGGTTGAGTTCTGGGTGAATCAGGCTTCTGGATTCAGAAGGGTAGCTAAAGCTCACAGTGTCATACAGATAGTATACAATTTAATCTATGCATGTACAGTGTCTGACTTGGAAAACAAAGAAACCAAATCAGCTTTGAACATCAGTTTCAAAACCTTTTAAGAGAAGTCCAGTATGCCCTAGTAACAACAGCAATTTGTAGTATTTCCTGACTCCATCACTAACAACTGCTTATTCATAGGGGCCTTGCTGTAGACAAGCATCAGGAAGTCAGCTGTCTATGCCCTCATTTAAGTTGTGCATCACCGGTTTCACATTAGGACCAAAACTGCAAGAGAGCAATAAAACAGAGACAGGCAGCAGTAACACAAGGCATACACTGAACTCAGCAGGGCTTGCAAAAGGGGAAATTAGTTAAAGTTAAGAATTCATCATGTCTTTATCCCAGTACTATTAAGACTGGGATAAAAAAAAAAAAAAAAAACAAAAAAAAAACAACAACCCACAACAAAAACAACTATGTCCCTATGCTGAGAATCAGGCACCTGGATTTGTCTCAAGAAGGGCCACCAAGTTCTCCAGTACAAAATTCCATGAGTGAAATCTGGAATGTCAGTGTCTTAAGTACTAGATCAACTAGTTTCAATTACCCTTCAACTCCCCTGTGACTTCTCAGCCTGGGAATTTGTATCTATTCTCCAATTTGTTTCTGCAAAAAAAGAATTTCAGGAACCTTTCCCTTTTTAGGCATTGCTAGCAAGCATGTGACTGTCCAAAGCAGAAAAAAGATTATAAAGAACATTAATCATAAACAGTCAACCCCATATTTTAATGAATTAAATTTTAGCATGATCTTAAAATTAAATAAGCTTCAATAAGGAAAATATTCCATATTCCCAAATGAAGACATTTAATCCAGCAAGAATGAATCCTGAATCAAGTAAACAAGCCATGGAAACAAAGACAAGTCTAGTTCTAGGACCGTATTACTTGACCTTAAGAGTGAAACAATCAAATGGCTTGTTTCTTTTCATATCCTTTTCCTTTACTTAAGAAAACTGTAAGCCTTTAAGACTGTTGTGAATTATGATGTCTGAACACCAAAGACTTCCTGAAGTCCTTTTCTTTGAACACTTATTTTCCTCCTTAAAGGCCAATTTAATCATTAGCTGCTGTACACTTCCCCTCCTTTGCATTCCTCTGCTGTCACATGCTTGCTAGCAAAGTAGGTAAAAGGGCACAGGCCAGAGGAGCATGTGTTAGACTTATAAACTTGACTCACCCATTTTAGTAAGGCAGCACCCACATCAATTGGCTAACTAAGACTGAAACAAGAACTTCTTCTAACTTAAGGCATTTGGGTCAGCAAAATATTTCTGTACAGTATATACTAATTAAACTTATTCCCAACAGAGAGCCAAAAACAAGAGCTTTTGACTTTCTTAGCAGTTTGGCCAAGTCTTACTTAAAGAAGAAAAAAGAAGAGCACAGTAATTTTTAAAAGTAATCTGAAATGGCTATTTTCATTCTCTCATAATATTAATGTATCTTAAAAAATACACTTGCCCCTTAAAACTTGGGGTTTTTTTTGTTTGTTTGTTTTTTTAAATTAAAAGAGAAAGCTGCCTGTTCCTTGCTCTTCTCTGGTTTTACTTCAATTCAAACATGCTGTAATAGCTGCAGATCTTTCTCCTCTTCCCTTTTCATACCTCTGCTCGAGCCAACCAAAACAACACATTTTTCTTCCATTGTTATAAGCAAGTACTGCTAGATTGGATGTCACTTTTAAGTCAAAAAACCACACTGCACGCTAGAAGGCCTAAGCCCTGATAGACCTGATGGTCTGAAATACTATGCTGCTATGCATAAAGCCTTCTCAGACTGCTATTTTTAAAGTTTCAGGATATTTACACTGTTAAGACCAAGGTTTAACTCGCAGACCTTATGATTTCAGGTTGCAGACCCTGAACAGTCAACTCTGTATTAGGGCTTACATGTACCTAGAGCCATGGAAGGAGATGAGTGCCTCAGCTCTGGAAAACCTGAAGCTAAAACAGATCCCACGTGCCGGATGCTTCCATTTAGTCAGGCATGCAAGAAGTCACCTGTGATTGGTAATGTCTCTCTGAAGCACATAACATAATGTCTAAAAGACAGTGAAAGAATTACCAGGTGCACTAAGCCATGATACAAAAGTTAAATGTATTACATTGCACATAAGGCATTAATTCCTGAAGCAGTTACTTTTGGAAATGCTATTGAGTATGGACCTTTCTGTGTTTCTGTAGATTTCATAAGGTTTATATGGATAAAATGATAGCGCTAAATAAAAGTTAAAGTCACTACCTCTGCCTCACAAAAGCAACTCCTCTGCTTTAAGGGGATACCCATGTGACCTTATCTCAGAACTCAGCCACTTGCTTCCCATACATTCCTTGGCTCATGCAATGGGGAGAAAAACGTTCTCCCCATTTCCTATTCCTCTTGGAATAGGGAAAATCCTGCCATTTCTCCTTGATGGGAGTCCAAACATCCACTGGAAAAAGAGAGACATTATTTACATGTAGTGTTCACATCTATAGCTCTTTCTCCTGCAAAGGAAACAAGTTAGCAAATGCAAAGGAAAACTGGAGAAGTCTTATTCACAAGACCCAGCATAGCTAAAACTGTGGTGATTTCACCAATGGGAAATCATGCCTGACCAATCTGATAGCCTTCTGTGATGGCACGACTGGCTGGGTGGATGAGAGGAGAGCAGTGCATGTTGTCTACCTTGACGTCAGTAAGGCTTTTGACACTGTCTCCCCATACCATCCTCATAGGCAAGCTCAGGAAGTGTGGGTTAGCTGAGTGGACAGTGAGGTGGACTGAGAATTGGCTGAAGCACCTAGCTCAAAGGCTTGTGCTAAGAAGCGCAGAGTGTAGTTGAAGGCCTGTAGCTAGTGGTGTGCCCCAAGGGTCAGTACTGGGTCCAGTCTTGTTCAACATTCAAAGACCTAGATGAAGGGACAGAGTGTACCCTCAGCAAGTTTTCTGATGATACAAAACCAGGAGGAGTGGCTGATACACCAGAGGGCTCCGCTGCTGTTCAGTGAGACCTGGATGGGCTGGAGAGTTGGGCAGAGAGGAACCCAGTGAAGTTCAACAAAGGCAACTGTAGGGTCCTGCACCTGGGGAGGAGTAACCCCATGCACCAGTACAGGTTAGGGCTTGATCAGCTGGAAAGTGGTACTGCAGAGAAGGACCTGGGAGTCCTGGTGGACAAGAAGTTAAGGCTGAGCCAAAAAAGTGCCCTCGTGGCCTAGAAGGCCAGCAGTATCCTGGGGTACATTAAGAAGAGCATGGCCAGCAGGTGAAGGGAGGTTATCCTCCTCCTCTACTCTGCCCTGGTGATGCCACATTTGGCATACTATGTCCAGTTCAGAGCTCCCCAGTTCAAGAAAGACAAGGAACCACAGCAGAGAGTCCAGTGGAGGGCTACAATATGGTTAGGGGACTGGAGCATCTCTCTTATGAGAAAAGGCTGAGAGAGCTGGGTCTGTTTAGCCCGGAGAAGAGAAGACTGAGAGCACCAGAACAGGCTGCCCAAAGAGGTTGTGGAGTCTCCTTCTCTGGAGATGCTCAAAATCTGCCTGAACACTACCCTGTGCAATCTGCTCTAGGTAATCCTGCTTTAGCAGAGGGGTTGGACTAGATCTCCAGATGTCCCTTCCAACACCTATCATTCTGTGAAAGTCCTAATTCTATGACTCTCACTTGCCATCTACCTCAATAATTTAGTCTGAGGTTCTCCTCACAGATTTTTGTCATCTATTTGTAGATTAGCTTTCATCTACATGGCATACACCTGTCAATATCCAAACTAAGCTCACAAAACAGGTCTCTGCAATTATTCTACTCTGATGATCAAAGTTTGACAGTTTTCTTGGAAAAGCAGTGACTGCTGCAAACAGTTTCTCCGAGAACACTGCTATGTACCACCCCACAGGTTTCATACTGAGAGCACCCTCTAATAGACATCTTTGGCACCCAAACCACAGGCTGTTCACTGATGGTGGGCAGACTTACGGCATTACATATTCCTGTGCTAAGAGCTAGAACACACTGCATCTTGAAGTATGATGGCACTTATGAAATCAGAAGTAACTGGAAGCCCTCATAACTTCATGCAGATTGAAGGTACAACCAATAAAGCCATGAGAAGCGTCTTACCACATAGGTAGTATCTTCTGACTCCTGCCAAGTTCCTACTAGCAACCTTAAAAGTAAAGCAAAAAAACCAACCAGAAACCTGAGCTTGAAGAATTATTTGCTTCTTCTTAAAATAAACTTACAACTTCAAAACTTAGCTTAGTGCTCAAGTTTCAAATAGGAATAGAGACTGGTGATGAGAAAAAGAGGGATACTAAATCATTTACAATTATATTGTTTAAGGAAGTTTTCAAGATGAGAAGTGGAGAGAGAGAGAGAGAAGTTGAAAGTACATTAAACCCAATTTTAGTTAGAAATCGTACTTAGGACTATACTAAGATCTCTACTAAAAGCTAGACACCTTGAACTTAGAAGGTCTTGGGAAACCAAGCAAATGCCCCAGTATCTTTGTCCCCAAAACAGTTTATTTCAAAAAGAAAAAGAGGGTGGGTGTGTGTCTGTAGGGGGGGAGAATTTAATTTCTATTAACATGCAAAGCAATAAGAGTTACTGCTTGAATGTTACAAACAGCCACAAAGAACAGGAAAAAAATCTGGAGCTCTCACAAGTTCTCTTAAAATACTTCAACTCTGAACTTCTTCAATGTTTTCAGAATTTAAACAAGTTATATCCAGTATTTTATTGTCCACACATCAAATCTCCCTTCAGGAGATGAGCTTGCTTCAGCTTTTGGAAGAAAACAGACATCCAAAATGTTTCATTTGTATGTTCATATGTTAACATATTTTGACACTTTAGGATAGATCACTGTATTCCAAGAGTCTGAGGACAGACTTAATGAAATCAGAGCCCGTATTAAAACACTAGAATACCTGTGCTGTGTTTGTGCTGAGATAGTGGTCAAGTATTTTCTCTCACCTTTTTAAGCTATTACTATAGAACTTTGCATTTCCTACTCTCCCAGAAAGCCAAAACCATGAATGCATCCTGTTTTATACAAATCAACAAGTAATTGTTTATGCTCAAATCTGTTGATTTCATACCAGATAGTAAACTAAAAACAAGAGAATCCCCAACACTGAGATGTCCATCCAAGTCTCTTCATGCATTATTCCAAATTTCTCTTCAGATTTCTGTTATTGATGCTCCTTCCAATCCAAACCTTCAGATTCACCTATACAAAGTAATCCAGACTACCTTATGGAAGCTGACTTTGCCTAGATAGTGTGCTTGCAGTGGAGCAATACCTAGTGAGGCACAACAAAGCCAGTGCCAACATCCTAAAATAACTCGCTAGTATGTTAGTTTACTTCTACACTTTGTCATCAACTACAGTTTAACAGCAACATTGATCTATACAGCCATCCCAGAACTGGATGTAATCTATACTGATAATCAAAATCGCTTGAGTTTTTGGTTTTGTTGAAAAAGACTCATGTGAACCATGTTCTCCAAAACAAAAAGTATATCAAATACATACATCAAGTAGCAGGATCTTTTCTTAAACAAATGTAAAGGGTTAGAGTCTTAAAAAACCCCAAACAACTTATAAGCGTAGTTGTCTTTGTAACATTCATCCGTTATGTCTTCACCTATCTGAATTCCGCAGAGGTTCTGAAATCTATCAATTTGACATCCTTCCAGACGTTTGATGCAAAGTAGTAGCTGTCAAACATATTTAAAAGGTTGAAGACAGCAAAAAACAAAGAAAAAGAACCAAACTGCAGATGGATTTACAAGTACAGGGACTGAAACTGGGAGCACTGGCTGATAGACCAGAGGATTTTGCTGTCATCCAGATGGACTTTGACAGGCTGAAACCTTATTAAGTTCCACAAAGAGAAATGCAAAGCCTGAACCTATGGAAGAGTAACCCCATACGCTGGAGATTGACTGGCTAGAAAGCAACTTTGTAGCAAGTTGCACACAAGCCAGCAAGGTGCTCTCACAGCAAAGGTGGCTAACAGAATCCTGGGGTACGTTAGGAGGAGTGTTGCCACCAGGATTAAGTGAGGTGACTCTTCTACTCAGCGCTAGTGAGGCCTCATTTCGAATACTGTATCCAGTAAAAGACAGAAATGGAACTACTGGAGAGAGTCCAGCGAAGAGCCACTAAGAGGATTAAGGGCTTGAAGTATCAATCCTATTTTTCTATACAGTTTTAACTGTATACCTAGCAGAGATGCTTTATGAAATTTTATGTAGGAGTTTTTACAATAGATTTGCTTCAAAAAATAAACTTACTTTAGAACACTAAGGCCTGAACAAGAAATCATGTGCTTCAATTGCTTTAAATGAACAGCACACCTTGGAAGTCAAATTGGTAGTAGCAGTCAAACATTCAGGAAGAGCAAGTTTTCTGCAACTGACAAAAATGTACTACTAGTTTGGAGGATAAAAGAAGCTGAATTTTAGAGTAGAATTTTTACAGAGATTTTCCATGAACTTTTCAGACAACGATTCATCTTAATTTTTCAACATTATTCCAGTAACTTTGCCCTCACCAAAAAGCACCAGGGTATCACCATACAAGGCTTTTAAATGTGTGTTGGTATTTTTAAACATCACTACATTGTGCAATGAGAGACTGCTCGTGTTAAGGCAGCAGGTAGATTTCTGGAGCTGACCTTAAGTGCCATGTATACTGCAGTGATACAGTGGGAAACAGTACAAATTTCTGATCAAAAAATAAGCCCTTGGAATTTAATGTTACATGTATATACCTATCTAGAGAAAACATTGACTGTTCCTATCAAATTAAAGCCTGCATTATCAATAATAAAACCAATGTGACTTCAGTAAAGCATTTTAATGGCGTTTGCTATAGATGCAATAGTTTCAGACACTAAAGTTTATGCTGTACAGCAGCATCCAGCACTGACTCAGTAACTCAAGGTCTCATCTGTTCTTATGTGAGTGACTGCCTCCCCATCACTATCCGACACAAATACCTAAATTTTGCCCTAATGCTAGAGGGTCAATTAAGTAAGGCAGCTAACCAGAGAATGCAAAATATGCCTCTACTCACGTGCATCTGGTGCTCCATTGATGCACAGCTGAACAATGTTAAAACTAAAGCTAAAGAAAAAGCATTCAGTTTAACAGAAATCCAAAGATCAAAGTTGTCTAGAGTGTTATAGTGTTATGCCTTTCAAAGGAAATTCAGATTTTGATCTATAAAATCTTCATTAAACAGTATAAAATATAGAGCTCAAACATTTAAACATATGATCAAAAAGACTATCCAGTCTCTCTTGTATCTGTTTCTTGAATATTCTACTAGCTAATGCCACTTTCTTGCAATGCATACTATGCTTCTGCTAAAAGGTAACAAGATATTTAAGCCTCAGAAAGAGTAGAGAGCTTATTCATAGTTCAGGTGATATTCTGCAACACACTGACTTCTGAACTTACCATAAAGATTAACCAGACACTGTTATTCACTTGAGATTTTTTATATCTAAATAGCTTCCTTGCATACTAACCTTCAATAATATCTAATCATGCTTCAGCATATTAAAAAACACTGATACTTGCTGCTCTCAAGTCTTATCAATAACTCACCTACCTTACAATGATTAATCACATTCTACAGGCACAAAATCATTAAGAGAAATATGAAAGGAGTGAAGCCACATAATTTCTGTGCAATAAATAGTCACATGGATTAAATTCACTCAACAGGGTTTCTCAGGTGAACCCAATGACTATAGCATAGAAATAAAACAGAACCAAAGAATTACTCTCCTTTAAAGTTTTAATGAACATAGCATTCAATCAATTATCATTCGATCTGATAAAAACAAAGTTAAACTGACAGGCTCTCTCATGCTACTTTAATTGTGACTTGACACATGCTAAAATCAGTTTAAGCCTCCTAAAAGCTAAATCTGTTGTTTATGCAGCAGTTCTCCACAGGGTCCCCAAATTAAAGTTACTATGCCATGACTGAAGTGGTTTAAGCCACTTGGAAAGAGACAGAAGACAACAGCCATCATTTGACATGTAAATTTCAAGATCTCATCTCTGATTATTGCTAATCATTGCCTCCAATCCTCCTCACCCTCACCTACAACTGACAGCTGTGGTCCCTTAGAATTGCAAGTGTCTTAAAAGCTTTGTCACATGTAAAAACTGAAGAAATACTGTGCAGCAAGCCAAGATGAAGAACTGAATATATGTATTTGCCCAGATATAGCAACACTGGGACCTACTGCAAACCTCACCCACAGCAGACAGTTTGAAATCAGATCTAAGGAGTTCGCAGTAACTTGCTATTCCACTGACAAACCTATCCACTTGTGTTCTGTCCTCAGCAGTTTTCCAAGATCACCTGTGGGTGAATATTAGTTACCCTCTGCAGGCATCTCCTTTCGAATCTCGGACCAATTTCTTTATTCCCTTCCGAAGTGGTAAACAGGAGTGACAGGCATATATGGAAAGGGAAGAGATAATAACAAACAGACCAAGGAATGAAATGTAAGCATACCTGAACAGCTGTCTTTCTTAAAAGCAGACTTGAGATTTGTCACACAAATCTTCTATCCCACAAGCTCACTGCAGCTGGGATCTTGAAAACTTTAGGACACACTGAGTGGCAGATTCATTCCAATGCTGCTAGCTCCTAATAGACATCACACTACAGCAGTGGCTAACAGTCAATTGTCGCTCTGAAATAGAAAGTCAAGAAAAACAGTTTGAGCTTTGATTCACACACAGCTTTCAACCACTCAGAGGGACTGGATCTGACTGGAATAATTTTAGGAAAAATGATGGCAATGGAGAGAACAATCACAACAGTTCTGAAACATTCCATTACACTGGATAAATGTAGGATCTGGAACAATCTGTCTTTATTGAACAGGTGAGGAACCGTGGAGTGAAGGAAAATTCATCTGCTACCCACTCAGTCATTTCTGAGGGCTCATATTAATGATTGCTAGCTAGCGTGATAAACAAGCTGACCTCAGGGGCTAGACTACAATGCTAGTTTCAGCTTTCAGTCTAAGACATCCAAGTGTTTTCCTGCAGGCTTTAAACTCACATTACAGATGCCATAAAGATTTCACAGAACAGACTGTTTTGACTGCCACTTCCAGGAGAAAAGCCACAGATAGTAAGTTGTCTTCTCACCTGATCAGGCTGGAGACAGTCAGGTAAAGTAGGAGACTGGCTATAGCAGACAATGTGTTAATTACTAGGCTAACACTAAGGCATATTAATTCCTACAGTTTCTGTATCACATGGCCTCTCTCCTCTTCCCAAATAGCATGCTCCTGTAAAAAATTGTACCAAAATGTACACTTAAAACCACTGAACCCAAAACAAAAAGCCCACAAAATACAGACATGGTCCACAACTGTAATCAAAACAGAAACTTTTACAACTGTCATATTATTTATGGGGTTTTACCCTATATACAGAGTAGGACATACTATATTGTTCCCAGTCCTTTTAGATTATTTTAGTATCTACTGCAATACACATTATATTGTGCACATCCCCGCAAGCTACCTCCTCTGCATTCTAGAAATTCAGAATAACCTTGCTGAGTAAGAGATAAGTATACAAAACTAAAAAACTGCAAAGTTACCATACCATGCAGAAACCTCCCCTACCTCCAAAAACCTAGGCTCTAGGATCTGGGTATTTCTTTTTAATACTGCTACAAAAGACATACCTGGGTTAGATTATATGAGTTTTATTCCTTCTCTCTCCCCTTTGCACTGAGCTTCTATGCTCATGCAGTAAAGAAGAATTGTTATCTTCTTTAGAACAAATATGCCTGGAATGGCAGGACTCTCATGAGACATGCAAGATGTCACATTTTAGGACTTTGAAGATCCTGGAAGATGGACAACAATGTTTGGTGACCAAAGGCAAACTGAATGGAATGCTCTTGTAGTAGTTCAATGATCATTTTACTGTACAAGGTTGAAAGACCTGAATAAGGTTTTTTCAGCCTGTATAGGGTTGAAAGAGTGAAGAACCAGTTCCAAACATTTTACAAACATTTAAACTGACCATTCAAATTAAAGTTAATCCAGACTTGGAAAAAGAGGGATGCTTTTCAGTCATTTAGATCTCGTTTTTCTGAACATGTGGCGTTCAAGACTATGACACAGCATGCTGCGGGACAAAGACAATGGTTTTGGAATATTAAAAAAAAAAACCAACAAAAACAACACACAGATTTGAGGGTTTTTTTTTGTTGTTTGTTTGTTTTTTAACTACACAAGCATTCATTTAAGTCACCTTTTACCCAAGATTTTCCAAAACCAGTCATGCTCGGGATTCAATATTTTGACTATCCCTGCATGCAGCAAACAGAAACATCCTCCCTGCTGTGCACACATCTAACCGTCGATCACTCCAGACCTTTGTTTTTATTTACCCTGGAGGATGCGCTGCTCTGCCTCCTCGCTCCCCGATTGTCACCAGAGAACGCGGAGAGTTGGCGGGTCAGCTAACACTCCACGGGGAGGCCTCTGCGGGGCGCGCCCCATCCCCCAAGCGCTCCTCCCCTCTACGGGTCTGCTCACGTGACCACTCCCGAGAAGTGGGTGAAAGGTCGCGCCGCCGCTGCGTCGCGCAGGCCAACAACAGCCAGGCCTGCGGCGGGGACAGCCCCGCCCCCGGCTACCAGCACCCCCAACCTCTCCAGGCTTTTCTACGCGGGCCGTGAAGGCACTGTCAATGCCAAACAAAAGTTTCCAAAGAGAAGGACCGGAAGCAACGACAGAAGTAAAGCATATTTCAAAGCTAGGAGGGGAAAAAAAAAAAAAAAAGGGTGTACTTAGCTTGTGCAACTTAACGGTTTCTATTCTGGTTCTCAGTGCTAAAAAGCTTCACTTGTTTGAGATCGTTTTCTTTAACCAAGAATAATGTTTTCTTGTGGAAGAAGCTCTTGATTCAAGGCTGTAACACCCCAAAATTTTAAAGACCCCTCAGATCACTTATCTTTCAAGCCAAGTCACAGATATGACAAAGCTTGATACCGGTGTAATCGTATAAATTTACATTTCCTAAACTAATAGAGATCCACATCATGCTTACCTACAATATTACCTGTGTTATTATAAACTGGTGATTATCAGTTTATATCAGTATATTGATATGCTCACAACAGGAAAAGAACCTGTTAATTACCACTGAAGACTACTTTTTTTTTTTTTTCTTAAATAACATCCGTTCACAATGGTCAGAAAACACATATAAACCCCTTGTAGATCTGGAAATAGAAGAGGTCAGACACTTGGGAATACATAATTGATGAAGGAAAGGAGAATGAAGGCATTAGATCTTCCCCATTCTCAATGCTACACTCCAACAAATGTGATAAGGAAGCAAGTAGTTTTCTCTGCAGTAAACTCCTCTAGACTGCAGAGTTTCAGTATGACTGTCCTTTAAAGTGCTGACAAATTGCCAGGTAAGATGAAGGAGACATTTGCCTTGATCCTACTTTACACTTTTCTCTTTCCAAAAAAGGTGCTTCCTGATAGTTTCATCAAGACTAGTACAGATCTAACTGAAGTCATATTTTAGGTTGATTTTTCTACTTAAACCAGAAAACATAGCACAAAATAGTTAAAGTTGTGCGAAAATAAGGCAAGAAAATGGAGTTCTGAGATGCTGCAGAAATCTTAAATCTAACTTTTGCAACAAGCCTCATTAGCATTCTCATCCTGTAAACCTGCCATGAAAAAAATGTAACACTTCCTGCCTATGTGCATCTCAAAAGCAGCTTGCAGTGACTGCAGTTTTTATATGCCTCACAACCTGCAATCACATGAGCATGTGGACTAGTGTCTCGTTCTCACACACACAATTAAGTTTACACACACTTGAAAACCCACCACTGATACCAAGCCGCGTGCACACTTCTACAGAGCTGACACTCATCCTGGTAATGGGTCAAAGCAGCTCTAACCCGCGAAGCTGCGGGTCACCAATGTCGTCTTAGTTTACACGGCATATATTTAGTAAATCTCCCCGTATAACTGTAACATCGCTCCCCCTGCCCCCATC